>JARLTB010000337.1:4655000-4897500 GCA_030141615.1 Unio pictorum | reverse complement strand
TATATATATATATATATATATATATATATATATATATATATATATATATATATACAGACATGATTTTGACGTATAAAAAAAACAACTGAAATAGTGAAAGGGGAGGTTTGTGGGTACTCCCCCAACAGGGTCTTGAGGGGCAGTGCCCCTTTATCAGGAGGTTCTGGGGTCGAAGACCCCCCCCGACTAAAAATGCATTTTACACGTATGAAAATCTGCTCCTGGTGAAACTTGTGACCATAATATGTAACAAAATAATCATACAAACATTTGAATAATTTTACAATATTTATTGTCACATGAATTTGTTCTCCAATACTATTGGTACTTAAGTTATTTCACGTGCATGTCAGTGTTCACATCGTAATTAAGTCTATTAATTAGGCATTTTATGCTGCCAAAATATTATACTTCTCTCTTTTCATAACAAATATGTAAAATAAACACCCAAATACATCATCTATATACAAATAATCCTATATATTCACTTGTCTTTTATCCACTGAACACAACCTGTTGATATGCCAGTTGAGCTATTTTTGCAACTTTAAGAAAGATTTCTTTAGTCTTCCTTTTTGTCACCAAGGATTGTGTTGGCTCAATGTGCAATTGTTTCTTTTCCTTCTCAACAAGAGCCTTTTTCCTTTCAAGCTCCAGCTTGTATTGACGACATGCAGTGCTCATATTCTTACAGAAGGCTTCATTTTTTTCCATATGCAGCTTCATTTGTAGGTGCGGTTCCAGACTCTTTCAACCACGACTTCTGTAATGTATATATTGCAGACGGCACAAAATGCCAGTCCTTGAGTGTTCAGTTTTCTTATAAACTGACCAGCTAAATTTCCGTCGACAATTCGTTCCAGCCATTCTCTTCTGTTTTTTAAAACCTTTATCTAAACTTTTCATGTCGTCATCTCTCTCAACAACTAGGGATGCTATGTTTTGCAAGCATGCTTCTTCTTTATATTGCCATCCGTTTCCTTTACACAAAGATTCATTGGATGAATTTAAACTTTTGACCAATCAGAATACTCTTTATGAGTGTCGTGAGCTAACTATTATATGCAGCGAATACGTTACAAGGGTTGTTATTGATTGGGACTGAAAAGAACGGTTAAAAACTGGAAAAAAAAACAGATCAGACATTATTTTAAAAAACAGACTATATCAAGAAAAATCGGATTCAAGTCAGGAGAAAAGCGGAATTCCATTTTAAAACGGAGAAAAATCATGTATGTATATACAGTAGCCCCCCTCTTGAATGGCCCCCCTGACCAGCGGCCACCCGCTTCTTACGGCCAGAATCTCTTGGCACTGACGAGTTTGTATTCAAAAGTACCCCTCAAGAGCAACCACCCCTCTAACGCGACCAGCGGCCAGCATTTTAGTACAAAAAATGAAAAATGTTCCCTCATGAACGACCAATTTTGTTTCTTCAAATGTATCCATAACCAATAATTAATTCAAATCTTGACGTAAGGTCAGCAATTTTGATTATCTCTATTGTAGATACAAGACTCCGAGTGTCAAGTCGCCGTTAAAAGTGTCAACTAAAGATTTATAGTATATCATTATCTATAAAAGTCGATGTTTACAGGAAATGGGCTCAATAATGTTATGATAAGAGTTTGGGGCTTAACACCTATGTCGAGTTCGTAATTGTTATAATCATAACAGGGTCAGCATAGGCTAAAAATAGATTTTGTACATTGGCACACACAGAGAACCTTAAAATAAACAGGGTACCAGACAAAGACCGGAAAAATCACGTGACCACACATTATGGCTCCATTACGAAGACTGTATTTCGTACACTCGACACAAGTTTTGTCTGCATAATTAAATCGCATACAGTCAAGCAATAACCCAATAAATTATTACCAAATTTTAAAATGTCATCATGTTAACGGATACATTATTTTAGAAGAAAGTCGGTTATTCTACTCTACGACATCTGGGAAGGGGGGGGGGATGCTGAACAATTTTATGTAGAAAAGACTAAAAAAAACAAGTTTATGTTGAAATAAGTTGAATAAACAAAGTCATAACCAATAAGAAGGTTATTCAGCAGCAGTGGGAAAATGGAAATATAATTATGTATGTACCAAGATGTAAATGATGTTTTTGAATCCATTTGCACTGTGCATGACAACAATACCTGCTGGCATATCACACTTATGCCAAGAAAAAAAATAAAATAGTAATGTATATTCAGTTGAAATAAATTTGTTATTATAACAAAAAGAATGTTTTAATGATTAATGTTTCATTTAGACGAAGATATTTAATGTTTTTAAGTATGTAGCTTTCTTACTACGTACATTACATATACATGCACTTCTCATAATAAATTTAGCCCCCCTCTGGAACGGCCACCCGTCTTAAAAGGCCACTTTCTCGGTGCAGCAAGGTGGCCATATAAGAGGGAGACTACTGTATAAGTTTTTACCTGGGAACCTGATTTAACAAAGTAGATTTAATTGTTTAGCATGACATGCAGGTCTTTAAAATAATAATCCACAGCAAATATGTTCTTAAAGTTAAATTTCTTTTAAAATAAAAGTATTGTGAACAACACATTACATGCCCATCCATTAAGGAATAGTGCACTATGCAGATACCTAAAAATAATGTGCAGAAACCACTGGGGAATTTTGTCAGTCATAGTAACCTTGACCTCTGAACTTTATGTAGAAATCGTTTTTCTTCTTTCCGCTGACAACAAAATAGGATTCTTCCTTATCCAAAGTGCAAAGTTTGTTAACTGCTGATTATGAAAATATCAATTTATTGTCCACAAACCATTTTTCTTCTATTTGCAACAGTGACAGCTACCTTTGAAATTTTGACCCCAAAATCAATAGGATGTTTTCTTACCAAAGGTACAAGGCATGAAAATTATTGTTAGTCGACAACACAAGTTATTATGTAGATATAAAATTGGTATCAGATGGATGAATAGACAGATCTTAAAACATGATGTGGGCATATAAATATAGTACACTGATATAAAGGCATGACAAGACTATGTATCATAATATTTACAGAATGTACACCACAGTCAACAAATGATGGGTAATCATGGGTGGGGGTCAACAAATATATCAAGATGATAAGAGTATATTATAAATAGGCAAGTGGAAAGATCTGTGTGCTACACACCTTTGTAAGTGGTTCACCCACATTTAACTTGTGGGTTGGCAAAATCAAGTATAAAACAACCTTTCAAAAACACATCCTCTCACTTTCCCAGGATCAATACCAGAATATGTTAGCCTGACCTTAAACTTGCACAACCACAACAAATTATGAAAGCAACTGTATCAAGGTTCTGCTATTGATTGTAACTTCATCTATGTCTGACATATCAGCGTCATTTGTTCAATACTGAAAAGCCAGGAACCTTCATGTTTAGGTATCTATTTATATAAATGTTTATAGAGTTTGGGTAATGTAGACATATTTCATGGTGTGTTGGCATCATGTGTATAAATCTGTACTTTCATCATGGTGTGTTGGCATCATGTATATAAATGTGTACTATCATCAAGGTGTGTTGGCATCATGTGTATAAATCTGTACTATCATCATGGTGTGTTGGCATCATGTATATAAATCTGTACTTTCATCATGGTGTGTTGGCATCATGTGTATAAATCTACTTTCATCATGGTCTGTTGGCATCACGTGTATAAATCTGTACTATCATCAAGGTGTGGTGGCATCACATGTATAAATCTGTACTATCATCAAGGTGTGTTGGCATCACATGTATAAATCTATACTATCATCAAGGTCTGATGGCAACACGTATATAAATCTGTACTATCATCAAGGTACGATGCATAAGATCAAATTCTGTCGTGTAGTGTTTTTTGAGAAGAATTTTTTTAAAGTTTTTTTTTTATCTTCAAAACAGCAGCCATATTTTGTGGTAGACAGCACCAAGTTTAACAAATTTTAAAGTTGTAGAAGCTGAGGTGCTTTTTGTTCAACAGTTTACACGAAGAAATAATATAAAAGGTTTTTCAACTTGTAAAAATGATGGCAATAATATGACAGTGTATCAGCATCATTGGTACAAAACTGAAACCCATTTACGCCAAGATGTTTCATCACATTTGGTTAATATGTGTTTACATATATTTGTTTTTTATAAGTTCTCTAAAGAGTTTTCTATTTTTAATAAAGGCAACATCTTATGTCAAATTGACATCATATGCTGTACAAACCTGAATGACCTTCATGGAATGATGCCTCGTATCAAGGTCAGTCTCTGCTGAGCCAATTTTGAGAAGTTGTTTCAAGATTCGTATATTTAGTAATAGTGGCCATATATGATGGCTCATCATCATCATTGGTATAAAAAAGCCCTTTATGACAAAATGGTTTTTGTAAAGTTAGGTTAAAATCAGTTCTGTGGTTTCTATGAAGCCATTGAAAGCTTTTTCTTATGGTGGCCATATTTAGTTGCAACTCATTTGCAAATTTTTTAAAGTTTTCCATCGTCAGGATACTTTTTATCATATCTGGTAAAAATTTGTCTTTTTAATAAAACGTTAATCAAAGGTTGTCTTTGTGTTTGATAACAGTGACTATATCTGATAAAAGATTAACATAATTTGTAAAAAGTTTAATGCTTTAACAACAAGATCCATACAATAAAACATGGACCAATTCTGTCCTGAAGTTTAGAAGGACTCAAAGGTTTTACTAGTTTTAGTGACAGTGGCCATATTGGATATGTAGGTCTTTTAAAAAAAACCCACCTTAAAACAATTCATGCCAGGATGTTCCAAATTTGTCTGAAATAGGTCCAATGGATTTTGTGAAGTGCTGCATGCCATAGATATGGATACATTTGGCATTATTAAAAAACTCAAGAAATATGGATACAATTTGGCATCATATAAAACTCAAGAAATACAGTTCTGTTTTGACACTATATCAAATTCAAGAGATATGGATACTTATTGACACAATATCAAACTCAAGAGATATAGATACTTTTTGGCATTATATCAAAATCAAGAGATATGGATACTTTCTAGCATCATATCAAAACAAGAGATATAAATACGTTTTGGTATTAAATCAAACTCAAGAGATATGGATACTTTTAGCATTAAATCAAGCTCAAGAGATATGGATAATTTTTGGCATTAAATCAAGCTCAAGAGATATGGATAATTTTAGCATTAAATCAAGCTCAAGAGATATGGATAATTTTTGGCATTATATAAAAACAAGAGATATGGATAAATTTTGGCATTATATCAAACTCAAGAGATATGGATAATTTTAGCATTAAATCAAGCTCAAGAGATATGGATAATTTTTGGCATTATATAAAAACAAGAGATATGGATAATTTTTGGCATTATATAAAAACAAGAGATATGGATAATTTTTGGCATTATATAAAAACAAGAGAAATGGATAATTTTGGGCATTATATCAAAACAAGAGATATGGATAATTTTGGGCGTTATATCAAAACAAGAGATATGGATAAATTTTGGGCATTATATAAAAACAAGAGATATGGATAATTTTGGGCATTATATAAAAACAAGAGATATGGATAATTTTGGGCATTATATAAAAACAAGAGATATGGATAATTTTGGGCATTATATAAAAACAAGAGATATGGATAATTTTGGGCATTATATAAAAACAAGAGATATGGATAATTTTGGGCATTATATAAAAACAAAAGATATGGATAATTTTTGGCATTATATAAAAACAAGAGATATGGATACTTTTTGGCATTATATAAAAACAAGAGATATGGATAATTTTTGGCATTATATAAAAACAGGAGATATGGATAATTTTTGGCATTAAATCAAGCTCAAGAGATATGAATAGTTTTTGGCATTATATAAAAACAAGAGATATGGATAAGTTTTGGCATTATATAAAAACAAGAGATATGGATAATTTTTGGCATTATATAAAACAAGAGATATGGATAATTTTTGGCATTATATAAAAACAAGAGATATGGATAATTATTGGCATTATATAAAAAAAAGAGATATGGATATGCTTCAGCATTAAATCAAGCTCAAGAGATATGGATAATTTTTGGCATTATATAAAAACAAGAGATATGGATAATTTTTGGGATATGGATAATTTTGGGCATTATATAAAAACAAGAGATATGGATAATTTTGGGCATTACATAAAAACAAGAGATATGGGTAATTTTTGGCATTATATAAAAACAAGAGATAAGGATAAATTTTGGCATTATATAAAAACAAGAGATATGGATAATTTTGGGCATTATATCAAAACAAGAGATATGGATAATTTTGGGCATTATATAAAAACAAGAGATATGGATAATTTTGGGCATTATATAAAAACAAGAAATATGGATAATTTTTGGCATTATATAAAAACAAGAGATATGGATATGTTCTAGCATTATATCAAAATAAGAGATGCAATTACCTCAGGAAATGGTTCATCAAATATCAATTGTTCATTCAGTAAACAAAAAGCTTTGATTCTGCAAAAAAGAAAATACTAATACTAATAATAATAATAATAGGAACAACAACAAATGGAATCTTAACTAACCTAACTGTTATCATAATGGTAATCTTTAAACAACATTTGTACAGAGCTAACTTTTGCCCATGATTGAAAGTTGTAATTAAGATGTTTAGACTACCTTTTTATTTCAGAATATTATATAAGCAAACTTTATTTAAATTAGATTAGAATTCTCCATGGTAATGACTCACATCAAGGTCAAGTGTAATGTGCATACATTGTGACTTGGTGAATAAAAAGTTTCTATATCAGTCTCTGGGAATCCTTGATCAGTGGTTGCAGTTGATCAGATATAAACTGAAAGGAATTATTTATTTAAATTATTCATTGGAATTACTTAGTGCTCATTCACTTTATATTAACACCTTGTTTGGAATTATTGTGATCTCACTCAAAGACATTCTGGATTACAGTATTCTGGTACATCAGGACATTCAAGACTACTTAAAGTATATTGAATTTTTTTTACTTTGTGTTGTAGAGAAATACAAATCTCAACCAAAGGTCATAACCATGGAAACTGTTATTCATTTTTTCTCCAGCACAATGATACTGGTTTGACTTGAATCTGGGGTTTTAGGACCCAAAGTCTACCACCTCATCCACTACATTATGCAACATTATGATTATAATGAAAATAATAATAATCGCAATAAAAGTAAATACATATTTTAATAAAAAGCCTTCGAAAGAAAACAAGAGGTCGAAGTGGGGATGATATCACTCTTTTTTTCTAGCAACTTTAAAGTAGAAAGTTTCACTCAGCATGCTTTGGTAATATTACAAAAACAAAATCCTATGCCAAATTAAGCATTATATCACATAAATGTTAACCTATTGTACTAAATTGGAAAATCATAATATCACATAAATGTTTACCTGTTGTACTAAACTGGCAAATCATAATATCACAGCATCTTACTAATATGTGCAATTCTCAGATATTACAGAACCAGTCTCAGACCATGATGGCATAAGCTTAAAAAACAACAGGGCTTGAAAGATTCACTTTTGATTCACTACTTCCGGACCAGCGAAACTGCACAGGTCCACATTTGCCACAGTTAGGTCCAATAGCAAAGTCTGACAAGCTAATATTCACTTCAGTGCACTACCATAAATGGAGACAAGAAAAATAAGAAGAAAAAAAATGCAAACTCAAAATTCAGACAACTATTTTATTGTTTATTAAATTAAATAAATATTTTGTTAACCGCAACGGTTTAAATTTTGAAATCATGTGATCATGCCATTCTATGGATGGATCATCTTTGAGCCTTAGTGCTGTAGTTAACTAAAACTTTAAATAGAAATGTTCTCAAAGTAAAAGAAATCAAACACCCAAAGAAAATAGAATACATCAGCCATTCAAAGTTTATTCAATGAAACTGATGGAAAATCATCCATAAAGTCAATCTATATGCATCTGTAGCCCTGAAAGTAACTCTTAAGTTGGCAACAAGTCCAAGTTTCATTCCCACCCCATTTTACTGTAGTATTATTTATTTTCATTAGGCTCAATTTTCATGGTATTGTAAAAAAAAAAATAGAACATTTTTGTGGGTACTTAAATTCATGATTTTGCCTGTCAAAGTTTGCATATTAGTAGGTATTTAATTTCATGGTTTAACCTCAGACTACAAATACCCAAAATAAAGAAAAAACTATGCAGACACAAACAGCGATCACATTAATGTTTAAAACAGTACTACCATCTGTTTGAACCCGGCGCAGGTGCTTGCTTACCAGCATCTAAAAACGCAGCAGAACCCATGCTTCAGTCGAATGAAGGATTGACTTGAATAAGTACTAAATAAAAATTTTATATACTGTTATTTTGTACTATTTTTTCTTTCATTGTTTAGCGTTACTATGCTTTTTCTATATTTTCTCTCTATCCTTACTTACCTCACATATCGATTTAAGGCAGTGAGTATAAAATTACAGCTATCGGATACAGTACCTTATCAAACGTGTGCATCAAAACAATATAAAATGTTTAAAATTCTTGCTTTTAAAGGTTTAAAAAGAGCAAAAAAACACATGAAAAACTAATATTTAATTAACAAGTTACAGTACTGACCTTGATTTATCAAATACAAATAGGTGTGTTAATCTCTAGGAATGAAACACTGTAAACAAATGGGGGGTGGCATTATTGTAAGTGGCTCATTTTTCATTGGGGATATAAATTTGTGGTTTGTGGCAACAATGAAAACCATGAAAATTGGTCCCCCACGAATATTGATGATACTACAGTATGTATTTTTCTTTGTCATTCAGACTTTTTGTGTCAAATGCTGTGCTTTTTTTTCATAAAAACGTAGTCAGTGGTCTCATCAGGGCAGAAATCAACTAGTTCTATTTCCTCTTACATGGTGAAAACCTTGTGCTGTTATGTATATTTAATTTCTATTGTATACCTAGACTTTTAGCATACTTGTAATTGAGTGCTGTGAATGGAGTTAATGCCTACCTGATTTCTGTCATGCTTTTAAGTAAACAAGATGTTTATATAGCAAGAATTCAATGTCAGTCTGATTTGCATTAGCATTGCATTAAGCCCAGAATGATTGCTTCTTCCAGAACACTCTGATGGATGCAACACAGATCAAGTAAAATATCTATATAAAGGGGTTGATAAATTATTCATTCTAGTGTTTATAGTCAGTCTGTTGAATTACTTATAGCTGTGCTCAAATATAATTTGAGAGGAATATATTGTTTAAATTATTCATTGGAAATACAAAGTGCTCATTGACTTTTGAACTAAAACACTACTTTGGGATTATTGAGGACTCATTGAAAGACATTCTGGATTATATCAGTCATACATCAAGATATTCAAGACTACTGGAATTCATTTGGAACATTCTATACTTTTGGACATCTGATAAGACATTTAGGATTATTTGGAATTTAATTCACAGTTCCTTTTAAATGTTGATTTTTTTAACTAAAAGAAATAAAATGTTTTTTAAATTTTACTTAAATTGTTGGTTTCAATTTCTTTCTGTTACATATTTTAAAACGTAGAGTCCTAACAGAGTATGACCCAGCTGGGAATGAGGGCCTTCACTGAGTGGGGAATGTTTATTTACTTGTTTACAAGGCACTTGAATGACTGGCTGACTGGGTATCCCATGAACAAAACACAAATGACCTTTTGTCACCATATTCAACCCATAACTAAGCTTTTATCCAATCATCCTAGAAAGTCTAAATGATGTTTATTTTCTGCAGTTTTTGGATCTGGAACATCTGAGTCTTGTATCAGACGAATTCCATGTGCTTGATTTTTGCCTTCTACTATAATTAAACCTCATAGCATCTAAAATGTATGGTACTAAGTTACTAAGTTTTAGCGAAGAGAATAAACAAGCATTTGATCGACAAAGATCCCATCACATTTTACACCACAAGTCTCTCACTATCAATCAACTTCTACACTGCCATCTCACTTCTGAATGGATGGGTTCGAGACACGGGCTCAGCCAATGTGGGTATGAGATAAAGCTTGCCAGCAGCTTCCTATGGGTTGGTGGTTCTTACCAAGGTTTGCCAAAGTTCCTCCTCCACCAATTATAATGGGTACCATGTACAGTTTATCTTGCACTAAAATATGGCATTAATCCCCCCAAACCACCCTCCCCCACCATACATATCACCTCATTAACACAAGTGGATCTTCCAATATTCATAGAGTCTGATGATATATGTTATCTACCAAGTTTGAAATCTAATTGAAACATAAAATCTTTAGATTAGTAAAAACTCAAGTCAATACTCTGAACTTTGTTGTCAGAAAATCCATGTAACTCTGATTCGGAATTGCCAGCAAAAGTGAGAATCTCCACTATCAACAGGTAACACACTTTTCAAAACAGATGTCCTGGCAGACCTATTTAATGTCAGATTAGCACCAGTTTCTTTTAAAACCAACTAGATTCTTAAAAAATCTTGATAGAAAATTCACAATGAAGTGTCTATCCACTGAGGAGGAGTAATGATAATAAGGTTATATGATGGTCACATTGGATGTCTAAAATCTACAGTTGAACAAATAATTGAGGATAAGCCAGTGAGGTTTGAGAGGTTTATGAAAAAGTGAGGTTTGCTTTCATAAGTAAGCTTATCTGTTTACCACCACAGACAACTGGGATTACTGAATGGAACCCCAGCAGTTTGTGTAGCTAAACCAAAATGGTTACACATCTTGTTTATTTTTTCCTAACAGTGGCGAGTGTCCTGTGTCCACCTACTTTCCTTCAGTAATCAAGGTGTCTTTTGGCCCCCACCCACAAGATAGCAAGAAAGCTGCAGCAAATATATCATTCTAAACACTGACCTATCAGAAAACAGTAGAAGCGCATGGAATTCTGTAAGTACCATCGACCGTGGGCGAATGACAGAATACTGATCAGCTTCCTTGGGGTACCTCATCAGTTGAGTGTCACATGTCACTGAGTAGGGTCCTTGTTTCCCTGACAGGTCGATGTTCCCATAAAACACTCCAGGGCCTAAAATGATGGAAAACTGGTCTTAGAAATATGGCAAAAATTTGGTCTTAATGAACAAACAAAACGTTATGCACCCAGGTGTATTTTTAACCAAATGTTGGCGATATCGACATAGAAATGAACATGGATGATCACCCTGATTTGGGTCACAATCCAGGGGTTGGGAATCGCTGCATTAGATCCAAATTTATTAAAGCTGTCTGGGCATTAGTCATGAAATGACACACGGCCCATTATCAACATGGCATTAAGGGTCATGGACTCCCAATATATAATCACAGACAGATTTTTCAGCAACATCAATTAGAGTTAGCAACACTAGACTAAGCATCAAAGAAGTTGTAATCCTGTTCCACTAATCTGAAGGTGCATGAAAAACATTATGACCTAACAAAACTGCAGGGATTTCCATCCTAACAACCGCAATAGTTTGTCCAAGGTTGGTAAAAGTTATATAGATGTGTTCAAGTGTGTGTGGTCACAATGTGAGAAGAACAATGCTGGTTTGTGGATTTCTGAAAAGTCTACCAAAGCTTTAACCTTATATGTTTTGACAACAGATGTAATGGACAACATGTGACTGTTCAAAAGGTATGGCTGTCTGGATTAGAGCACCAGTGTAGAGCATGCAAGGACAGAAGTAAGGATCAACAAATCTTAAAGCACCTTGCAACAGGATTTACAGGAATGATGCATGATATTCACTCGAAGCAACAGAAATATGAATCCAAGCCAAATGATATTTCAATTTTTTTGCTCCACACCAACCAAAATGTGTTTTCATTTGCATAAGAATCACAATATAGTCCTGTATCTGTGTAAATATCATATACTTAACTGCCAAACATCGGGTAGTTGCTTTATTTCTTAGAAATATTAGATGTTATTTTTAAAGACATGCTTATATAATTAAAAGTTGACTCTCATAAAAATGGAAAGTTTTATATCAGCATGCACGAATGGATTGAGTAAAGCCAATGTCCCTGACTGGCATCTATATTGTGACATTCATTGATTGACACAAATATGCACACATACATTTAACAAAAGTGATAAATTGATACAACAGTGAATTGAATGATAGAACTTGTATAAATTTCAAATAATCAAATAATTCCATTTTACTGTAATGAACTGTTGCACATTGGACTGACATCTATTCAACTTGCAAATCATTTTAACTATTAGAAGATAAAATGGTATCATGTTCATGGAATATTACACAGTTACTGCCCCTTGTTGAGGTGAATATGAAGTTTGATGACCCATTAAAACTCATACTGACCTAAATGTGGAGGGAAATAATTGGTCTACTGATTAATAAAACATATCATTCATTGTCTTTAATTCCTACTTTTCATGATTTAATGGAACAAAATATTTTTTTGCCTCAGAATTGATCAAATTTCATTTAAAATGCATAATATACCTCTCCCTCCAAAACTTGCGCATAACGAGGTCCACAAACATAGACTGCAGTATAAGTGAGGGAGCGAGTTACCAATGGACTTAGACATTGAGAAAAATGGTTGTTTTTTTTTTTTTTATAGAACTCTGCTGTTTAATGCCTGAATCTTCGTTTTACAATCACATTGATAATATTTGTCTACAAAATGCTTTTTCTGCATAAATATAATTTAATTTCAATATGTCCAACATGATTAAGTTCATTCCAACTGGTTTCAACAACCACCATGTGTATGTAAAAACATCTGTGTATTATGCCATTGCGTTTTGTTTTGTTAATTAATCTGGTTCCCATAGTGTTATTTATTAATATAATGCCAAATCAATAGTCAAGGTAGCAGGGAACTATACTAACTGTTGATACACCCCCAAACAAAATTCCTTTTCCTTCAAACATTTGGGACATTTACTTTTTGAGACAATTGTCTACATCAAAACTCAAATTTTGTACTGTTAAGTTAGTACAATATTGATGTCGTAATTTCATTGGAAGTAATAGTGAATCTTCTTATCATCCTTGAGGATATATCTAAGTGCCAGTTCAGAAATTCTCATAAACTCGCTTGCCCACAACAGTCCATCTTTGTGAAACCACGCTCTTTAGTTTACGAAGTATTCATTTTGTTGATCACACATATGAATAAGACAGTTAATTTAAGGTAGTCGAATTATGTTACATACACAAGAACATTTATAACAGTGTTGACTTGATCAACTTAAGCAAGTTCACCCGATGTACGACAAGAATTCGAGTATGTAGGATCTGCATATCTTTTAACTTTTCTTTTATTACAGCTCCTTTATTTCATAAAGGCATAATTAACGTGATAATACAAAGGAGGCCATCTTTTAATTCAGTACAACAATATAACAAATATTTCCGCAAGGCAGTTATCAGAACATGGTCAACACTTAATTAGGATCTCTGAGGAACACCTGTGGACACAGCTGTTACAGCAGATTGACACATTTTATGTTTAAATACACATTGTATTTTTAATGATTACAATTAAGAGGAACTAAAAGATAGGAATAGCAAAAAAATTTCACTTAATAAAAATTATTTAACTGCCATTTAAATATTAATGTACAGCCTACACTAGGAATAAGTGATTTTCATTGATAAAAATTTCCCTGACTATCTTTAATTACGGTGTGGTTTGGAAAGAAAATGTAATCAATTATATGACGTCTTATTGAAAGTTGATAATTTAAAAATGTTGATTAAAATTGCCAGGTCCTATCTACTGTTTTCAACCATAAGACGAACAATTAATCTACATTTCAGTTACCAATTTTGACTGATATTTTATATAAGTTCAAGAAATATGGATCAATTTTTTATGGGGGGGGGGCACGGTATTTGTGGTACAAAATATGGTCTGCGAGTTAACAGATCATGAGTTATTTATGAAGTGGTGTACTAAGAACTTAAATGTTATTATATTACTTGACCATGAGTGGCAATGAATGACTACTTGACATGAAGAAATATCACATGACTTTCTGCCAGCCAATGTAAAACCATCTATCACAAAGTCATGTCATAAATGTAGCTTATTTACTGACTGAAAACTTGCATTCAGATGTCAGGATATATTTTATTTTTACTCTTGTCAGACCTACCAGTCATCCAAGCAAAAGATTTCACTGGTCCTCTAAACCTGGAAAAGTATAGTTGCAAAGTACTATTCTCAACATCTCCTGGCAGTTCCAAAAATGGCACTGAAAGAGGAAGACATAAGAAATCATCAATCTCTCTATCTTAGTACTGATTACAGGATAGAAATTCTCAAATGCATCAGCCTTTAGTAGACTGGTATAGAAATTCTCAAATGCATCAGCCTTTAGTAGACTGGTATAGAAATTCTCAAATGCATCAGCCTTTAGTAGACTGGTATAGAAATTTTCAAATGCATCAGCCTTTAGTAGACTGGTATTAAACTAACTTTTGCTATGACGCATTTATGCTACCATTTTGAGTACATTATAATCCAGTGATGTGAATATAAAATAACTGAAAAAGAGACAGTAGGCTGGCCAAAGCTAAATTTGCAGCTTTTCCAATTAAATAAAATAATTTTTCCTGTTAGCTTTTAATACAGAGATGTCAACAAATGGGTACAAACAAATCTTTAGACATGAATGAACAGTTAACACTCATTTTAATATCTTAAGCTTGAAAAGTATGCTATTTTTTTAACAATAAAGGAAACGAAGATACATGGTGTTATTCAATTTTTATGCAATGATTGACCTTTTTCCATGATTGAGGGTAGGAATCTGGGCCATCTTGACTTATGTCTTTTATTTGTAAACAACATAAATACATAGCTATTACCTGTCTAGTATTGTGGATTATATATTAGGATAATCATCACTTGTAAATAAACATGTTTACATTGCCTATTGACCTTTGAAGTTTGAAGAAGTGATCTGAATCTGATGGGAAAAATTACCCTCATCCTGGTTATGTTATTGTGCCTTATTGTTATTATATTAGGGTCGTTTACTTCAAAATTATTTATTCCTATCTTTAACTTCATTGGAAGTTACTTCAATATGTTAGCTGAAATTGTTTCATATTTTCATTATGTCTTTTACAATTGGTTCCAAGTTTAAATTTATTCTAAAATATAAATATTATGGGATATACTGAACAAATGATTATTTCCTTCTGGTTCAGACATACATGGATCTTGAAGAATGGTAGGAAAAAAATACAAACTGAAGTGCTAAAAATAGCCTATTTTCAGATTCAGTCCCAGGGCTGGTAACTTAAAAAAAGTCACACCGCTCTAGTAGCCTAGTGGTTAGAGCATCCATAATAGAACCGGAAGGTAATGGGTTCAATTCCCGGCCGAGTCATACCAAAGACTTACAAAAATGATACAAACAGCGGCCTCGCTTAGCGCTCAACATTAAAAGGTTAATGTTAGGACTATTCGACCTGGTGTCAGGATAATGTGACTGAGTGGGACATCATGCTACATGTCTGTGACATGATGCTCCAGTGCTGATTGAAAAAGTTTGCTTCCAAGGTTCTGCTGATGCCCCTGGGATCAAGGGATCAAAGAAGACAGCATTTTCAAAACTATGGAGGTGATATTCCATGAGCAATGAGAGCACAGGCTGTGATGATAAAAACTGAATTATCCTGATAGGAATGTAGACAGTTCTGATCAACCAATATTTTATATCTACTTTTGCCTAATGTAGCAAAGGTGACTAAAAAGAAAGCCTTCAATGAGAGACAGTTCATGAAAGCTGTGGAATGTGGTTCAAAAAGGATGTATTGTTCATTTATATCTAAACCAGAGATACCAATCCATCTGTTTTGAAATAGTAATGACAGCTTTATGAAGTCAAATTATTATCATAAATTTAAGAATACTTCAAACTTTATTCCAAACATTTCTTTTCTGCATCAACCTTACTGATGCAATGTGGTATTTGGTTAAAACATTACTGTATACCAGTGATCAAGTTGTTGTTCACCTACATAAATTTATATCTGACCAAAAATTATTCATCTGACAGCGGCAATAATAATAATGAAATAATTGGGATTAAAAATAAAAATTATTCCATCAAAAGTCAGGATAGTTTGTATCTCTGCAAACACATGGCAGATTCCATTTCCGATAAAGGGTCAAGACTGGCTGAAGTTCACAAGAAGATAAGAGAGGTCTCAGAGTCCATATCCTTCATGATGGTGAAATGTATCAAATATTGTGGAACAGTAGCCCTGACTGTCATGGAAGCTAAGTTGTCCTCAAAGAGCCATTGAGAAAGTTAGCTGTCTTTGGTACTGAGGGATAAATAGAAAGAGATCAGGTTTGTCCTTGTTGATCAGGATTTTAAAATTAAAACAATGGATTTTGATATCATGACACAAGATTGCACACCTGTTGGAATGTTGTCTATAGACATTGATGATTCTAACATGAGATATAACTCCATACATGACTTTCAGGAAGATCCAGCGACTGAGATTCCAACAGAAAGATAGTTTTTAGTACATGGTGTCCCTGCATGAAAATGTTTGAATTGCTATTAAGAACTGTCATAGGGAATATGATGACTATCTGAGAGTAAAATCTCTCTCCTGAACAGCATTGAATCCCCACTCTGAAGCAATGCTCCTGAAAAAAAATGTGCCTTAGATCAGATGTGAGGAAATGTGAAATATTTCAAATCTTCCTTAATTTTCAGTGAGTTCTCCTGATACTATGCATACTATGCATATCCCTTTGGAAAGTCCTTCTATGTTGATCATCTAGGACCAACTGGAAACTTCTGACATTCAATTATTGGAAGCAAAATATCCAGGAAACTAGGAATTTTCTGAAGATTCTCAATCCTGTAAGATCTATAACTGAATGAAACTTGCTATTGTCCTTGGGAACTAACAAAAGTCTCGAGCAAAATCTTGATGACTTTGCATTTCTTTAAGAGAAGAGTGCTTCTTGTTCCATAATGTCTGCTTTGTCTCTTTAGACATCTGTAGTGAAGGAAGCTCTAAACAATTTGTGAGGGGTCCTGAACATGATTTAGAAGTCCTCTGACATGACTGGCAAGTCCCAAGGGTTGCCAAGTCCTAAATGCAGGTGAAATCAAACAAAAATCATGCTGAAATTGCTGCAAAGTGGATGTTATGATAAATGCCAGACTACTGCAATAAAGATTTCATTACATGGTATAAATAATCTTTTACTTGACATCTGCTGATATAACATACAGAATGATCTAGTACTGAGTTGCAATTACTATCAACCAATGTTCTGACAATATAGATGGTGTTGATAAACATATCATATAATGAAGTTAAAATATTTAAGTGTTCAGATTTAGTCATATAGAGTATACTTCTCCAAGGTTAGAAAACTACAAGGAATCGCTCAAATGATGGAAAAGCACATTTTTATGGCCCTGTAAAGAATATGCGGAAAGAATGGCAGTAATAACTGGTGACTGATGGGATTTTGCACTAATCCTTCTATCCAAGGTAGACCACTCAAGTATGATTTCTGCCCCAGCAAGCATGCCTTTTAACACTGTTTGTTGCTAAGACAACAGGATGATGCTAATGTCTGTAACATATTTAGGTATTTGATAAAGAAAGATAAATCTAAAACCATTACTTTGATCACTTTCAATGTTTTGCTGGAACATCTGTCCAAACATTGGTGGCTCTGCTGTCTTAGACACACCTCCAATGAACTGGTAAAGTCGACTGAAAAAGATTCCATTTATCATTCAATACTGAAGAATAATTAAATAGATGGAATCCATAATTATAAACTTCAATGAATCAAAATTATGTCATTTAAGCGTAAAATTTATTAAATTAATATTTGCGAAATTTAAAAGATCAGCTAGAAAAACAAAACGGAACATAAGGACTAAAGTGAAATTTTTGGATAAAACTTTAAATGATTTAACTGAAAAAAATACCAATTTCCTTCATTAGCAATATCTGTTCATTTCTTAATATTTGAGAACATGCATTTATCTATGCAATAATTGATGTATTAAGTGACAATCCTGCATCTCCTTCAGGAAAATACTGATGTTACTTAATGATATTTAGTAAGTAATTGAAACAAATTTTCATTTCAGATTACTTCCATCCATACAAAGACTTACAATAAGCCACAGTCTAGGAATTGACCATTTTAAACACCAAAGATAAACACTGCTGACAAATCTGATACTAATGTTGACAATACAGTGGTCCCACTCATGAATGGCCCACTTGACCAGTGGCTACCCACTCTCCACTCTTTACAGCCAGAATCCCTTGGTACCAACGAGTTTGTGTTCAAAAGTAACCCTGAAGAAAGGCTACCTCGCTAACCCAACCAGTGGCACCATCTTAGTGCAAAAACGTTAAAATTACCCCTCACAAGCTGCCATATTTTGTTATTAATTTGTCCAGAACCAATATTTAATAATGGTGAGGTAAGTAATCTGACTATCTTTCCTGAGGTCTGTATCTGAATGTCAGGTGTAAGCTAAAGTACATGTACCACTAAGGTAATTATTATATCATGAAAGCCAAAGTTTGCAGATAATGGGGTCAGCAGTGTTTTAATTTAGCTCTGGGCTTCATACAGATAGGTTTTTTTAAATGACGATTACGATTGACGTAATTGTCAAGATCATTAACATGGTCAGATAGTCTAAAAAATAAATTTTGTAGATTAACACACACACACACACACATACACAGAAACAATTAATATTAAAAAAAACAAGGTACCAGACAAAGACCAAAAAAATCACATGACAGTTCGTGCATTTCCTGTATATTAAGGCATTTTGTTTACAAATGCTTTGTCTGGAAAATTAAACTGCAGTATTGTACAATTAGCCACATATGAATAAATCATTACAAAACATTAACATATCATCACGTAAACAAAGAAATAATACTTTAGAAGAAAATAAAGTTATTCGACTTGACTACAATGGGGAGTTCACATGCCGAAAAATTTCTGTTGGGAAGACTCTGATAAATAAGATCATAAAAGTTAAGGAGAACATTCTGTAGCAGTGGGAAAATATAAATGGAAAGAGAATTATTTTTAATACAAAACTTAAAAAATGTTTTTGAATAGTTTTGTAATGTGCATGACAACATTACCCCTCTTACATTTCACGCCTAAGAATATGAGCTTTTAATTTATGTTACCTTGAAATCAATGTTTTTAATACAAGAACATTTGATTAATCAATGCTATTTTTTAAATGAATATATTAATTGCTTTAAATTATATGTAGCTTTCTACTATACACACATACATATCCATACACATCTCACAAATATAGTCCCCCTCTGGAAAGACCACTTTCCTGGTGCAGAAGAAGTGGCTGTATAAGAGTGGTACCACTGTATATATATAACACTGTTAGAACAGGTAACACATTTACAAACTAGGGATACCCACCTGGATGTAGTGGCAAGTATAAAATACTGATACTCAGTCAAAGAGTCTGAAGGCATCCGATCAAACTCTATTCCAGTCACTGGAGCTGTCAGCTGATAAAGCTAATGAGAAATATTGTATTCATTAATATGCATGCATCATATCATTTTTCTTATGTAAGGTCAAAAAAAAGGAATCAAATACAGGAAGAAAGATAGCAGAACAATTTTGATATACACATTAGAGATATCTATGACACACTCAACTTTATAATGTGATGAAGATAAAAATCATAATATATACAATTCATACCCTTGAAAAAATATTCTGAAGAAATGTACCCTTACTGTTTTCAATTCTGTTACCATTATAGTAAAAGATCTAACCTTTGCTTAGCAAACGTTTCTGTGATGGGCCAATTACACACCAGATAAATTTTACACACAAGATAAATTTTACACACCAGATATATTTTAACTTCTTCACTTTAACTACAGTATTTATTATTATTATATGCTCATTTTTGTTGTTAACTTTACATTGTCATAATCATGCTATACTTTTACAATACTGAAGTCACGTGCAACTTCATACTGAACTCATGTATGCCCAATTGTGTATTGGGAACTACTTTGTAAATAAATCATGTACATTCTTATAGTAGACACATTACACTTTGGTTGATTAAATTTGTTTCTGAATGAACTAAAGCAGATGTTTCGTGGACTGCCACATACCAGCTGCTTTGGCATGTTTTGTGTTAACCTTTTTTTTGATACAATATTTCAGGTTTAGACATGCTACGGACACCAGGCAGGGTCCTTACAAATAACATGCAAATGACAAGGCATAAACTGTCTTCTTTAGCTGGTAATAAGAATGACAAAAATATATTTACAGTTTTACATCCTGAATTTCCTTAAAATGTACTTTCTTAGTTCTGCAAATCCAAATTAAATGAGCCATGCCATGGGTTCTCAAACTTGATTACACATTTCAAAACTGTACTGTAATTTCTCAAAATGACATAAAGGTGATATTCCATAGCATCTTTTTGAGAATTGCAATTGAAAGATGTCATATTTTTCCATCTTTATGATTTCAAACATTCAATGAAAGAACAAAAACACTCATGCAGATGTCAACACGCTTCTCACTCGCTGCTTCAATCGGATGTATTTCATGTAGAATTGGCACATATAAATCCAGTCCTTAACCACAAAATTTTGTAGAATCAACAAAAATACCAAAATCTATTCATTCCACATCAAATGGAAAAGTTGCTGCAATGCATATTCATTCACAATATGACTCCAAATTTCAATTTTAAGCAGACCAAACTGCCATTTTCATTTGAAAGTTATGTCAAGCACGCAACTAAGTAATTTAACTGGATGGAATTATATGGGCATTAATAATGTTGTAGTTGTGTAATGATGAATATGCACTTGTGTATTTAGTTTGGAATATGGCATATATTCAGTTCCTTTGTTTCTTGTAGTGTATTTTTGTTTATATAATTAAGCCTTAGGTAAAAAAAGAAAATGAGCATATAATAAAAAGGTTACTGCATTTGTATGAGAAAATGTGAACTATTTTTGTTGGATAGATATACTACACTTCCAAGGTCAAACAGTATTTCCATCCAAACAACTTGTTCGTAATTTCCCAAGCAAATGCAGTAACCTATAAATATTTATTAGAGTGGAATAAAAAAGCTGGAAGTTTGCAAATCTATCATTTAGCAGAGATGTGTGCTAAATTACCTGTTGTCATACATTACCACACTTTGCCTTTTATACATTACACACTTCACCTGTCATACAATACACACTTCACCTGTCATAGATTACACAATCACCTGTCATACATTACACACTTCATCTGTCAAACATTACAAACTTCTCCTGTCATACATTACACACTTCACCTGTTATACATTTCAAACTTAATCTGTCACACAAATTACACACATTACCTGTCATATGTTACACACTTCACCTGTCATAGATTACACATTTTACCTGTCATACTGTACATACTTTATCTCTCACACATTACACACTTCTTGTCATACATTACACACTTTACCTGTCATACATTACACAATCACCTGTCATACATTACACACTTCATCTGTCATACATTACACACATTACCTGTCATACATTACAAACTTCACCTATCATACATTATACACTTCATCTGTCAGACATTCCTATTCACTCTTTGGTAAGGAAGAAGTTTGATCTTTATTTAAGGAGTAAAGCCAAGACACTAATCCAAAGAAACTGAGTCTGCATTACCTTAAATGGCATAAAATAATTTAAAATGGAATATACATGTATACTTTCTGTTTAAGACTTGTGTCATGTAATTACCTTTAAAGTATCTGAATCAAAATTAAAAATAAATGGCTAAGTCAATGCAACAAAAATTGTTGCAAACATTGATAGCTCATTTGGTAATGCAGATTGTAATCTACCTCTCAGCTAGTTGATAGTGAGAAGGCTGATGCAAAATATCACAAATATTTCATGCAGGGACCAGACCTACCAGATAAGCTATACAACAGTAAACAATTTAGCTTTACATCCACAGAAGAAAGCCAAGACTGAAAATATAATGGACTATTACCAAAATATCAAGGAAATGTGAGAAAATGTACCTCCGAACATTCATTAGCAATTTTGTTCCATCAACTAATTTGGTCTGATATTAAGTGTTATGTTTACAGCATGTTCAATGATACCTTTTTATTCTGAAAACAGTCCATTACAAATAAGCTGGAAAAAATTTAAATTACAAATATTCAGAATACAATAACATCAAAGCTATGCATATAAAATGTAGGTTCACTTAAAGTCAGAATCATAGAGTTGGACTTCAAAAAACTTTATACAAAATCTTTTAACCTTAAATGTCAAATTAAAGAATTGTCAATCAACATGGCAGTAACTATATATAGTACATGACCATAAGTGAATTTACAGTTTTAAAAAATGCCATAACATTTTACAATAACAATTGATATCCAAATGCATTTATTGTACTGTGGAGAAAAAATGAAAGCGTTTCAAATAAATATAACATGAACCACCATAAGAAGTCTTCAATTGAAAAACCCCATGCTGGTATGACATCTATTTCAGAAGGAGTAGCTATTTCAAGATTTTATAGTTAATTGCAAAAGGTTCTAATTTTCTTTAAAAATTCATAAATTTCTACTGTGAAATATTTGGAAGTGGCATGGGAGCTCACTTATGACCATATACTGTAGATTTATTCATCATAACTTATAAGCATGTGTGTAAAGTTAACCAATAGCATCCACAAGTAAGAAATTATCATCAAAATATCTGAAGTATTATGTGATTCCTATGTAAGATTTTTCTTCATTCGATGGCACAACATCATGTGATATATGACTCCATTTAGATGTTTTTACGATGGTTTGCACAATATTATATGATATGTAATATTTTTTCATTTCACATGGTTATTCTACTTGGAAAAGCATTGATGACATCCAAACAAATTTGCAAGGAAACTTAATGGAATTCCTCTTTGAAATTTATTATCTAATTCTCAATGCCATCTAGCACAAAGCTACTAAAAAAAACATATCTGCAAAACAAAATGGTACATATGACAGAATTATTGAAACTAAACCAAACTAATAATTTAAATAGCAGAGAAAAAGACAAAAAGCCTAAATAAATTCTGTCATAACTAGAAAATAATACAAAGATCTAATACCTCATCAGATTTTGTCAGTCCAAGCTTAAAAAATTAATAAAATATTGTTTTTCATTTCAATTTAAAAATGTGACAATATTTCATTAAAAGACCTCTCAAACTAATTTAAAAACTGGTGTCAACTGCAGCAAGTGTGTCTCAATCAGCCAATGGAAATGTCCACATGTAAAATAAACAGGTCAACATTTTATCATTCCAATGATGCAAGATATCATCTCATTTTATCAAATAATGAAATAACCGTTTCCAATTCTTGGGAAATACTAATCAGTGTTTATACCAAACCATGATACAGTAGAGAGACCTAAGCATTAAAAAGGTTGTTTATGAAGACTGCAAATACACCAGTATCGTCATTTACTATGGTTTGGCTTTGCATTTTAAGGACAAAGTTAAACCTGGTATCTGACTATTTGAGTATTAAAAAGTTATGTCTTATATTTAAATATTTGATGACTAAGTTAAGTCTGGTATTTCATTGTACAATGACTAAGTTAAGTCTGGTATTGGAATATTAAAGGACTAAGTTAAGCCTGGTATTAGAATATTCAAGGACCAATTTAAGATGGTATTGGAATATTCAAGGACCAAGTTAAGCCTGGTATTGGAATATTCAAGGACCAATTTAAGATGGTACTGGAATATTCAAGGACCAAGTTAAGCCTGGTATTTGAATATTCAAGGACCAATTTAAGATGGTATTGAAATATTCAAGGACTAAGTTAAGCCTGGTATTGGAATATTCAAGGACCAAGTTAAGCCTGGCATTGGAATATTCAAGGACCATGTTAGGCCTGGTATTTCATTGTTCAATGACTAAGTTAAGCCTAGTATTGGAATATTCAAGGACTAAATTAAGCCTGGTATTGGAATATTAAAGGACCAAGTTAAGCCTGGTATTGGAATATTCAAGGACCAAGTTAAGCCTGGTATTGGAATATTCAAGGACCAAGTTAAGCCTGGTATTGGAATATTCAAGGACCAAGTTAAGCCTGGTATTGGAATATTCAAGGACTAAGTTAAGCCTGGTATTGGAATATTCTAGGACCAAGTTAGGCCTGGTATTTGATTATTCAAGAACAAAGTTATCAACCCACCTGTTTCATATATTGGTCGAGACTTCCCTGCCAGAATTTGGTGTCTTCATTCACTGTAAGCTCTGATTCAAATATCAAACCTGAAAGATCAAAAGCTGGGGAAGTAAGCAACAACAAAAAAAGATTAAATCTGAGACTGCTACATCTTTCATTTCAAAATATGGTAAGTTTCAAATGATAATGCAAAGCTAATGCAAAAGGTGCAAAGTGTGTGCTTTATCTCATCAAAATGTCTTTCCAATAACAATACTGAACTAGTCCAAATTGTACTGGGAAGACATGGTAGCTTAGACAATAGAGCATCTGACCTCTGTGTGTATGTGTGATTTGGATTTTTAACACAGCTTTAACAATTTTTCAGCCATATCACTATTATGTCTGCAGTTTGGCAGTATATAGTAATGTCCTACACTATAGCATCATGCCATAGACATACAGCATGATGTCCCACCCTGTCAAATTATCCTAACATCAGGCCAACCCATCCTAATACTAACCTCTTAATGCTGAGCACCTAGCAAGGTAGCTGTTAGTACCAATTTTATAAGTCTTTTGCATGACTTGGACAGGGTCTGAACCTGTGACCTTCCTCATCCGAGGCAGACACTCTAACCACTAGAGCAGTCTCATCAGACCTGTAAATATGGATTCCTTAAAGGTGCCCAGACCGGCACAGGTTGGCAGTCTCAGTATGTTATTTGCTCCCAATTCCCAGGCAGCAAAAGTCCCAAAAATATTGTAAAAACCAAGTAACCAAGTCGAATTTTATATGGTGAAGCAGTTCCAGCTGTACTTAAAGATTAGTGGAGCATGTATCTTCTGGGTAAGGTATCTTTTTGGTCAGGGAAGATACTTTTGATAAACAATTCCTCTCTTCAGTAAATGCAATAATAACCATCATAAATAAAAGTTGTAACAGTTACTGGAACAATAAGGATTTTTTTACATCAGACTTAGACTTCAGACTCAAAATGTAAGGAAAGAAGAATGTACAATTCCTTAATTATTAAATGACTGCCAATTCATCTAAATTAATATATATAATATATCTTGTATTTGCCACATTAAACAGTTGCTGGAACACTCAGGAAGAAATTGAATTCCCAGGCCTAATATGTAAAATACAAATTCTTCATTGAGTTCCTGGAAAGTAAATTGCTGAGTAAATTATATTTCTCCAAGAATACTTATCCAATCTCATGAATGTTTCAAAATAAATTCTTCTATTATCCAAATCCAGCAGTCGCTGATGAATAAAAATTCTCATTCCACATCAATAATATATTAATGATGGGAACTGACTCTTACCCATTACCTTGCTTCTTGATAAGGTGGTTTTCCATCAATTGGATTTTAGCAAGTTGAGCTTTGCAATACGTCAAATTGGATGCTCACTTTTGCAGGGATGGGTGTGTGGTTAAATAGTAATGTAGTCAGATAAATATATTGGAAAAACATAATTTACTAAATAATTTATTTTCTGTTGAATACATTCTTAGATCAGTGAATGCCACAATTTGCACAAATCCAATGAAAAACCAAGAGATGGATAGACAATTGTGTATGGATGATATGAATCCTTCTTGATTGAGTCTTCCTGGAAATTAAGTCTGCCTGAAATGCATCTGATTTTTACACTGATATTGTGTTGGCAGCCCCAATGCAGAAAATGCCAAATCAGAATGCAAATGTCAGGTGATTTGGTTACCCCATTTGAGGTGGTAGACAGGTCAGGTTATTTGGATCCCCCATATGTAGTAGTAGACAGGTCAGGTGATTTGGTTCCCCCATTTGAGGTGGTAGACAGGTCAGGTGATTTGGTTCCCCCATTTGAAGTGGTAGACAGGTCAGGTGATTTGGTTCCCACTTTTGAGGTGGTAGACAGGTCAGATGATTTGGTTCCCCCAGATCAGCACAACTGAGTTTTCCAACATGATTAGGACTGTTTTCCCACTGAGGTGGTAATCCTAGAACTAAAAGGCATCGATTACCATTTCATTTTCAGAACCTGATGTGTAGAGGTATTTCCTCCAACCCAAACTTGCTGCAGACTGTAATGAAGCCTGGCAAAAGGTGGGCTTTTAACCTCCATACTGGTATTCATAAATAGTGTATCTTCCTTTGTGGCCTTTCCAGAGGATTTCCGTGCTTGAGCCAATTGTGGTTGCACCACAGATGGAGGAATGATAGTGCCTTGTTCATGATCATGCCCTTCTGATTCATTGAAAAAGAGGCAAGGTCACTTGGTATGATTTTATTGGTCTTAGCTGAGTCCAGGACTCTCCCTGTACAATCTATGAGAAACTCGTTTAGTTTTTTTACCCTGCAGGTTTAATTTGTTCCATGGAGCAAGGCTGTTAGCACCTGTCTAGTAGGTTGTCTCATAAAATCGAACCAAACCTCAAATACAGCCTCACATACAACAAAGAGACAGCAATGTATTCAAATATTTCTAACTGTGTACAATAAGTTAAAAACTGCCAATCAAACCAATTCCAAACTCAACATTTGCCCCCAAGTGAATGTTAGGTTTACAGCTTGCAGTTACGTCACCCACTGACAGTGCTGTACCTAACTCAAAGCATGGCAGTTTCACATGTTTTTCATCATTTAACTTTAATGAAAACAACATCCAGTTTGTAAGACCAGTCTTTGTTCACTGGATCTTTAAATTAATGGTATTTTGTAGCAAAAGATCCACAACGATACAAAAATTGAATTGATAGCAGTCAAAAACAAATAAACAGTAATTTGCTCACCTTAACTAGTGCCCATTCATGTCAATCTATCACAACTGTGCCTAGCTCAATGCCCACCCCTTATAAAAATCGGGAGCTTATTTCAAGACCGTATATGAGCTCGCTGCAACTTCGCACATGCGAGCCCACGACTTCGCGGTTATGCACATAGAGTTTGGATTTGAAATGATTACGAAGTCATGGCAAGCTCATACAAGCATTAAATGCGCTCAACGCATGCATATAGCAAGCTTGCTGAAATTATGCTCGCGCCAGCTAGCAATAAGCATGCAAGCTTGTGAGGCTCTGTCAACCACCTAGGACGTGCGAGCTCGCAATGAGCATACAAGCTCGTCACAGGCTGTGAACCAGCTTGTACTAGTTGGTTGATAGCACGTAACGAGCTTGTATTCTCATTGCAAGTTTAGCACGAGCTCGTACGTGCAAAGTAGCAAGCTCACAATGAATTGTAACGAGTTCAATACAAGCCTGTGGTTAGCTAATCACACTTACATTGAGACCTTTATACAGCAAACTTTGCAGTCCCTGGTCGATCAATGGGGAAGATCAAGCTTCATATAAATCAATACAGTGAACTCTCACCAAATGCAACACAATACAAATTATGAAACAACACTAAAATCTTACAGCTAATGTTTTTTTTTTCTTCAATGCACCAAAATATATTTGTTTTCCTCATTGGTGCTTTAGTTTTGATATATCTCTGTATTGTTCCAATTCTCGGAATGGATAAAAGCAATGCCTTTTTTTGATGAACCAACAACCAATAAAAAAGTAATTATAACAAGAACTATCATAAATGGAAAGTGAGATTTCTATTTATTTCAATAATTATAAAAAACAAAAACATAAGTTTTAGAATCTAATACAATAATTAAAACCAACAAACTGACTAGAAAAATCAATATCAGATGATACTTTACAATTTAATAAATCCAACTGACTGAAAAAAAACAAAGTTTAATGGTCATTTTAAAAAATCATGTTAGGGGCCATCTATTTAGTACGTACACATGGAGGGGGGTAACCAAAATGCATACGCTTGCGTATAGTGCACCTTTCTACTGATAATGCACGTATGCATAAGAAACAGGGTGGATGGGTGTGAAACCTCTATAATAATTTGACTAATATGTAATCTGATAGACTGGCTTCAGTCTATGTTTGAATTTTAGAGGACACTAGACAAACTTTGGTTTGGCATCAAGAGTATGTACACAGGTGGGGCATGTCTTAATAAGTATGCATGTGGGGATGGAGGGAAGGGGGCCATTCTTTGCCAGATTTGTGCATTATGTACTAAATGGATGGTCAATTTATTTTGGAACATCTGGCAGTCTCCACTTGCTGTTGATGATATTCATTCATAGCTGGTGATGCCTATCTCTATTCACAGTGCTCAGTGAACCAACCTCTCTAAAAGTAATTGTCATACATGGAAAATGAAACTTCCATGCTTTATGATTGTGTTAAAAACAACAAAATTAGTTTTTTAATCTAATACAATTAAAGAAAACGAATGGACTACAAACTTAAGATCACATGACTTTTTAAATATCTTAATAAATCCAACTCGTAAGCTGTTTCGAAATAAAATGTCTTTAAAATCAGCACATTTCATTTAGGTAATGTCTAGCTGTGCCACACTTGCTGTTGATTATACTGTTGAACTCCTTCAAAGTTTCTGATGCCTCACTCTCTTCACAGTGCACCTTGATGTAATCTGTTGAAAAACACCAGAAGCAGCAAGCTGATGTTTATTAGGTTTTTCGTGCTCTTGTATTGCATGCCCAGTAGCGAAATCACATTACACAATTTGCAAAACATAGTTTTCTCCTTTACCAGATTGTTTCACAAATCTAAACAGGATGGCACAATTGTCATTCCAGCTCTGTTTTCTTGTCTTTCATGGAGAAAATTCTGAATTATTCTTCTTTCCTATTCAACATGATTAGAAGTTGCATATTACGATGATGAGATACAGTGACAGCGGTAACTGTTTGCAAAGTCCAATATAGTGGGTAAATACAGTCATGGTAGCCTCGATTTTGAATGAACCAATCATATTGAAGAACTATTCCTATATACATGTGATACATTGCTATCATAATGGAACAGAGTGCCCATACTAAACTGAATATTGCAAATGATATTTTTAAAATTATTTTTAAATTAAAAAAACATTTTTTGCACAAAAAACGTACACCTGTAATCTGGTTCAAAATATGGAGAGAGAAAACGGTATTGGTGTTATAGGCAGTCGAGTAATACACAGACTTTCAGATGAACAGCTCAACCTTTTAACTTCAATCCTTGGCATTAATGAACCTAAAAAAGTGCTTTGTTTCTACAGGATGTATAAAGATGGAATTATGTTTCAATCATTACAGTATTCTGCAGTTTCAGAACGAAACTCGTACACTGTTATTTTCTACAAAAATGATGAATCAAGAAAATTTGGCCATGTTGAGAATTATATTGAAGTTTATACACAGTGTCACAGAAATTGTACCATTGATTGTTTGTGTCAAGCACAATATTATGCAGTCATAAAGGAACTGAGAAATAATACTGAAGTTTCAATTGAAAATGGCGTGATTGATGAAAATCCTGTTAATATAGTCCCTTTGAAATCTAGGTATATGCAGTAAAAAATAGTTCCAATTACAAATGTCAATGACTTGTGTGTGTATATCCAATTAAATGATGGCAAGAACACTGCTTTTGCTTGAGTGCCCCCCAATTCTGTTGAATATGATTGATAAATATACATTCATGTAGTAAGTCTGGACCATGCAGACATGTACATCAAAATAGAAGACATAAACCATATACACCGCTCCCTCGATAACTCGCGCCCTGATAACTCGCGAACCTGCTTATAACGCGGTGTCCGGCGTGGATCCCGTTTTTTTTAAAGAAAATATTTTTTAAAAATGAAGAAAATCGTGATCAGAACTGGTGAATGAAACCTTGATATATTGCCCGTTTTATCGTCGAAAATGACGGTTAGTGCCCGAAAAGTTAGAATCAACATCGTCAAATTTTCAGGTTTTAATAAGGAATCACATATCTTGTTAGATTTTATCGGAAAAAATATTTTCTCAGTTCACTGTAAATAATAATACTGTATATGTAATGGGGAAATTAGTGTTTTAATCTTTTCATTGTGTTGCAGTGTAAGCAGTATAATCGTTGCATGTTCTCTTCTATTCAAACATGAAAATAGTCAATTGACCGTCACATCGATGCCCGCGAGCACATCTGTGAGAACCTAATTAACTGCCGGCTGCGTTTTGATCGACGACTTGGGGAAGTGTTTGTTGCATTGTAAAACTCAATTAAAATAGACCTGCTTTGTTTTATAAGGCGGTCATTTGTATCAAATCAGGTAAAAGACGTACATTACAAAAGTTCAAAGGAATGCAAATCCTACATGCATAAACTCTTGTGGTCAATATCGTGTCTCAACATCAATCAAATTAGATGGACCAATCGAACATGGTTTCAAATAGTATGTACTTATTGTCATTAAAGTATATATTAATCAGTAATTTATCCTAATCATTTGTAAATGTGATCATGGAGAGCAAGGGAATCAAGCGAAAGGCGTACTTGGTGAACGAAAAGCTTACTGTCATAGAGAGGGTTCGTAATGGTGAATCAAGATAAAAAATTTGTAGTGAACTTAAACTTGCCGAGTCGACACTCAGAGGCTGGCACAAGGATGAGCAGAAATTTCGGGATTATTTGCATAAAGTTGATTCTGATGATGGATTTAAATGGAAACGGGCACGCACTGCAAACGACACAGAATTAGATGATGCTGTGTACACCTGGTTCACACAACAACGTGAACAAAGTGTTCAGATTTCGGGAACAATTCTCAAGGTCCAGGCAGAGAAAATGGCAAAAACTATGGATACTGAATCAGATTTCATGGCAAGCCATGGATGGCTTTGGAGATTCCAGTGCCGACATGGAATAAAACAAAATTCTTTGTCGGGAGAGATACGCTCAGCAAATCAGGCGGCCGCATCTAGTTATCCCAACCAACTCCGAGAGATACTGACCCGTGATGGATATACAGACGACCAAGTTTATAATTGTGATGAGGCTGGTCTATGCTATCGGATGATTTAAATATTTTTTTATATATTTTTTTTTACATGTCTGACGTTTAGACCCATTAAATTCATGGTTGGTAATGGTTTACCTTTGTAAAAAATTTTTTTTTTTACATTTTACTCTATCTATCTATCTATCTATCTATCTATCTATCTATCTATCTATCTATCTATCTATCTATCTATCTAATCAATCTATGTATCTATTTAGTGATAGCAGAATTTTATGTTTTAGATCAACACAAGTTTCGACGTTGTCGTTTTTCGATATGAATGTTATCTTTTTTGATAAAATAAATCTTGATTCATTTTGAACAAACAATAAAACTAGAATGTATCCAAATCAACACAAAAAGCAGTGACGTAATACACAATGTGTTTAGCGATACACATGTTAAGAGTACTGGTACCTCGTGGAATAATGTTTGTTTTTACGATCTTTTCAAGATATTTTATCCAGAAATTAAAGGTAATTTATAAAGAAAAATGAACAACACCTTTATAAAGAAATATTTATTCACAGTTATTTTCAGCACGATTATAAAACGAGTATTTAACAATGCACCCCCCCCCTTTCGCCTCTGTCGATCTCCCATCTCTTTATTAGTTTTTTTTAATAGGTCCCTCGGTAACTCGCGCCCTCGCTTATAGTGCGGTCGATGTTTTTGGACCCCGTTGTGCGCGAGTTATCGAGGGAGCGGTGTATATATATATATATACAGTCCTACCCGTTTATCTCGACATCCTCGGGACCGAGGAAATATTGTCGAGATAAGCGGATGTCGAGATAAGTGTTTGGGGAGGGGGGGTCTGCAAAAAAAAAAAAAAAATGAAAGTTAAATTCTTCAGTAAGGGGTAACCGGTCATCAGTGAGTAGTATTTACACTTTGAAAAAAAAACAATGTAAATTTTTAGTATGTGGGGACAAAACTAGAGTGAAATACACTTGTATATTGACAAATAACATTTTGGTTACCTTTGTGTAATAAAGTCCACAATAAAATATTGCATCTGTCAAATCCTGATATGAAAAACACGAGAGATTCAATGTCAGCATTAGCACGTGTTTGTCTAGTTGTTAGTTGCATGCTTCAAGTACATGTACATAAATCAGCCTAGATATCGGTCAGTCTGTTCCCATGTTATTGAGGGTACCAAGAGGATATCACAGGGAAATGAAAAACTGTCAACAGTACATGTATTCTCCACAAATACTTTTGTATCCGATGTTATGACGAACATTAAAGCGACTGCACCAACCACTTGTTGCAGCGAAGTTTTTCACACTAAGCTTTTTCAAAAATGCTTAATTGAACCATGAACTGTTTAGATGCTTCCTCCACGTCTTCAAATGTACCAGTCTTGCTTCTTCCTTAGGGGAGCGCAGTTACCTTCAACTTAGTCTCTCTTTATAGACTCTGCAGCTTTCATCCTTCCTGGACGTGTTAATTTTAAATGAAAAAATTTCACAGACCTCTTTGCGAGATGTTCATCCCTTAACTTCATTAACAGCCAGATATTTAGTTTCCAAAGACTGTAAATTTAATTTGCGTTTTACCCTTCTGTCGGTAGCCATCGTAAATGTAAATAAAATTAAAAACGAAACTTTCACAGCGAAAATCACCGATCACTTTCAAAGGTCTCGGAAACGTGTAATCCATATTTTCACGCAATTTTTATATATGGGATTCAGAAAATCACGTATACAGGAGTCCTCTGTACGCATCAAATTCCTGGACGGCAAATTTAAGGGCTTGCTAGTCCTGCTTCGACAACCTGTTGATTGGGAAATTGTGTTCATCAATTGATCCTTTTCGCTGTGCTGATATATTTACAATCAGAAAATTCAGTGGTTGAAAGACCCACAGATGTACATGCTGTCATTGTAAGAGTACATTTGAATAACATGATTCACAAGCTAGGCGGCAAGATCAAAGACTTAACTAGCTGGAGAGTGGTACGAAAACGTGCTGCTATGGGTTTGTTTGTTTTTTTCATCCGACCGCGACATTAAAGCCTGGCGGCAAGATCAACTAAATGTTGAACAAAGTATTGGTCTTAATTGGCAGCTTGTCGACATAAACGTTTTGAAAACAAAGGATTTGTTCAAGCTGGGACAAAGGGCTTCTGTCGACATATACGTTTTTCTTTTATCTCGACGTCGACATAGGCATGACAATTTGATAGTAATAGTAGACCATGGGACCGGGACTTTGCTTTTTTGTTGACATAGGCGGCTTGTCGAGATAAGCGATGTCGATATAAACTGGTAGGACTGTATTATATTTTACACATTTTCACTACTACTCTTTGTATGAATCCTGAATGTACTTATCCTTAAAGCTTTGTACATATTTTATTGTTGCAATAGATCAATTATCTAGTTTTAATAGCATTTGTTGTCTAAAGACACCTCATCTTGTAAAAATCTGTGCATCATATATATAGCTATACTTGTACAAACGTAAAGGCCTGACCAAATGAGCTTCTTTTAATAAAGTCATTATTATTATTTTACCAGGGGTGGCCACCTAGAGAACCTAGCAAATAACTATTAGAAGTGGAATTTCAAAACAAGTCAAGATTATTGTTTTGATATGCAAATTAATGATTTTGTACACAAAATGTTACATTTTCTAGTAATTTAATTTTTCACCATATCCATTTTAGAGATAATTAATTTATCTGCAGGGTTTACTAGCAAGATCGTACAAGCAACTTTACATGAATGTAGCCAAATTACTTCTATAAGCTCAGTGCAAGCTCCCATGTAGTCTGCAAGCTACAGTTAAGATCGTAAGAAGCGTGCTACGAGCTATCACAAGCTCGCGCAAGCTTGATTTAGGATTGCATTTTTATAAGGGACATGACCAATGGATGTCAGTCTATCACAACTGTGCCTAGCCCAATGCCCACATGACCAATGGTTGTCAGTCTATCACAACTGTGCCTAGCCCAATGCCCACATCACCAATGGATGTCAGTCTATCACAACTGTGCCTAACCCAATGCCCTCATGACCAATGGATGTCAGTCTATCACAACTGTGCCTAGCCCAATGCCCTCATGACCAATGGATGTCAGTCTATCACAACTGTGCCTAGCCCAATGTCCTCATGACCAATGGATGTCAGTCTATCACAACTGTGCCTAGCCCAATGCCCACATGACCAATGGATGTCAGTCTATCACAACTGTGCTTAGCCCAATGCCCTCGTGACCAATGGATGTCAGTCTATCACAACTGTGCCTAACCCAATGCCCTCATGACCAATGGATGTCAGTCTATCACAACTGTGCCTAGCCCAATGCCCTCATGACCAATGGATGTCAGTCTATCACAACTGTGCCTAGCCCAATGCCCTCATGACCAATGGATGTCAGTCTATCACAACTGTGCCTAGCCCAATGCCCACATGACCAATGGATGTCAGTCTATCACAACTGTGCTTAGCCCAATGCCCTCGTGACCAATAGATGTCAGTCTATCACAACTGTGCCTAACCCAATGCCCTCATGACCAATGGATGTCAGTCTATCACAACTGTGCCTAGCCCAATGCCCACATCACCAATGGTACCCATGAACAACAATGAATTCATGGTAGTCTACAACAACTATGCAGCATTTAGCAGATCTTTACTTGTGCCCTTTCATGGCAGTTTACAACAACTAAACAGCACCTAGCCCACCTTTACCAGTGCCCATTCATGGTAACGTTACTGTACTTAGCCCACCTTTACTATTGCCATTCATGGCAGTCTACAACAAGTGTATGGTTCTTAGCTCACCTTTACTATTGCCATTCATGGCAGTCTACAACAACTATATGGTACTTAGCCCACCTTTACTAGTGCCCAGCAGAATTGCCCCTGTGGTGTTGTCATTTACATTCTGCCAGTTCCATCCCACACTCTCTATCAGATGACCCTATAAAAAAAAGCATGATATTTGTTTCTTCAATCTGACATCCAGTTCTAGCAAATTTAAATTTTGATCCTCTGACCTGAAACTCACTGGGATCTTTGAAAAATTCTTTAGAGAAACTACACGTATAACCTGTAGACACCAATGCTATGTAAACCAAAGTAATTACAATTTCTAAACTTTTAGCTATAACAGATTATACACATATGACTTTTAGCTATAACAGATTATACACATGACTTTCAGCTATAACAGAATATACACATGACTTTTAGCTATAACAGATTATACACATATGACTTTTAGCTATAACAGATTATACACATATGACTTTTAGGTATAACAGATTATACACATGACTTTTAGCTATAACAGATTATACACATATGACTTTTAGGTATAACAGATTATACACATATGACTTTTAGCTATAACAGACTATACACATATGAATTTTAGGTATAACAGATTATACACATATGACTTTTAGCTATAACAGATTATACACATATGACTTTTAGCTATAACAGATTATACACATATGAATTTTAGCTATAACAGATTATACACATATGACTTTTAGGTATAACAGATTATACACATATGACTTTTAGGTATAACAGATTATACACATATGACTTTTAGGTATAACAGATTATACACATATGACTTCTTTACATTAAAAAAAATAAGAAATTACAGCATAAATAAGATAAACATTACAAGAAAATGTACCGATGTGCGCAGTTGTTACCACAGGTGGTCTGATTAAATGTTCTTCAATTACTGAAAAACCTCATTTTACATTAATGTGGACCTAACACAACAAAATCTCAAAAAACCAAACTGAATGATAGTGTTCATCTCTCCTTTTCACACATGCATGCATGCACCCACACACATCATAAACTGATGTATAAATTGATAGATGCTAAAATAAACTCTCAAACTTTATTGCCAAGATTATAAATTGTTTTGAATTTTTTTAAATTCTTACTCTGTAACTACATATTTGTGATACCAAAATAATTAACATGAACTAACCTTCAGTTTGGCAATAGATCTAGTCTTTTTGGAGTTTCTTGAAAGGTAAACGTTTTCTTGTGATTCCATGCTGATAATGAGGTGGCGTCCAGTTGGGTCCAAAAACAGTTTGTACACCTTGTCCTCACCAGACTTATGTATTTCCACTTCTTATGTAAAAAAAAATAGGTTAAGGCTTAGAAAGAAAAACTATGAAAAAGCCTAGCCAGCTATTAGTAGTAGTTAACTCTAGAAATGAGGTCCTAGTTATATCATTACTGACTTTGTATATCACAGTACTCATGTATCTTTCAACTCTAGTTGAATTATAACGCGCATTTAGTAAAAATGTATTCTCTGAGGATGGGTGCCTCACCACAAAGTCTGAAAACTTTCCTAAACACAAAATCTGAACTATGGTGTGACAGATGCACAAGGGCTGCAGACAGGGTAGGACAAATAGGAGGAAATTACAGGGGCCTCAGTGGTCGAGGGCCCATTGTCATCTCGATCTGTAATTCACAGGGGCTTAATGTAGAAATTTTCCTATGGCCCACAAATCCTGTCAGCAGCCCTGAGATACACAGATGGACAACGGTAACCCTGTGCACTACAGATTTCACGCTAAGGCATACAACTTACTACATGCCAGCCCTGTGTGAGGTTCAAATGTAATTATTGCCCTTGTAAGTGGCCAAAAAGCGTAATTTGGGCATAAAATGTATATACATGTACATGTATTACATGCCAGAATTACAGCATACATAAAGTTGCATTTATTTTTGCTACCAACCTGGTTCTGCAGCTATTTAAAAATTTTGTCACTGGAAAAATCTATATGCATTAGAACCAGAAAACAAATACAAAATAAAATTAAAAGTTATTTATGTTCAGCACTCAATTTAACTAGTCTATGTAACTTTTGTAGAATGATTGTAAACGAGAATTCTAAAAAGACATGATCATGTGCTCAAAGTGTTGTATTACATTACTCTAATATTCTTCTTTTGTAAAGCAGTGTTGATTTGTCCTTTTATCTGATTTGACATGTTTTGAAGTTGAAAAGATCCATCTGCTCTAACATTTTCCATAATAAAACATCCACAACTCACACCATAAAGCATTTTGCTAAACATCTGGTGCCATTTTCTTTACAAGTAAAGACTGTCTGCTAACTAACCCGCCTATCAATATAATAAATCTGAGAGGCAAAGTTCACATATGAAGAAACCTGTCTGTTATCTTGGAAATGGTCTGTATAGAGTTGATATAATTTGCTAAAAAATAAAATAAAACTAAAGTAAAGTATTCTTATACAATAATCATCTTTTCAATAATATTCTCAAAAATATTATTGGAAATTAAGGAAATGATAATAAAAATGACAAAAATAACTTACTACTTTACTTTATTGTTTTCATGAACTGAAAATACATATTCCACATATAGGCAAGTGTATAATGTACTTGGGTAAAAAAAAAGCGTAATGGCTGGCATTTATGTGTGATGGCATATAATTTCTATGTTGTTCATAATTGGACTCAACTTGTGTGTATACATTGCAAGTGTGGAAATTACAAGCAATGGAAAATTTTGAATCTAGCAATCCAGTCACAATGCCCGAGAGGAGAGACTTGTATCTTTCTGTATCAATGTAATATCCTGTATTTTCTGGTCATTAAATCAATGCAGAATACAAGTCAAATTTGCTTATTTTGTACATATTTTATCATTCATCCATGTATAAGTTGATGTGTAGTACAAGATAAAGCCAGATCATCATTGGGATTTTCATTAGCAACTTTTTTTAGAATATTAATGATGTCCAGATTAACTGGAAAACTGCAGTCACCGCCATGTCATTTTGGAGAGTGGAGGATGGTTTCAGGCTGATTGTTATTTGTATTGTTCACTCGCCTGAGGATTGTGATCTTCCTACTGTACAAGGGCACTATTATATTCCATTATTAATAGACACTTCTGAGTAAACAGTTTATCCTTGTAATTAAGTACTATATCCATTTTCACAAGAACCACCGGGCAATGCAGTGTTATGCTAATGAAATATGCTATGAGGTCTGACCATGTTATTTTGGCTGGCACCAGTTTGAAAACAAGATTTGATGGACAAGGTCAAATTAAGTGCAACTACCAACATGGAAATGTGACCACCATAAAGATATGAGAAGTGTAAAGAAAATTTTCAAATGAGACCAAAAAAAAAAGAGAAAAGTTATGTAAAAAGAAAAACAAAATACATTAAAAACTAGTTTTATACATAACATTTAAATACTAAAGCAAATATACACAAATGAGAAGAGAGAGCGACTCATTTATTGTGGTTCTCAATCCACACGAGATTGTTAAACCAGTAATTGATTAATGATTGAGAACAAAGGAATATTTGGTATGGCCTATTACCTAAGATTAAATATCAGGATTTAAACCATCCCTATCATCATCACAAAAATGCTTCCTCCAAACCAGAAGATTCCAGAACAACGAATCGCCTCCAAACACCTTGCACATTATTTGTGAACACACTTCATTAGATGCTGTCTTCATTTCCAAATTGTTGCTGTTAAAGGTAAGTGCTTTCCTAAACCATGAAGAAACTAGGAGAGGATGCAAGTGCAGTCTACCTAAGGAAACCAGGTCCACTGCAAGATTCTTGGTCTCCAACAGAAAGATTGAGAAAAAAAAATTAGCTGATGCGGTCATTACTTTCGGCAACACCAACAAGAATGGGACCTTGTCAACTTAGTGGATGGGTCCTAATCTACTGTTCTGAGTGACACCGACTAATCCTGTTAGTGAGGAAATTCTTCATCACATAGACAATAAAGCTGAGATGGAGTGAGCTCTGATTTCTCAAAGTTTGGCAAAAGGCCCAGTATGATCACTATGGCCCAACATCAAGACAGGTCTAGTCTGAAGAACTCTAGTCAGTCATTTTGAAAATATTGGAAGATTGGGAAACCTTAAATGGGTTGCAACAAATTCCAATATACTGGCGAAAACTCTGTGTGTGGTGGCTAGGCTGTATGGCTGAGCTCAAAATTGGAAGATTTTCTCATCCAAGCTAAATCTGACAGCGAGTGCCTAATAGCCTGGTCTAATGGCATTCCTGGCTTAAACTGTAATCTCTTTCTTAATGGTTCCTCCAGCTGAAAGCTTCTTAGAGGGGAAAGGTTGATAATTATACAGGACTTTCCCCCTTTTTCTTTGGAACCCTGACAATATAGGAATAGAAGACCAGATACAGGTCATTTAATATCCTGTCTACTTCACCATTTTGCAGAAGAGAGTGAACTTCTTCCTTTAAATGCACCAGATTTAACTGGCGGAAGAAAACGGAGGACCTTACTAGATGAGGGAAATCCCAAAAGCCAGTAGCCTTCTTTTATTATAGAAAGGACCCTGGAATCAATCATTAAGCCAGACATAGACTCTTAAATATGTTTAGTCTGAAAATCATAGGAAAAAATGGAAGAGGTATATTCTGCTGAAGGGGGAGCAAGTCCCAAGTGCTGCACACCCTTGTCATTAGAGAGAGCTCCTAAATCATACCAATCAAGTGAGAAAGAAAAAGAGATATGGTTGACAAGGTACCCCAGAAAGTTTTTCAAACTGGAAAGAATTTTAGAGTTGCCAGAACCTGAAGGTCTGGGACACAGGTCGAGAGGCAAATAGTAATCCTCATTTACTGCTTTATCAAAGGACCAGCTCTCTTCCTCCCCTGCCACCTTCACTGATGAGTGAGAGGAGGCAGGGGACCACATTGGCCTGTTCTTTATCAAACTCATGCTCATTGACAAGGATAGAGAAAATGTCTTCATCCCACTCTCTCTCCTGGAGGCATGACTATATAACTGAATGTCTCTGATACTGAGCAGATTTGGGGGGGGGGGGGGAGAGAACAACTTTAACATAAACTCGTCCTGCTGATTTAACAGATTGCCCTTAGCAGGTGGAAGAAGGCAACTCTTTGTTAGCCAAGGTTCCAATAACCCTATCTACACCTTGGTATATTGTGCAGATATTTCTGTGCTTCAGGTCTATGAATTTCATTATATGTGGTGGCAAGCCACCACAGCCAATCACAATTATGTTGTTCCAATTTTAACACTTTTCCTATGTAATCGAGACAAGAGAGAACACAACTTGAATGGAATGAAAATAAGCACTTTTACACGGCCGATCTGTGTTTCCACAAATACCTTTCACTCAAATAGACATGTAATGGCTTCTCTCTTGTACATAGTCATACTTTCGATGATAAATGTACAAAGTTTCCTTTTAGGTCAATTACCTCCACCTTTTTCGGCTGATGTGCAATGCACCTATTTGTTAGCTGGCAATACATACTAAGGAGGCAACACATGAAATGCAATAGATGTTGCTAGGACAAAGCACAGATACAGCTGTTTGGTCCGCCAAGGTGTAGATAAGGTTATCAGAACATTGGCTAGTGAAGATGAAGTGTCTCCAATGAGGCTTGGGTAGTCTTTCACTGAGACCCAAGAGACTTAGAGAACAAGAACCCCATAAACTCTGAAAACAACAAGACAGGAACTTTTTTCCATGCTTTATGGGTATATCGATTCTCAGCATAATTCTAAACCTCAACTGATCATAGGCTGCAGATGGAACAACCAACCGTCCTCTCACAGCATGCAGAAAATAAGCAAGTGAATAGTTCCCCGGGGATTTTCTGTGACAATACCAACCCATAACCCTGTTTAAAAATGGTCCTGTAAAAGACACCTGAAATGAAGATTTCTATCAAAAAACAAACAAAAACGATCTTTTTTGCAACTACATATATCCACAAGGAAATGTATGGAATAAATCTATTATAATATAATAATTTCAGCTAGAAGTCACCTTACTTTGGTGTTTTTACAAGTTAAATACAAAAATGGAAGCAAGGCAAAACTGAGCACAGACAAATACAGAATAAATGCAGGACACAATTGCTAAAAAAAAAAAAAAAATTAATGAAAGGTATATCAAACAAATAATATTGAAAAACAAGACTTAAGTCAATAATTGTGTAAGTGAGATCAAGGTAAAAAGGGGTGTGCTACTGTCTTACCATATGTGAAAACACCAAAATTCATGAGAGAGGTAATGTGAATGAAATGACCAATAAAATAGAAACAGACTGCAATATATGCAATGATAGGGAAAATCAAACAAAATAAATACCCTTAGCTGAAAAAATGCACAACAAAATCTGAATCACTAAACCCTGTGTCAGGGATAAAAAAAGGAAACTAAAATGTCATACCGTACACCATGTGCACAAGACAAAAAACTTGATCTTTGGTGTAATCCTAATGTTTACAAAGAATATGCACATACGAAAAATAGGAAATATGCTTGTTGACCCATGAAGCAATCACAAATCTTCTTCAGTATAAACAATGCAGACAAGACAGCATATTGACCAAGAAAAGAATTAAGGGGAAGCAGCCATGTGAAAGAATGTGTAGGTGTCACAGAGGTGATCCAATCTTCCAGAATCTTCAGGTTCACCATAACAACAGAATGAATAGTTAGGTATTTCCTCCTGGAAAAGTACAAGCCATGCAAAGGCAACAGGTATGGTATAAGTGATATTACAATCAGTAGACAAATATTGATTGATTGATTTTCTTTGTATTAGAGACAAATGTGTTCAATAAGCTTTGAGTTTTCAACTGAATATCCAGATACTGCAAGTTCTGAATTTGATGTGAATTTGTCTTCTTAAGTTCTTAACCAAATATTGTTTAGTCTCTTTCTAGCGGGGCCCCGAGTGGCCGAGTGGTCTAAAGCGCTGTCTGTTACGGACCACTGCCATCCCACCTCTGTCTGCGTGTGTTCGAATCTAAGATTCGGCAAATGTAGTTATGTGAGAAAGCTTGACAGTAGCTTCTCGTGGGTCGGTGGTTCTTTCCGGGGGTTGTCCGGTTTCTTCCTCCACCATTGATACTGGCCGCCATGTATAGCCTATATTATGCTGAAAAATGGCGTTAAACCATAAAAAAACAAAAAAAACTCTTTCTAGCAGTCTGTGTGAAATTGCAATAAAATTGTTTTAGGACAGACATGTGGATTTATGAATATAGAGAAACAAAGCAATTTGCAACATTCTGCAATTGCCGTGGCAGTATGGTATGTGAATCAATATGGTATGTGAATCAATATGGTATGTGAATCAGTTTTGGGAAGAAATGCAGTTTAAAGAGTCCTCAATATAGGTGGCTGTATCTTTTATACATGTACATACTATCCTCTCCGTCTGGATGGTCAAGATCGAGTCTCATTATCTGTCCATTACTCATGGCCATCACCAGGAAGTTGTTACACACCACTAAGTGGGTGATGGGTTCTTCGGGTCTGAAGAGATACAAAATGACAACATTTTACTTAAGTATTACTAATTACTTATCATCCATGGGTTAAAAAAAAATCAAGCAGGGAAATGACAATTAAAATTACCTACTATAGACATCAGCTCAGCCTGTTGTGTGATAGCACATTACACTATTTCATACATGCCAACCCCTGAAGAGGAAAAAGCGTAATCCAAGTGATCAAAAAGCGTAATCCAGACATAAAAACTTAATCCACACATAACATGCAAAAATTTCAACAAACAATGATTTATTTGCCCCTCTCATCTTTTAATATGCTTTACTGTTTCAAGTTTTCATATGTAGCACTTTTAGCTTCACACACATCGACTATAAACCATCTTAAGACTGTTAGCGCCAAAAATTAAAAATCTTTTGACATGGCCTGAAATAGATGTCACATGATGCTACACTCTTGTCTTAATATTTAGAGGATTCTGTTATATGTATAGACTAAAATAAAATATACTTTTAGCGCCAAAATATCTTTCGACTGGTTCTACAGCAAATATAAATTAGAACAGGGAATCTGCGCGTAAAGATTAAATTTAGAAAACCAGTCTGCTCTCTCCTCACTAAGCATACAGATGCTATAAATAGAATTCATGATTGATAGTAGAACCAGGTTAGCTATAAATAAAACATGATGCTGTTAGGAAAGTCCACGGTCAAGCATACTCTTATGTTGTAGTTACATAAAAGCTGTCTTTTCTAAAATACGGTCTGTGGGATTAATGAAATGTTAATAATAACGAGAAAACAAATAATTGATATTTTTGGCAATAGGATATACCAAAAAAGCGTAATCCATATACGTTTAAGCGTAACACGTAATTTAGTTTTTAAAAAATCGTAATGATTATGCCAAAAGCGTAATGGTTGGCATGTATGCTATATCTCTCAAGATAAGCCATGGGACCAGTCTAATATAATTGTCAAAAAGTAAAGGGACCAGTCTCAAAATGTAAGGAATGGATTAAATAACTTTAGAAAATACCTGCTACAATTTTGTAATAATGTTTTTGTTTTTTATGGTTTAACGCCATTTTTCAGCACAATATTGGCTATACATGGTGGCCAGTATCAATGGTGGAGGAAGAACCCGGACAACCCCCGGAAAGAACCACCGACCCACGAGAAGCTACTGGCAAGCTTTCTCACATAACTACATTTGCCGAATCTTAGACTCAAACACACACAGACAGAGGTGAGATGGCAGTGGTCCGTAACGGACAGCGCTTCAGACCACTCGGGGCCCCTTTTGTAATAATGAAGGATGGACTAAGAATCAAACATGGTCCTTATTAAAGATTTCTTGTCTCATACTAAATAATAATACTTGTACAGTATTCTGTAAGAAATATACAAACTCACTTTTGTTTTCATACTAAATAATAATATTTGTACAGTATTCTGTAAGAAATATACAAACTCATTTTTGTTTTTATACTAAATATTTGTACAGTATTCTGTAAGAAATATATAAACTCACTTTTGTTTTCATACTAAATAATATTTGTACAGTATTCTGTAAGAAATATACAAACTCTCTTTTGTTTTCATACTAAATAATATTTGTACAGTATTCTGTAAGAAATATACAAACTCATTTTTGTTTTCATACTAAATAATATTTGTACAGTATTCTGTAAGAAATATACAAACTCACTTTTGTTTTCATACTAAATAATATTTGTACAGTATTCTGTAAGAAATATACAAACTCACTTTTGTTTTCATACTAAATAATATTTGTACAGTATTCTGTAAGAAATATACAAACTCATTTTTGTTTTCATACTAAATAATATTTGTACAGTATTCTGTAAGAAATATACAAACTCATTTTTGTTCTCATGCTAAATAATAATACTTGTAGAGTATTCTGTAAGAAATATACAAACTCACTTTTGTTTTCATACTAAATAATAATACTTGTACAGTATTCTGCAAGAAATATAAAAACTCATTTTTGTAAAAGTGTTTAACTAAGTGTTACTGTGTGAATATTTGTTGATATGAAACAGTGCTAATATCTCACAAAAGCGCACACATTTTTATTTATACATACCTTCAGACACACCACAGAGAATAATCTTAAAAAAATATGCATTCAATTTTTTTTTAAAAAGACAGTGAGAATTGGTCCTCACACAGCAGAACATGGTATAAATATTACTTGCATGTGAATCTCATGACGAGCAGACCAAATTATTTGTTTCTAAACGTCTCCATTATGACTACTCTTGCGTACCAGTAAATCATAATTTATATTACAAAGAAATGTTCTTTCTATCACAGAGGTAAAAGGTAAGAAATTGAATTCTATTGACAGCAACTGGATGAGTGACAAAATCAGTGATACACTCCAGATGGCTGATGAACATGGTACTTATGGTAAACTTAAACCTTCCTCATTCAAAATAGAATATTCAGGGCTCCATAATACACAATAATAGTTGCCTGAAGACCCAAGGCAAGTTAAATAATCGTTGCCTGATAGCCCAAGGCAAGTTAAATAATGGTTGCCTGATGGCTAATGGCAAGTGAAGCTCAAATCACAGCAAGTGAAAGCTAATGCTGCTTGTATGACTGAGAAGGTGATTTCCCGGTGTCACTTCATAATAATTACAAGTCATCTTAAATATACCATTCTGTACTTGAAACAAAGGCCTAGTCAATTCAAAAGATACTTGCACCTTATGCATGCAATTGGATGAAAATCAAATATATCTACAACATAAGAACAACTAAAAAAGAGATTTTACAAATCCAAACAAGCAGATTTTTCTGTATTACTTTGAAAACAGCTTAACTAGTCTTTTTGTCTGTAACTTCTATACAAAATTGCCCTAGTCAATTGATTTCTAAATATTAATGTAAAACACTAATATTATATATCAGCCTTTCCCATTGTCATTTGAACTAGATGGTTTTAATTAAAAGATCAAGGATAACAATATAACAATACATCAAAAACAATGTAATGGCATTGTAAAAGTAGATTGCTACAATGTTAAATAACTGTAAGTTTGAAGCATTTTTCTACCAACTGCCAGCAGCTAATAAAAAGGTTGATATTTTATTCTTAAATAATTATTCTTTTTCTGAAGCTTATTGCCCAAGCCCTGGTCAGCAATTACGATGTCCACTGATCAACTGCAAAGATTATTGTGGATAGTGTTCTTTTTAAAATATGTAAAAATATGCATAGGATTTCTAAATTGCTGGAAATGTTATGATGTAAAAAAAAGGCAGAAAAAGATGCCATTCTACCAATGAAAAGCACTAAATTAAAAAAAATAATTGATTTAATGCAAGTCTCTTCTTTATGGAGCTGAAGAAAACTGATTTGTTCACATGAATGGATAAAATGTATTCTATGAATGAATAATAATTAAGAAAACAAGCAGAAAAAGAAACAAAAGCTACAATTTTACAAGGCGTGAAATTGTACAGCGGAATAAAACCTTATTCAAAATATATCTACTAACTTGAAATTAATCTTCTTCTTCTGGAAGACTGGTGTTTCAATGTCCTGTAATCTGGCATCAATGAACCCTGGACCCAACTGTCAATAAGCATGAAACAAGCCTTTAGAGATATATTAACTCAAGACCAACAGATAAAACATAGACCCTCATATGCTGGAGCAATAAATCACTGGTAGATCAGAGTCTATGATGTTTGTTTCACTAATTAATCCTAGGAAACTTCACAGACTCAGATCTGCCAGTGTGTGTGTGAGATCTGGATTTTTAACGTAGTTTTAACAACTTTTCAGTAATATTGCAACGATGACTGCAGTGTGACAATTTATAGTGATGTCTTAGCACTGGAACATCATGCTGCAGACACGATGTCCCACCCTGTCACATTATCCTGACACCAGGCCAACCAGTCCTTGTACTAACCTATTAATGATGAGTGCCAAGAGAGGCAGCTGTTGGTGCTATTTTTGTAAGTCTTTGGTTGACTCGACCTGGGTTCGAACCTGAGATCAGCCACTGCATTATGTGTTAGCAGATCTGGCTCTATGCCATTTTTTGCAGTTAGAGCTGACTTCTTACTGCATACAAAATAAACAGAAATATTCAAGTAAAGTTTTAATGGGCTTTAAGAAAATCTTCATTTTTGTTAGAGCATTTAAATGACAACATTATAAACATTTTGTTTAAAACCAAACATTTATCTGGTGTGCATTTCTTTTATTGTTACAGCATTAATATAGTTTAACATACCAGTCATAAGATGCACGTCCATTCATTACAAAATAATGCATACTGATAATGAAACCCGACATGCTTCAATTAAATAACTATCTTATCTCTTTCTAATCTACATTACTGGCTTTTGGTTCAATTTCTTTACATGTGTCATATTTAAGTGATGATATATGCTAATTTTCATACAGTGTATTTTCTACTTACAGGTTCTTGAAAACCAGCTGAACTGCCAGACACAGTTGAGGTTGAAGACTGAGCACGCTCATATTGGTCAAATATTGAGGCCATTTTTTCTTCTGCTTTCTGGTCTCAATACATCCAGTTTAAAACCTGTGAGGGAGAAACAACAAGAATCATCACAGATGAAATTTCCTCCAAGTTCAGAGATTATATAAAGGCTTCTACTGAAAGAATCATATGACCTATCACTCTCAATCAGTGTAATACTTATGATAGTACCCTAGTGTTATGCAATCTCAATCAGTGTAATACTTATGCTAGTACCCTAGGGTTATGCAATCTCAATCAGTGTAATACTTATGCTAGTACCCTAGTGTTATGCAATCTCAATATATATAATACTTATGCTAGTACCCTAGTGTTATGCAATCTCAATATGTATAATACTTATGCTAGTACCCTAGTGTTATGCAATCTCAATATGTATAATACTTATGCTAGCCTCTAATGTGCCGCACTCTCAATATATATAATACTTATGCTAGTACTCTATGGTGCTGCACTCAGTGTAATACGTATGCTAGTACTCTACTGTGCTACTCTCAATACATATTTTACTTATGATAGTATTCAATCATGCTACACTCAATCAGTGTAATATTTATGCTACTACTCTCATCTGTATAATACGTATGCTATCACTCTATAATGCTACTATCAATATGTATTATACTTATGATAGTACTGTAGTCTTTGGTGATGCACTCAATTTGTATACTATTTATTCCAGAATCAAGTATTCAATGGTGCTGCACTCATTTTGCATGCTACCTGCTAGTACTCAATTGTATTGCACTCATTTTGTAAACTACTTATGCTAGTACTCAGTTGTATTGCACTCATTTTGCATGCTACTTGTGCTAGTACTGTGGTAGTACTCTCAATTTGTATGCTACTTGTGCTAGTACTCTGTGGTAGTACTCTCAATTTGCATGCTACTTGTGCTAGTACTCTGTGGTAGTACTCTCAATTTGCATGCTACTTGTGCTAGTACTCTGTGGTAGTACTCTCAATTTGTATGCTACTTGTGCTAGTAATCTATAGTGCATGCTATTTGCATCAATAACTATGTGAATTACAGCAGGAATACCTGGACTATTGTTCTAATGCGTCTATGAGGTTTCATAAAGATACCTTCAACAGTTAGATGTTATGCTCTGGGAACAAAAAAAAGGTTTCAATAAAAAGATTTTCAACATTCTGGTATGGAAGTAATATTTAATATTTTCAATTAGAAGTCTTCCGATGAAACCCTAGTTCAAGATGACTTTCAATTCATAAATTATGGCAACAAGAAGAACTTCAAGATGGCTGCCATAGTGGCCAACATATTGGCACAATTTTCATTTAGGACCAATGAGACATCATAGGAAGTCGTTCTTGAAAATCACATGTTAATATAACCATCTATTTTGTAGAAGAAACAAAAAGATTTTCACAATGATCATTGTGGCACCATTTTCATTTAGAACTGACTGGACCACAGGATAAAAGTGTGCAAAGTTTCATGACAATCCTCTACATAGTTTAAGATGAAAAGTTACATGAAACTTATACACAATGACAGACAGATAATACACCATCGATATGCTAGCCCATCTGGTCCACAATTTCACAATATTTGCTGCACCCATGTATATAATGGCCTTTTCAGAAATATGAATGTATGACAATCGCATTAAAGTTAATTATCGCCACTTAAAGGTATGTATAGTCAACTTCAACAAAATTACACTCATTACTGAAATAGTCGGTACCGAACGCCTACAAGACCTGCACTTTAGACGTAAGAATACACATCGAAAATAGATTTCACAAATAAACTGTTAAGAATATGAAATTCATTTATATATACATTCAGACACACGCACACACACACACACACACACAATTTGAAGAGACAAAATGCATATACAAAACGATCTGGCAAGAAACGATTAATGGAGGCTTCCTCCTTCAATGCAGTGACAGTGGGTGGGAGTATCCCAGCAGCTGATTTTACTCATGATATTCCGTGACAGTAAAGAAGTGGTAAACCAATCTACTAACCAATATACATTAATCAGGATAGACATGTTTTGTATATCAGGATAAAGCGCCCATATGGAATTTTTGGGTTATTTAAACTGAATTTATATGCTATACATTTTCAGGGAAATAATTGCAAGTCTTCCTACTAGTTTGCTTTCGTATGATTATAGGGAGAACAAACGTTGATACATGGAGCCAGTCTATGCCCAAGACTATCAAGGAAAGACAACTGTGCAGAAGTAGTTTTAGGTTAGCGGGTGTTCGGAAGAGGCAACGGAACAGTAGTGTATCAGAGAGTTGTTGTTGTTTTTGTTATAAGTTTAACGCCATTTTTCAGCACGTTAAAGGTTAAACGTTGTGGTCAGGACATTTGGCGGAGGTGGAGCCAGGAAAGAACCACTGCCCACATGAAACTACCGGCAAGCATTCCACTGTTCCACTGTGAATTGAAGAGAGAGAGAGAGAGAGAGAGAGAGAGAGAGAGAGAGAGAGAGATTTTATTATTATTATGTCCAAAAACCAATGTACTAATTCATTTTCTGATTCCGAGGTGACAAGCAACAAACAAAAAATAAAGAATTGTATCAAAACAATTTTTTTTTCTCTGTGGTACTTTTCGTAATAGTTTTAGGTTTAAATTACATAATATGCAATATTTTCTTTATATCGTTGCTAGTTTTGTTTCAACAGCTTGTTAAAAAAAATGCGTGGGCATTTGTGTAACCAGTCTCTTAATTCGTTGTATCCGAGATATAACGCAGGTGGGTAAAAAGATTTAAATATTAATGAATTGATGGCGCTAGTCCATGTACATGTATGTTATTAACATAGAACTTTTATTTCCTTCAAATTTTGTTTCTCAATTACCCGTACTGTGATCATTTCATAATTTTTCAAGTTTTCATAACTAACGTCCTGTCAATATCGAAAACTAAATGCCAGAACTGAACTCTCAAAAAAATTATTGGGAGCTTTTGAAGCTCAGATGGTAGAGCGTAGGAGAAGTAATCCAGACTTCGCAGGTTCGATACCTGCCCAGGCCAACCCTGGTTGGCTGCATCGACATGTATTTGAGGTAGGCACTTAGCTCCCATTTCCAAGCCAATATAAAGTGTTAATTAGTATCGTTGAAGCCAATTAAATAGCAGTTTGCTCAAAGTTGAATGTAGATTTGTTTACTGTTCACGTTAAAAGCCTTTACCCTAAAGAGTTGTTTTCAACTTCTACGATATGGTTTTGCAGTTGCCATTCAGGAGGATTTAGTTTTCATCAGAAATGACTCTTGCTAAACATCATTGTGCCAATTGTTTTACTTTCTACTTGCGATAAAACTGATGTCTGATAAAAGAAGCATCAGAGGTATATATGACCAATGTGTCCATTATTGGTCATTTTGATAAAAGTCCATTCAGTACCTCATATAGGTCTCTTACGAAAACAAAATCCACTGAGTATCTCAAGTAGGTCTTTTTTTATACAAAAATTGATTTAGTCATTTTGACAAAGATCCAATGAGTACCGCATACAAATCCATTCAATTCCTAATACAGTGTATATGTCCTTTTATTAAAAAATTCTTTCAATGCCTCGAATATGTCCTTTTGTTAAAAATTAATTCAGTACCTCGTATAAGTTATTTTGTAAAATTCCATTAAAGGTCCCGTATAGGTCTTTATGTTAAAAGAGAACGCATCGGGCTTATCCCTGGTCCAGTTGGATGTCACACTAGAAAGAGTAACAAGTGTAAAGTGTAATAAGTAAATGTAACTTTGGACGACGCTATGAAACATAACATTTTCAAGATAGAATTTGATTATGATATCAACGTTTATTGTTAACTAAGACCCGTTATTGAAAAAATCGCATTCCTGTCACTGAAATATTCTACTAAGTACTTTTATTTAAAGTATTCAGATACATAAAGAAATTAATTAATTATCCCAAAAGATGACTATTAAGTTTCTCAAATCTGTCTTGGTTTTCAAAGTAAAGTGATGGACGTCGCCCTAATCTATAGGATACAATTCGTTTGTGAGATGTATCCACCACTGTAGTCGATTCTTTCATATCGGAATCGCGCCCTATTGGTAAAACTATAACCTAAACATGATCCCAGATACTTCTATTTTCCACTAGGTGTGTGTGTGTGTGTGTGTGTGTGTGAAGATGAGGAAAACCCCATGTTTACACACCAACATTAGGAGAACCTCCGACATTAGGAGGATATATCCATATCCTCCTAATGCTTCCTCCTAATGTATGTGGAGTAACATGTGAAAAAATGTAATATTGGAATTTGTGTGGTTTTTGAAATTGGATCGTAATAGGTTTTGGTCATATTGATTGAGCCGAAATCTTGGATAGATATGATAATAAGCAAAGAAAGTGTGTACAACAATATTTTCCTATGTCATCAGACACCTTGATAGGACCTGGTTGAAATCTACCAATTGTCACTTTAAAGACTTGCTAACGATATCCCTAATAGCAAAAACAATATGTATTTATTAATTTTCTAAGATTCATAATAATTGCTTCATAAATAAGAGAATACACACCTGATTTGTGAAGTCCTCTCAACATTGGTGTGTAAACATGTCTCGTGATAAGTCCTCACAATGTTTGCTGACCAAACCGCTACGCAAACCGATGCAAACTGACAAATGTTTAAGGAAAATTGAATGCGCCATAACTGCCTTGTTACTCGGTTTTATTGTAATTACATTACTTTGTAGAATAATACTCGAGTACATCTTGACAGATATCCATAGTAAAGCTTGATTACGTAGAAGAAAGTATTTCGTGGCATAATTCCAATCTGTTTTTATTAGAGCCATAGATAAAATATATTCTTTCATGCCAATAATGATACTGTAGGTCGTTCTTTATATATATTTTCATATTTTAAGCCAATACTTGACCAAAGAGCATCTAATCTTGACAGGAATTGTTGTTTAAATGTAAGCAGCAAGCACATTCTTAGTGTTTTTATTTTTATGATAGTTTCGATTACAATAGTATTAATAGAAGCAAGTACGTAAGATTGTGATAATAGTGACACGCGCACACAGTTCATTTAAATGTTAAAGTAGAACCAGTTCTCAATGGCCTACACGCCACTTAAAGTAGATGTAAACATAAACATTTTAAGGCTAGTGCTGAAACATTGTCGTTACAAAAACATTTTCAGTTCTTTGGCAATATTATGAGCATTTTATGTTTATCAAAAGGATATATGATTGGTTTACCTTAAAGTACACCGAGTTCATACAAATCTCTGCAACTACATTCGTGGGGAGAAAGTGTAAACATGCTGTAAATTAGATCTAAAATTACTAGAATCTACATTAAAGATTACTACCATTATACAAGCTTGAAACAGTTTCATTCGACCTTAGTAAAATAAAGCACCATCTTACCGGTTGTTTTAGCCTGGTTTCTATCATTACGTGTGCTAACGCTGCATATTACACATTGAGTGTCTTTACTGAATAAGTTTCATTAGCAAGTGACAAAATAGAATCCTGTTTGGTGAATATTTTGATTTACTTGAAAGATGAAAACTTATATAAATTCTAACATCTAAATATTTTCATGTGTTACTCCACATTCATTAGGAGGAAGCTTAAGAAGAATATCATCTTAATGTCAGAGGTCCTCCAAATGTTGGTGTGTAAACATAGCGTTGACCTCCTAAGTAATGTGTCGAATCTCTTATCGTCTTCAATTAAATGAGCCAAAGCAATGTCACTATCAGTTTCGATTATGTAATCAATATTTTTTTGAAGACAACCATATATAAGGATTAAATGTATTTCATGAGGATAAACATCTCTATAGTTGTGCTTATAAAAACTGATATAAAAGAGGTATTCTTGCGTAGATAATATTTCAAACACCTTTGGTCAACAGTGATTTTGAACTTACCCATTCATACATTCTTCAGTGTAAACGGACGTCCTACATCCGCCTTCCCATGAAAAGTCCTATGATATGCATGACTACTAAAGAAAACCCACCATAAAATTAGATAACATAAAAACATGCTGAAAATATTTAAGTTTGTTCTTGAAATCGAATCGGCGAGTTTCAAGAATACTATTGAATGGGATCACTGTGTCTTTGAGTCTAATTTCATTGTGAAATTCGTTCTGCATTGATGGGTACCGGTATGCAATATAATGTTGTCCATATGACTTCATTTTCATAGTGGGATTATGAGTATACGATTGTCAGAAGAGGTGCGTAAGTATCTTGCTGGCATGTACACATGGGTCAGGTCGGATAGTTATGTTGGACTGGAATCCATCATTGAAACATAGCACAGAGAACACATTTTGTGTTGTATTCTGGATCGAATGGATAGACAGTATAATAAGGTACAGAGCAGAGGTGAATTGCGCAATGATCTTGGTACTCTAAGGATGATCTGAGCATTTGTGTTTTGAGCTCTTTTTTAAAATACATTTTTGGAGTACATATTGAGATCAACCAGACATAATTGAGTTACAATAGTCCAGTCTTGAAGTACTAATGAACACACAAGTGTTTTAGTGGCATCAACTAAAAAACAATATTTGCGAATGGAGATGATGCGTCTCGGCGCAATCAGCTCCGCCAAGCTTGTTCATGACATGTTGGTGCAATGTGAGTGTATTGTCCAGAGTAACACCTAGGTTTCGTACTGACTCTAAGAATTTAATGATGGTGTTGCTAATATTTATTGTTTGAGGTTAAGGATGTGAATGAGAAAATATTTGTGTTGTGATCAGAATGGCCTCAGTGTTATCATCATTCATCTGCAGCTTGTTACATGGCATCCATGATTTCGCATCAGAACTGCAGCTATCTACACCCTGGATAGTATAATCAACTTCAATCGGAAGGCTAGATCTGTATATTTGGGTGTCATTAGCGTACATTGACCGAGAAAACATCTTAATAATTATATTTAGTGTTCCACTAACCGACGTGTCCATATTTGAGACAATTACGTTTTATATCCTCAAGAAATTAAAATAGTTTTTTCTTTCATGAGTTTTGTTCTCTTGTACAAATCAGTCATAGTTTTCATTATCGGAACTTGAAAACAACCATACGGATACAGGATCACTTATAAAAATATTTTCAATAAAATCAAATATATCAAAGTCTTAAAATATAACAATTACATTTTCTGAAATACTGTTACTGCATTTAGTCCGCACATATGCATTGTGGTCAATAATTTAAAGCGAATCTCCCTTCGAGTTATATTTTGAATCGTGCATAATCTCTCCTGTATCGCTGTATGGGAGATTTTAGTGTCTTTCAATGCTCAGCAACGTCTTTGATAGACTCTCCGGTGTCTTTAACTATTTATGCTCACTCGTTTATTTTCTTTTAACGTCTTAGATTAGTTAAACCGTTTCCACGTATCGCATCTTTGAAATGTTCCTTTAATCGTTCGGCTACAAAATATATTTTCGAAAATTTCAATGGTTTGAGATCATTAACGACGCGATTAGCATTCAGCGGATATATCCCATAAATAACTGCGGTTACAGTATATGCTCGTTTATAATGCTGTTTGTCAATACTTGTCAACATTCCTGATTTGGAATTTTTACACAATATAGCAATTTTTTCATTATGAAAGACAGCGTCATGTTCGCCACGGATAATATAATTATTATTATCTGTTTCTGCTAATACGGTAAATTTCATTTTGAGAATATATCATTAATCGTCGAGATAGGTATAAGTCGTCGCAGCTCGTTGGTCGTTCATTGTAGCATTAATAACTTGAGTTTTGCCTATGATATTGAATGTTGACCACATATATAATATGCACCATCGTTGCGAAAATCTTTATTGGCGCCACGAATAATTTTAATCACATTAGAAACCTCCCAACCTCCTCCATATTATAACAAAGGCATATATATATATATATATATATATATATATATATATATATATATATATATATATATATATATATATATATATATATATATATATATATATATATATATATATATATATATATATATATATATATGGATATCAGTTAGCAAGTGTACGATGTGGAAGTCTAGGATGAAAACCGTGTTTGAAGCGTGGTGTTGAATTAATAAGACATACCATCATCAATAATTATGAGGCATATCCTAATAGAACCATTAGGCACAGTCGACTAAAATAAAACCAGCTGGTTAAATCATTCATTCTGGTTATCTATCATTCTGTGGTGGGAGAAAGAAAACAAGAAAACTTATCCTTGTCATACAATTGTATACGAGTCTCATCAAAGAATGATCGATTAACGTTTTGTGATCGATCATATTGATGGAATAAAAGTCGATAACTCGATTAATTTACGTGTTGCCACACAAAGTCAGAAATGCGAATTCGAAAGGGCTGGGTGTAATGACAAAAGAACCAAATCAGTTGCATCTACAAATACAGAAACATGTGATACAAAAATATTTCCGTCGACATATGCAGCTGGTAAATATTTATTTGTCCTGCTTCAATAAAATGCGTTGCAGATAACATCAAAATTTTCCAAAAATATAAACAAAATATATTTTTAATATTGTTAACTGGGCTATAACTAATGTCAGACATCTTTCTTAGTAGAGAGTGATAAAAAGAAGTTACCTCGCTTGCTACTGGATTGTGTATTCTTGTCGGTGCTGGTCATGTGCTAATTTTTTTATATAACGCTGTAAATAGCTTAATATATGTTGATTCGTCTAAAGAAATGACAACATGTTTATCTTGTCAAATATCTTGTTTACTTTAAACATATATTTTATTTTATACAAATCAATTTAAAAAATATTAATAATATAATTTCTGTAATTAAAAAAGTAAAATACGATGGTATAACAATTCAACTTGATCATGAAAATGTTTCTTTTTTTGCGATTTTGAATCCAAACAGCAAAGAAAATTGAAGGTGGATATACACTACCTTAAGAGTATAAATTTATTGGATTATCGAACAAGTTATGTTACAATCTTTGAGAATGGTTAAAAATACGGACGTGGAAAAAAATTCGTCTCTTTTTCACTAGCGATATACAAAATTGAGTCAAAATTATTTCACGAATAAGAAACAAAGAAAGATTATCAATACACGTGTAAGACAACTCAAAAAGATTTTAACAGATCGTGAAAACGAATGTGCTGTAAAACATAACAATAGTGAAAGTGAAAGTAGCAGCCCTGGATCAGAATAAATATATTTTCTGTCTTGAATTTGTAAAGTGTTTCATTTGTACAATTTTGAAATGAAAAATCTGAAATAGTATACGAATATAAATCTTTTCTCAGAAAGATTAGAAGTTTTCGATAAAAATCTTGTAAGTTTTTTTTAAAAAAGAAAAATTACTGCTTTTAGTCAATTTGTCAGTAGAAAATCAGTTGATTTGCCCATTTGTGACGCGTCGAACCTTAAGCGAATCTCTTAATTGTTTTTGATGATTTTTAAAAAACACTTTTCTCATTTTTGCTGATAAATAATCAAAAATTGGATATAAAAAAAACAAATTTCAGATTGTGTTATGCGATAATTTATCGAAAACCATCAAAATTATAGAATCACTTGAAGTGCAACCCTTCAAACATCATAAAATATGACTAATTTTCATTACGTTTTAGTACTATTTACCCACAAATTATTGAAACATGATCAGAAAAAATAAATTAAATATATATGTTATTATTTTGAGTATCTGTATACCCATGACATTGCTAATCTGAAACAAATATAGGTAATGATTCAATTCAATTCAATTTGATCCCGTAGTTTCCATCCAATCAGCGTGGTCGCAGTTGATAGGAGACTGTGGGTGCTGCTCGAAAATTGCCCGTGCAGATGAAGTCAATTTTTTCTTTCCACCATTTTCGGTCCCGCATGGCATTTTCTCTGGCATGTGCCGAGGTGATGCCATAATTCGCCAGGTCTCATTCCACTTGTTGGATCCAGGGTTTTCTTAGGTGCATTTCTTGAGACCTTCCAGGTTTCCGGTCTGGTGCCTCACAGGGCTCGATACGGTAGACGCCTCTCTTCCATTCGGCAGACATGGCCAAACCAGTGAAGCCTAGCACGTCTAATCAGTGATTCCACCGTCGGTTGGTGAGAGAATCGGGCCCGGATTTCCACGTTTGGGATTCTATCCAGAAGGTTTACTCCCAGTATTCGTCTGAGGCAGCGCATTTGAAATACCTCCAGCTTCTTAAGGTCCGCGTCTAGGAGGACCCACGTCTCTGCTCAATATAGGAGTATTGGGAGGATGAGAGTGCGGTATAGACGCACGTTGGTCACCACCGAGAGGGCCTTTTTTCTCCATATGCACCAAGCTAGTGACCCGAACGCAGACGTTGCCAGTCCCAGGCGATGCGAGATGTCGGTGGAGGCCGCTATTGATCTGCTTCGGATTATGGACCCCAGGTATTTAAATTCCTCCACTTGCTGAAGATAGACTCCGTTAAGGCAGACGGTCACTGGGGTGTTGTCCGATGTCATGACAACTGTTTTGGCGGTGTTGATCTTTAACCCAAATTTGGCGGCTTCATCGGCGATTTCTTGCAGAATTTATGTTGCTTCGGCTTCGTCCTCAGTGAGAAATGCACTATCGTCCGCGAACATTAGATCTGTGGCATGTTCATCGAACCATGCCCCAAAAGTGATCCCTCTTCGTCCCAGGAATACCTTGCGTATGACACAATCGACCACGATGTTAAAGAGGCTAGGTGAGAGCACGCATCCCTGACAGACGCCCGTTTTCACCGAGAAATCCTTCGTGTTTGCCCCTTGTATTCGAACTTGACTGGCTGACCCGTCATAGGTGTTGATAAGTATCCGAATGTATTTTGGCGGTATCCTTCCACTTCCAGGGCTTTCCACAAGGCCGGACGATGGACGCTGTCGAACACTGCGGAGAAATCAATGAACACCATGATTGTGCGTTTTCCACACCGAATTCTTTCCTCGAGGATTTGACGGAGCGTGAAGATCTGGTCTCAGCAGCTTCTTCCAGGTCGAAAACCGGCCTGTTCCTCTCGTGCCGCTTCCTCCCGCCGTTTGAGTACCCTTCTATGGATGATCTTCACAAATACTTTGCCAAGTATGGAGAGCAGGCTGATGCCCCGATAGTTCTTACAGTCCGTTTTGTCGACTTTCTTGAAGATTGGTACGATGATGGCTTTCTTCCATGCTGTTGGTACCGCTTCCGATCGCCATATCAATCTCAGCAGGGCGTGTCATCTTTCGACGATGATCTCTCCACCGTATTTCAAGAGTTCTGGAGTCACTTCATCAATGCCCGGCGCCTTGTTGTTCTTCAGGTCTAAGATGGCAGTCCGTATTTCCTTCATAGACGGTTCGGACTCATCGACTAGCGCAGATAACTCGTCCATGGCGTCCACCGATTCCATCGGTCCAGGTGGGGCGTCGTGGTTGAGGAGGGTGCAGAAAAAGTCCTGCCAGCGGTCCAAACGTCCTGTGTTGGAGCTGATGAATCTTCCGGTCTTGTCTTTAATGTTGTTCTCAAACGGCCGAGATTTCCCGGCTAGTCGTCGAATGGTTGAGTAAAGGGTTCGGAATTCGTTCCTGTTGGCTGCCACTTCCATATCTTTTGCGCGATTTTCCCAATACACGGCTCTATCCTCCTTCAAATGAACTCTGACCAGTTTGTTGAGGCGTCTATATTCCGGTTGGTTGTTTAACTTGCATTTCTTCCGTTTATTGATGAGAAACAAGGTCTCTTCGGATATCCAGGGTTGAACGTGCCGCATCGTTGATGGACACACCTCTTTGGTACTGTCTGTAATTGCCTTCGCAAGCTCGTTTGCAAGACGATCAACTCCCTCCTGTGATTCATCTGCCTCCGATGTAGTAAGGGCTTCAAAACGATTCTTTAGGGTGATCTGGTATTTTTCCCGGACCGCTGGGTCTCTTAAGAGTGCTACGTTCGGGTTTTGCTCCCGTTTGTTATTGGTTGCTGGACGCTTCAATCTTAGTCGAATCTTGTCGATTGGTAATATATACCAATCAATCTGATAATGTGATTTAATTTTGATAATATACCCGTTAATCTGATGTGATTTAATTTTGATAATATACCCATCAATCTAACAATGTTATTTAATTTAGACAATATACCCATCAATCTAATAATGTTATTTAATTTATGCAATATACCCATCAATCTAATAATGTTATTTAATTTATGCAATATACCCATCAATCTAATAATGTTATTTAATTTAGACAATATACCCATCAATCTAATAATGTTATTTAATTTAGACAATATACCCATCAATCTGATAATGTTATTTAATTTAGACAATATACCCATCAATCTAATAATGTTATTTAATTTATGCAATATACCCATCAATCTAATAATGTTATTTAATTTATGCAATATACCCATCAATCTAATAATGTTATTTAATTTAGACAATATACCCATCAATCTAATAATGTTATTTAATTTAGACAATATACCCATCAATCTGATAATGTTATTTAATTTAGACAATATACCCATCAATCTAATAATGTTATTTAATTTAGGCAATATACCCACCAATCTAATAATGTTATTTAATTTAGACAATATACCCATCAATCTAATAATGTTATTTAATTTATATTTAGACAATATACCCATCAATCTAATAATGTTATTTAATTTAGGCAATATACCCATCAATCTAATAATCCTATTTAATTTAGGCAATATACCCATCAACCTAATAATGTTATTTAATTTATATTTAGGCAATATACCCATCAATCTCATAATGTTATTTAATTTAGGCAATATACCCATCAACCTAATGTTTTTTTAATTTAGACAATATACTCATCAATCTCATAATGTTATTTAATTTAGGCAATATACCCATCAACCTAATAATGTTATTTAATTTATATTTAGGCAATATACCCATCAACCTAATGTTTTTTTTAATTTAGACAATATACCCATCAATCTCATAATGTTATTTAATTTAGGCAATATACCCATCAACCCAATAATGTTATTTAATTTATATTTAGGCAATATACCCATCAACCTAATGTTTTTTTAATTTAGACAATATACTCATCAATCTAATAATGTTATTTAATTTAGACAATATAAACATTAATCTAATAATGTTATTTAATTTAGACAATATATCCATCAATCTGATAATGTTATTTAATTTAGACAATATACCCATCAATCTGATAATGTTATTTAATTTAGACAAAAGACTCATCAATCTAACAATGTTATTTAATTTAGGCAATATACCCATCAATCTGATAATGTTATTTAATTTAGACAATATACCCAACAATCTGATAATGTTATTTAATTTAGGAAATATACCCATCAATCTGATAATGTTTTTTAATTTAGGCAATATACCCATCAATCTAATAATGTTTTTTTAATTTTGACAAAAGACTCATCAATCTAATAATGTTATTTAATTTAGACAATATACAAAGCAATCTAATAATGTTTTTTTAATTTAGACAATATACCCATCAATCTGAAGAATTAGATAAATTTTTAATCTGATCAAAATCAATACAGGAATGCGCATAATTCAGAATCGGATCTCTATGACACATACTCATAATAACATGATTTTGCCTAGTTCATTTAATTGTTCATGTGTCAACAACAAATCTTCTTGGTCATATTCATCAATAATTATGTCAACATTAAATTGTTCTGCCCTGCCTGAGGGCAGTGTAATATTGCTCTGATGGCTTTTTTAAGTACCTCTTTTGTTGTGTAAAAACAAAAACTCATTTTGATTAATTGTAAAAATGCTAATTTGATTAAAAATTGTTAAGATTTTACACTGAGAATTGGAAATATAACACTTGCTTCAATTGAATCTTTAATGGAACTCGGATAAAGATTAAGTTTAACTCATGTTTTTGATTCTAAAGCACCAGAACCTTCCAGTAACACTGCTTTGTCTGAAAGAATAACAGTAACTGTTCTGTAATTAGGCATTGCTGCAGCGTTTCTGTTGACACAAAATAAAAAATGTATATCAATGAATGTTTGTCTATTTAAATCAAGATGTTCCAACAAAAAATATTAAATTGGATACAGCTTGTGAAATCCCACTGAGAAATCTGCAAATCAGTATCTATATTCTGATCACGGCCAATAAAAGTCATCAAATGATGATTTGCACATGCTACATGATTATTTTCAAATTTTAATAATACATCCTCAGATGGTTCTTGTTGACCATTTATCTTCAAAGAAACCCCAGAATCTCCCAATTATGTCACAAACCAGTGGATTATCTTTTTGAGAGGTTAATCAATTAGTATTTTGAAAAGCAATGAAAATATGTCATGGTGCAGAAACACCTTGCTGTGATGTTATGTGCCACGTACATAAAACATTATCAGCATTCTGAACACTATACGTTGTTACTGTCAATTATGATAATATTGATTTACAGCCTTGATCCACAAAATCTAGTAATTTTTGTTTATCAGCAATTGTTGGAGTCATTACCGGCATCCATAATGAGAGTTTTCTTAATATGACTTTACCAGCATCAACTGTGTTGGGTCGCCAGAGTGCATCATTCTCGATGGCTTTTCTTACAAGAACTACTGTGTGCTTTGCTCCGAAAATAACCTTTCTAAGATTCCATCATAATTCAATGATGTGAGCAAGTGGCAATGCACAAGAAAATACTCCATCGTTGCTCAGCACAGATCTACGTGAAGCAAATCCTAAGTTGAATATTAATTCATCGATGTAACTTCAGTCCAAGCTGCATTTATTGTCACGTGATCTTGTGTAATCATCAGAATATCTGGCTAAACCGATTATTGTTGTAAAAATATCAATATTTTAGGACACGATTTAATTCTTCTTCTGTCAATCATGTATGTCGCACTGTTAAATAATGTCATGATTCCATTGTTAACAAAAATAAATTTTATCACCAATTCCATAATTTGTACATGTGCTTTCTAAAGTCTATCATCTACTCCAATAAATACTTGAGAGGGGTAAGATATATTTACTCGTATCCAATACTTGTAGCTCAATTCTTCCATGCTTATTTAGTTGTTGTGCATCATAATAATATTGATAATCTTGAATAGATTCATCTTTAAAAACTTGATAATCTCGAATACATTTATCTTTAAAAACTGATGGATATCAAATGCTGGATCAGATACATGTTTCAACATTTTTTATTATAAGTGTTATGGTCTAACACTAAGACCACTTCCTGATAGAAGACAAGCGTCTATATTTTCTTTCTTTCTCTGATAGTAGTACACTAGCTAATTCTGCTATTGCTTATAGTTCAGCTTGATTTATGAATGTTGTTGTCCGTCCGTCAATTCGATGAGGACCTCTCTAGTCATCAGATGTTTGAAGGGGCTGGTTCTGTTCTATACGTGCGCAGGTGGCTGATGAGGCCAACCCTTGCATGGAATGTTAGTTTGCATAAGGGACAGGGGATGAGTGGGATATCTCCAGGAGGGTTGATGACACATGCCTCTCTGACTGGCCTCTTCAGCTCTGCAGTTGCTGTTCTGCTGCTAGATTTGCACAACATTGAGCCTTTGTGCACAGAGGTATGCAAAGTGACTCGATCACTTGATGTTTGCTCCTAGAAATCAGGGTTTATGTTGAATGTTTTCAATGCAGCTTTCAGATTATCTTTGAAATTTTTCTGCTCACCTCCGTGAGATCGCTGTACTTGCTGTAGCTCACCACAAAAGGCTAAGCAAGACTAGACACAAACAAACATGGGAATGGGCAAGGGTTATGCAAGGCAAAATTACAACACAAAACTAAATACGGGATCATAATGATGCAATGCATGGTCACACAATGCTAGGGTATGCAGAACAAGGCAAATCATTATGTAAGGGTATGGAAGGTGAGACATGGCAAAAAAAGAACATGGTAAAATACAAGACAGCCAAATGGTGCAACATGAGGCTATGCAAGGCTAGGCAAAATAAAAATGCAAAACAAGACACAGGGTCATATTGAATTAAAGCAAGGTCACACAAGGTTAGAATAAGATAAGACAAGTCCTATGCAAGTTGAGGCATGGCAACAAATGAACACAATAAAAAAAAGCAGCCAAATGATGCATCATTGGGTTATGCAAGGCTAGGAAAAAGAAAAATGCAAGGGAATGGGCAAGGGTTATGCAAGGCTAGGAAAAAGAAAAATGCAAGGGAATGGGCAAGGATTATGCAAGGCAAAATGAAAATATAAAACAAGACACAGGATCATAAGGATGAGATGTGAGGTCACACAAGGCTATGGTATGCTAAGCAATATAAGACATTAGGCATGGGCCATGCAATGTAATGTCACACAGGGCTAGGGTATGCTAAGCAATATAAGACATTAGGCAAGGGCCATGCAATGTGAGGTCACACAGGGCTAGGGTATGCTAAGCAATATAAGACATTAGGCATTGGTCATGCAATGTGAGGTCACACAAGGCTAGGGTATGCTAAGCAATAAAAGACATTAGGCAAGGGCCATGCAATGTGAGGTCACACAAGGCTATAGTATGCTAACCAATATAAGACATTAGGCATTGGTCATGCAATGTGAGGTCACACAAGGCTAGGGTATGCTAAGCAATACAAGACATTAGGCAAGGGCCATGCAATGTGAGGTCACACAGGGCTAGGGTATGCTAAGCAATATAAGACATTAGGCATGGGCCATGCAATGTGAGGTCACACAGGGCTATAGTATGCTAGGTAATATAAGACATTAGGCATGGGCCATGCAATGTGAGGTCACACAGGGCTATGGTATGCTAGGCAATATAAGACATTAGGTAAGGGCCATGCAATGTGAGGTCACACAGGGCTAGGGTATGCTAAGCAATATAAGACATTAGGCAAGGGCCATGCAATGTGATTCATGGCACAAAAATGATAAAAGACAAGCCAGCCATATGACTCTACATGAGGCTATGCAAAACTAGACAAAACAAAATTGCAAGGGAATGGGCAAGGGTTATGCAAGGCCAAATAAAAATACAAAACAAGACATTGGGTCATAACGACGCAACACGAGGTAATACAAGGTTCTCATGTTTCTCTACAGTTAGATGGTAAAATAATGCTTCAAATGTAGGAGCTATTGGGGCTGACAAACACTCATTTATTTATAAACCCACCCCCAATGATACTAAATGAGATTTCTTCTTTCACCCCAGTGTACATATGAATATGTCTCAGTAACTTAGAAAAGTAGGTTATGTCATGGTCAGTTGTGTCAGTTTTAATGTGTGCTGTTCATAATTTCCAAAATAATTTGCATTAATTCCTTATTGGTCATTTCATTTGTAATTCTCATTGGCTACCAATAATGTTTGACAAATTCAAATATTGTGTTGCTTGCCAAGTCATAATTGCCCCAGATAAGCTGTGAATCGATGTATTTCACTCATTTAAAATGTTTCATGTAAGGTTTCTCCTTCAAATATGCCACATATGTAAGGATCTTTCTTTCACGTAAAAAAATGATGTCTCTGTGCATACATTTTTTTAAACAAAGAGTCAATTTAAACATTACATCTAATATTTTTACATGGTACCACATACATCATTGATAGTATAACGGTACCAATTGCGCAAGTCCAGGTGGGTGGAGCTTAAGGTATAGGGAACCTTGCATTCAGAAATAAACAACAACACTAGCTATGTTTGGTGGATTATGTAAGAGTTGTACTTTCTGTTTGGCTGAAAAAAAGTTAAGCCTCTTGGCAACATGTTAATTTATGCTAATTCCTATATAGATCATATTTTGTATATTTTATGATTTTTTTGAAAATGTCATACCCCTGTCTACTTCCAGCAGAGTTATCTCTCTTATATGCAATGGAGTACCTGGTTCTGTCATCGTCAAATTGACAATCTAACATTGTTCTCTATAACAGTGTGTGACATGCACGCTAAATTGGGATAGAAAATATATTTATCTCTCCAAATATTAGCATTGAGGTCTATGGAAAAACAATTATTACTGTGTTACCTGATAGAATAAACTTAAAAAGAAAATACTTATGATGTAAACAAGTACAGAAAACCAGTCCAACTTATACCAGTCCAGCTTGTTTGTTTCTTGCATACAATTAATTGTTCAGATAATATCAAACACTAAAGATGTCAGGAAAACAAGGGAGAAAATCTTCGAAGCCCAAAAGTCTATTGAAAATTTCAACAATCTTTTGGGAGTTTTTCCCCCGCCAAATTACAGTCCATCTTCAGCATCAGTACATGTAGTGTGAAATCATTTCTCAGATGTAGCTGATAAATTTGTTGAATCAGACTCGATTACATCATCGACAAATATGATGGAAGCAAAAATATAAGAAATTGAGTTTTGGAGACAATCCTTACCAAATTGATGTAGTTCTTTGAAACCAATGTATCATGCCTTTTCCTAGTTATATAAGTAATTGATGTAAATGATAACTGAGAAGAGATTGAGAAGTATGCATTATACCCAGTGGTGTCGCTAGGGGGTGCGGACCGCACCGGGTGACACCATCTCAGAGGGGTGACACCAAAAGGAAAATTTTAAATAAAGTAAGTTTAATGTAAAAATAACTACAACTTAACGTTGTTACAGTTCTTAAATACTTTTTTCATCTGACCTTCAATTAATTTGTTTTTGTTCTTGTCATTTTTATACTGTGGACTTATTTTAAGAAGAAGAAATCCATGGTGGAAGTCAGGAGGGGTGACACCATGAGTTTACCGCACTGGGTGACACCAACCCTAGCAACGCCGCTGATTGTACCAAATACTAAGTGAAAAATGTTTGGTCTGATGAAGGAACACCAAATTTGTACAGAGGTCCTTGATAGAGAAAATGTCTCCAAGGATCATGTGAGTGTAGAGAAATCGATTTTACTTGAGAAGAAAAACAAAAATGATTTGTATTGTGATTATTCTTTAAAATTTAAAAATACCCGGTTATTATAGTAAAAATTGAACTTCGCTCAATTAAGTTTAATTTTATGAGTGAAATACCCAATCGGTCCCAAAAGTTATCTGGTGCACTGAGTAACGTTTGTATGTAATTAACATTTTATGCTTCTTTGGAGTAAATGTAACTCCTTGTGGAGATGGGGTTCAAAAGGTCAGACATCTTTCTCACAGTTAGTTACGCTTTAATAATAATTAGTATTTGTTTTTAAAGTATTACTACAAATGACTACAGAAAAAGTTCTGATTATTTTCTTTGGTAGCCTTGCAAGTAGCTTCTTGTAGGTTGGTAGTTCTTTCAGGGAATTTCCCGGGTTCTTCCTCCACCATTTATATTGGCCGCCATATATAGACTATCTTTGTTCTTAAATTATGCCGTTAAATCCTACAACACCACACACACACACTTCCTTATGGAGGTAGTTAAACCGGTTTCAAGTATATGTAATGTATCATTTTTTAAAATTGAAAATAAACTGTCGTTAAAGTTAATAAATAGTACGGTTTACATAAATAAACAGTCCGCTCTCACCCCACCCACCCCAAAGTTTGACTCTTTCAGTCTTTGAGCGACACTATTTAAATCTGCGATTCACTTATGATTAGTCACAGTAGTATCTAATGTTAGCTTCTCGTCTTAATTTAAATTTTCCTTAAGAAAAATAAACACATAGTATCGATACAATAGTATCCCAAAAGACAAATAATTTTACGATTAAGTATGCACGTTCATATTGTAAATGCTTGTTCACGAGATTTATATAGATTTTGTTTAAGAAAATAAGAGGACGCTCTTGTTGTCATGGAGCTGCGATGGCCGAGTGGTTAAGGCGTTGGACTTGAAATCCAATGGGTATTGCCCGCGCAGGTTCGAATCCTGTTCGCAGCGTTATCTTTTGTTTGATTTTATTAAATAAAATAAACGTGCAAATGAAAGAACAATTTCGTATTGCTGCTAGCTTATTTTATATATTTGATTTTTTGATTAATAGCGTATCGTACCTTAAGTTTTTTCAGCATTATATATAGAATAATAATAATATGTGACTCCTGTGATAGATATATATATATATATATATATATATATATATATATATATATATATATATATATATATATATATATATATATATATATATATATATTGTTACGTGCTTAGGCTCGAATAAGCAGCAACACAGAAAGAGTGAAAACTAACAAGCTTGTATAAATTGAACAATGAATTTATTAAGTACAATTATTTTCATAAAATAAATAAACTTACAGTTTTAGAGAATCAAGTCCAACATTAATCCAATATAGAATTCACAAAAATAATCCACTAATAGAATTGTAAGAGTCCTGATAAATAAATGTTCTAATAGTTCCAGGTTCGAATCTTGACGATGTAATCCAAAATGGCTGACAATGTCACGTGATGCAGTTCTTGTTTAATTTATCATCCAAATGAATTATGAGCGCATGTTCTCTCCTCCAAATAGATAATAAATCCTCTTTCTTCAATGAATTGACACAAAGTCCAGAACAAGATAATAAAAATTATAACTCAAACATGAATACACAACTGTTCATTTTAAAGCCCAAAATTCTACTGAAATGTTCTATCCCAAACAAGTCTATATAACTTGTTTTTCTTAAGTAAACAAGTGATCACGCGATCTTTCTTGCAATTCATGGAAGGTCACTACCTTCAGCATGTCACGTATTCTAGATATGTCCTACACCCCAAGAACTAAAAAAAAAAGTTATCCTTGAAATGAACCAATAGTATTAAAGACCTGTTTATCAATCTAAAGCAAGGTCAGATAAAGAGGTAACCAAGCCAAGGTCGAAAACTTGTTTACAGTTAGAGTGGTCAACCTGAATTTTCTAGAAAAAATCTCCCAATTAATGAATATTATTAAACCCTAAATGAAAAATTTGGATTTAACAATAAAAAAATAAATAAATTAAATCCAATAGCCGTAACACCTTCCCCCATAAAATAAAAAGAAAGGTTTATATGATAAAACTTTCTTTTTATCACAAACCAATTTACATCTAAGGTTAAAAGAATTAATATCAATTACACAATATAATGAATTGTTATACACAGGAACAAAAAACCTGCAATTATATTATCAAGAAATAGCCTCAACCTTTTAACTTGTCCATGTCCCACAAAATGTCCCAAGAAAGCCACTCTAGCAGGGCAGAACTCACTTTTAAAAAAATTAACAGTCAGACACGCATTAGTGAGTCTGTCAAAGAACTTTCTAATTGTTGCTAGATGTTGTAGATGATGACGTCACAATTTTCTAGACCAGAGATGATCATTTTTATGAGACGTTGAATTGAACTTTCTTTTATATTGGTCGAGTCCATTTGGAGTCACAATATTGACATTTCCTTTGCTCTTTCCGTAGTGGAATCTTCCAAAATCCTTTCAGAAGGTCAAAATTTGGTGACATACCTGGCATTCCCAATTTTATCAATACAATTGTCAATTCTTGGTAATGGGAATGAATCTGTTTTTGTCACTCTGTTCACCTTCCTATAATCAGTACACATACGGAAAGTTTTATTTGATTTTGAAACAAGTATGCATGGTGAACTCCAATCACTTTTACTGGGCTTATCATTCTCCAGCAAATATTGAATTTCCTTTTTCAAGAATTCCTGTTTGAGTGGACTCGTCCAGCATGGATGCTGTTTGGAATTTTCAATTTCAACGTCATGAAAATTTTGTTTGTCCTTGTAAGAATATCTGGACATAAGTGCTCATATAATAATAATAACTTTCAGTTCATTTCTTTCTTGTAGTTGCAAATGTAAAAGTTTCTGGTCTAGATTTTTCATAATTTTTGAATTCCAACAATTCGTCGCTCCAAAGTCAGTAAAATCCGATGATATTCCTTCACTATGTGGGACAGGTACTACTAAATTAATTATATATTTAACATGGCTATCTCTTTCAATATACTGGTACTCCTATAATTTATTTAGATCACATGAGCACTAATACTATAATTTAACTAATTCATTTTCTTCTTAACTTTGTAAGGGCCGTAATATCTAATTTGAAGAAAAGTAAGAAGAATGAACAAGAGTAGCACAACTTCATTATCAGACTCAAAAGTTCTCTCCCTTGTAGTTCTTTCAAACCATAGTTTCATTTTTAACTTGAATTGCTGAATCGGGCATTCATTCATAACCTGCTGGCAAATTCTAAACATAAAGTTTGAACCTTGATCAAACTGAATAGATTTGGGAAGGCCATACTGAGTAAAAAAAAACTTTATCAAAGCTTTTACTGTAGTTTTAAATTTTATATTCCTCAACGGAATAACCTCTGGAAACCTTGTTGACGCACACATTATGGTCAACAGGTATTGGTTATTTGACTTGGTCTTGGGTAAGGGATCTACACAATCTACCATAATTCTACCAAATGATTTATCAAAGGCAGGAATAGGTTGCAGATGAGCCTTAGGTATCTTCTGATTGGTTTTTCCTACCATTTGACAAGTATGACAAGATCTACAGTATTTGGCAACATCACTTTTGATTTTTGGCCAATAGAAGTGAGTCAAGATCTTGTGATACATTTTCTTAATCCCTAAATGACCAGCCAAAGGAGTTTCATGGGCCAGATTAAGTATTTCCTATCTGTAAGGTTCTGGAACTACTATTTGATAGTTCACTGACCACTCATCACCAACAGGTACCTCGGAAGGTCTCCATTTTCTCATAAGAATTCCATTTTTAATGAAATAACAGACAGGAACTTCAGTGACTTCAGGCTCATTTATGACCCTTTGAAACAAACAGGAGATCTCAGGATCTTTTTCCTGTTCGACGACAAGTGACTGTCGTTTATCACCTTGATTAAGAGAATGAGTTTTTAAAAAAGGATCACTATGATCAATACCTTATGATTGATCTAAACCAAGAGTAAAATAGACCTCATTAAAAACCTGACCTATACAAGGGTCAGTTGAAGGAATGCTGCCTTCTGTAACATCATTCTCAAAATCATCACCCTGATTAGAATAAAGAGAATGAGTTGTTAAAAGAGGATCACTATGATCAATACTTTCTGATTGATCTAAACAAGAAGTAAATATGACCTCATCAAAAGCCTGACCTATACATATGTCAGCCAAGGGAATACTGCCCGTATCAACTTCATTCTCAAGAGCTTTCTTTGCCATAGCTCTGGTAACTGTACAAGCTTGACATATATCAGGGATTTCTTTTTCAGTTGGATCAACTTTCTGATCCAAATTAGGCTTGTCAGTTACAAGTGGATTAACCACAACCTTGTCCCCAGCTAAGTCGTTGCCTAGCAAGAAATCTATTCCCTCAACAGGTAAAACCGAGACCGTTCCGATTGTCACAGGTCCTGATACTAAGTCTGATGACAAATTTACACAATGGAGAGGAACATTAACAACGCCGCACTCTACTCCCTGAATAAGAACACTTTCATTAGAAGAAGACTTCTCAGAAAAAGGCAAAGTACCTGATAATAAAAGACTATGAGAGGCTCCTGTGTCCCTTAAAATTTTAATAGGGGTGGGATTGGCTGAATCACCCAAGAGTGATATAGAACCCTTCGATATGAATGGTTCATAATTCTCCATATCAAAATCAGACTGGGATTTATTAGACCCAACAAATGTATTGCTTTCAATACATGACTGTGACCTTGACCTCTTGTAAATAAGAGCATTTAGAACAGGCCTGTCTTGATTCTGATGCCTATTTTTCAATTTGTAGCAATCAGAAATAACGTGTCCTTTTTTCTTGCAAAAGTTACACGTCGGAAGAGACAAGGATCCAAAATCAAACTTCTCTGAAGTCTGATTTTTGAAAGTTGTGTTAGTTTGAGTTTTAGAAGGGCTTGAATTAGGCGGAAATACTTTTCTGCCATTAAATTGTTGAGTAGAAGTCTTGTTAACAAAATGAACTTTATGTGTCAAAGAATATTCGTCAGCAGCTCGAGCAGCATTTTCCAAGGTTTCAATCTTATGCTCATCAAGATAAGTTCTAACATCACTATGGACACAGTTTTTGAACTCTTCAATTAATATAATTTGCCTGAGATTTTGATAATCTTGTTTGACTTTCTTGGCTAAACACCATCTATCAAACATCTGCTCATTTTCTCTAGCAAATTCGACATAAGTTTGTCCAGCTTCTTTTCTGTAATTTCTGAATTTTTGCCTATAAGCTTCAGGAACTAACTCATAACCCCGGAAAATGCATTCTTTAACCACATCATAATCACCACTTTGCTGAACGGACAGTGAACAGTAAATATCACTAGCCCTACCAGTAAGTACACATTGTAATAACATGGTCCAATATTCTCTTGGCCACTTTAAATTTTCAGCAACTTTCTCAAAACGAATGACGTATTTGTCTACCTCTTCTTCTCTGAAAGGGGGCACTAATCTAATATTCCTTGTTATATCAAAATTTTGATTTGAAGTATGATGGAGTTTTTCACTTGCCAGCTCTAATTCTTTCATTTTACACTGATATTCCCTTTCTTCCTTCTCTCTCTCGTTCAATTTGTTTTTCTTGTAACCTTTCCTGTCTCTCTCTCTCCTCTTTTTCAAATTGTAATTGTCTTTCTTTCTCCTCTTTTTTATATTGTAATTGCTTTTCATTCTCTCTTTCCTGAAGTTCCAGCTTCTTTAACTCTAATTCCATCTTTAATTTTAATTCTAATTCCTTCAATTTAATGTCAGAGTCTGGTGTAGACTTATTGACTGAAATCAAAGCACTTTGTTCCAAAACATCCTGTTCTACCAAATATTGAACCAAAATTTGTTTGATATCTTGTTTCGTTAAAGAAGCCTTGACTTCAGAAAGATCGTATTTTCTGGCAAGTTGAACCAACTCCTCTTTTTTGAAAAGATCTAATTGCTCCTTGGTAGGATTAGAAAGAAATATTTCTACCTTAGATGTCATTTTAATACAATCGTGTGAGTCTCACTAAAGATTTAAAATTTTCAAAAACTAGGGGAAATTCAAATTTAAATTCAAATTTATCTCAAATCTCAATCCGGACGATAGCCACCAATTCTATGTTACGTGCTTAGGCTCGAATAAGCAGCAACACAGAAAGAGTGAAAACTAACAAGCTTGTATAAATTGAACAATGAATTTATTAAGTACAATTATTTTCATAAAATAAATAAACTTACAGTTTTAGATAATCAAATCCAACATTAATCCAATATAGAATTCACAAAAATAATCCACTAATAGAATTGTAAGAGTCCTGATAAATAAATGTTCTAATAGTTCCAGGTTCGTATCTTGACGATGTAATCCAAAATGGCTGACAATGTCATGTGATGCAGTTCTTGTTTAATTTATCATCCAAATGAATTATGAGCACATGTTTTCTCCTCCAAATAGATAATAAATCCTCTTTCTTCAATGAATTGACACAAAGTCCAGAACAAGATAATAAAAATTATAACTCAAACATGAATACACAACTGTTCATTTTAAAGCCCAAAATTCTACTGAATTGTTCTATCCCAAACAAGTCTATATAACTTGTTTTTCTTAAGTAAACAAGTGATCACACGATCTTTCTAGAAATTCATGGAAGGTCACTACCTTCAGCAAGTCACGTATTCTAGATATGTCCTACACCCCAAGAACTAAAAATGAAAGTTATCCTTGAAATGAACCAATAGTATTAAAGACCTGTTTATCAATCTAAAGCAAGGTCAGATAAAGAGGTAACCAAGCCAAGGTCAAAAACTTGTTTACAGTTAGAGTGGTCAACCTGAATTTTCTAGAAAAAAATCTCCCAATTAATGAATATTAAACCCTAAATGACAAATTTGGATTTAACAATAAAAAATAAATAAATTAAATCCAATAGCCGTAACAATATATATATATATATATATATATATATATATATATATATATATATATATATATATATATATATATATCTACGTATAAAATATACCTTGTGTTTTATTTTTTTCTTTAATGTAAAGGTATGGACTTTGTAGTCTGAAATAAAGAGTTCTTATCTTATCTTATCTTATTGTTAATGGGCTTTGTTTGTGTGTTGTAAAGAACATATCATTTGTAACAAGTGCAGGAGAGAGAGAGAGAGAGAGAGAGAGAGAGAGAGAGAGAGAGAGAGAGAGAGAGAGAGAGAGAGAGAGAGTGTTTGTTTGATTTGGATTTTTAACGCAGCTTTAACAATTTTTCAGTCACATAGCTACGATATCTGCAATGTTGTAATTTATAGTGATGTCTAGCACTGGGGCATCATGCTTGAGACGTATCCTGACCGAGTGGTTAAGATTATACTGACATCAGACCGACTAGTCCTATCACTAACCTCTTAATGCTGAGAGTCAAGCGAAGCACTTGTAAGTACCATTTTTGTAAGTGTTTGGTAAGACTCGGCCGGGGATCGAATCCACGATCTCCTGCATCCAATGCTGACTCTTTAACCACTAGGCAATCGGTGCGGTTCGAACAATACATTTGGTGTTTTTTTAAGTAAATTGTCCGAAACAACTTTGCCCCGATTATTTTCTTTTCAGATTTAATTTCATGTTAATAAAAGCTGGTCCTAACCGATCGTTTGGTTCCAATGAAGTGTGTTAATAGGTATATATTTTATTTGCTCTCAGAGGTAAGCTGCAATTGGCCGATCAACATATTGATCGCGGTCCTTGCCTCGCGAACAGTGTTTTGTCCCTTTTAGATACTAAGGTCAACTGAAGCTAAGCAACGTACGTAGAGTTTTATTCCTGTTCTAGGTGACTAGTTTATCGTTACTTACCTCAAAATGTCCGACCTTGATCAGGCTATCGGGGTCAGGTAAACAAATAGATAAGAATCAGAACGAGGTATATTTCTCGATTTGATGAATTACACTGCTATGTTGGGTAAAGAGAAAGAAAATGTTAATATTGGCCTGAGATTTTCCTAATTTTGTAATCTGCATTGCAAGTGAATTGTTTAGATACCATTTAATTGATTCTTATCTTTTCACCGACTTCTTTCAGGCTTTGTTCTGATTCTGGGTCTGGTATTTTCAGCACGAGCATACTAAAGACTAAGACATTTCTCTATCTTGCTGTCTCTGTTACCACTAAGAACAAAAATACAAAGACAAAGTCGACAATAATGAGCTCCTCATTAAGAGGCTAGTGTTAGGGCTGGTCGGCCCGGTGTTAGAATAATGTGACTGGGTGGGACATTATGTTGCATGTCTGCGAAATGATACCCCAATACTCGACATCACTATAAACTGCTACACTGCAGACATCGTAGCGAAATGACTGAAAATGTTTTAAAGTTACGATGAAAATCCTAATCTCTCTCTCTCTCTCTCTCTCTCTCTCTCTCTCTCTCTCTCTCTCTCTCACACACACACACACACACACACACACACACACACACACTGATGATGTAACTGACAATGCTACTTGTTGTGGTGATCTTAAAGTATGATGACAAATTACAACACGCTTTGTTAATTATGTTAATAGTACCTACAAATGACTGTACGCACCATCCTCTACCTCCCCCCCCCCCCCCGCCAATCATGTTGATTGACCTGAAGTGCTAATTGTATAGGTGATACTTTGAGGTATTGGTGACGCCTCTGCTCTCTTTTGCGGCCAGTTGCGCCGTGTCGACAGAGGCGGAGCTAGAGTGTTTGGAGCCTGGGGACAAGATTCATGTTTACGCCCGCCACCCCCCTCCCTGCAAAAATATTCACATACAACCTATTTCAAAGCCCTTTTAGGCGCCCCCAGAGTTGCCAGATACGCGGTTTTTTCGCCCAATTGGGCTCCTTTCAAAATTTGGTTGCGTGAAAGTTTTTTAGATTGCGAGTTGCGTTTTTTTGGGTTGGTTTCTGATTTGTGTCACCGCAATTTGGGCTGCATCAAATTGCTGTTAAATTCTCCGCATTCAATTTCAAATTGGCGCTAGTGACGATAATATCTAAAAAAAATCTTAATGAATCCATTATTCTGGATCTATCTCCATAGATGTTATCTCACATACTTACTTTTTTATTTTAAATTCCGGAACCAGAAGAACGGAGCGCGCATTTAATTCCAAATTTCAATTTAGCTAGCATATCAATAGTATATCTCTGCTGGTAACTGTATCCTGTATGGCGGAGGCTCTATTAGCACTATATCAGTGTTATAATATTGTTAAATTTATGGTATTTGGTTCTTATTTACTCTTCAGATCTTAATATATAAATTGGGCGGTTTTGGGGCTGCTATTTAAAGGTACGCGTGCGGTAATTGAAAAAAAGTATCTGGCAACATTGGGCACCCCTACTAGTCTGGCGCCCGAGGACATCTGTCCCCCTCTGCCCCCCCCCCCCCCCCAGCTACGCCTCTGCGTGTCGAATTGTGGAATACTGCCGAACCACTTGTCCACATCGGTAGTTGAGATATCCGTGTACTCAATGATAATGCACCATCTCATAAATCCACCATTTGTGACAAACTTCTTGAAGGGGTAAGGTACAAGTCTAGTTACAAATGACTTTTTTTCTGACTGACTCGGATATCAAAGGTTTGCTGAAGGTTAGACGATTTGTGGTTGCCATGGAATTGGAAATACAGTTTTCCAGTCTACTGAACATAACATGGTATTTAATGATTGGATAATCAGACGGAGATGTCTGGAGAGTATTTTGAGATGTATTTACCCATTGATCACTAGAAAGAAAAAAACCAACTTTTTTCTTCAACGCACTAATTAGTAGTCTGAACTTTAATTTCTAACCACCGCACAACCATCACCACCATAGTTAATTATAATTTGGCAAATTGCAAATTAAAACACGTTACTTTGTTTCTTACAGTGCCCTTGATCATTTTGTCTCCACACAAAAAGTTTAGAAAATCAAGTAGGTATTTTCATCAATATGATCTATTTTCTCAGCGATGTTACTAATGCCCTGTTGCATAGTACTACTATTAGTATCCATACTACGTTGACGGGGTACTAATAAAAGTTTATATGTATCGATGGAGTAGCCGAGTGTGATTCACACCTGGCACTTTTTCAGTCTACTGTCAACAGTTTTGAACACGTTCGTTGCATATACTGAAAGAAATTAAGTAGTTATTTTATTTACTACAAGACATGTTGCATATCATTATAGATTTACGTGTAAAATGTCGTTTACCTTCTTTATCCGATATTTTCTTTTGGATCGCCCGCCATATTAGTTCAACCTCTTTTTCTCGTGTGCCATATAAGGAAATTGCATCCTTATTTGTACACGTAAACAGATCGTAGTAAATATGGTATGTACGGAATAACGAATTGTAAAATATATAAATATGGCATATGAAGCCTTATTTAATAAAGGAATTACATTGAGAATCACGTGTTATCTGGCATGGCGGACAAAGTACGGTTAGCGTAAACATTCCAATAAAAACTACCTGTCAGAAGCTTGATAACATTATCACTAACCAAACTTCCTGACAAACATAAGTCTACATAGGAGGCAAATCTGAACTACAAAGTAAAAGAGTAAAATACTTTAGATTACCCCCATGACCCATTCAGACATAGGACCCTCTCTATCATACTAAAGAGAAGGTTCGTAACTTCCAATTACTTGGTTCTACCCATGACCCTCGATTTCATTCTGCTATTTCCGTATTTAAAAGCACATGACTATTCTCAATGGCTTGTTTCATTCCTGATATATTTTTCTATTCATCAAGCCATCGTTGACGTTTCTACGTTGTACCAAACGGAAGTTACGGCTTCCGAAACGTGCGATTTTCACGAATTTTTCATCTTGGGACAAGTGCTAGCTCATGTGACAACCGGTGAAAACAACGGGTCATGGGGGTAATCAAAGGTATTTTTATCACTGCGTGGTTTTTTCCCTTTAGATTATTGTTTTTTTTTTATTTCACATCAAACTCGCGTCGAGCACATTTGGTAAATACATGTGTATTTCGGTGTGTTTTTCGGCGTATTTCAATAACCAAACTTCCTGAAAAACAGGAAGCAAATTTAAACTACATCCATCTTTAGTCGTTGATAACAGTTTTGTTTGCTTCACCACAAGGTATAGGAATCTTTGAAAACATGAAATCACCTTATGGTTATAAATAAATGAAGATTTATATAACCATTAGGTGATTTCATGTTTTCAGAGATTTTTTTATATAACTATTAGGTGATTTCATGTTTTAAAAGATCTTTCATATAACCATAAGGTGGTTTCATGTTTTCAGCGATTTTTTATATAACCATAAGGTGATTTCATGTTTTAAAAGATCTTTCATATAACCATAAGGTCATTTCATGTTTTAAAAGAATTTTTATATAACCATTAGGTGAGTACATGTTTTCAGATATTTATTTTTATATAACCATAAGGTCATTTCATGTTTTAAAAGAATTTTTATATAACCATAAGGTGATTTTATGTTTTAAAAGAATTTTTATATAACCATTAGGTGAGTACATGTTTTCAGAGATTTTTTTTTATATAACCATAAGGTGATTTCATGATTTCAGAGATTTTTTTTTATATAACCATAAGGTGATTTCATGTTTTCAGAGATTTTGAGTACTTATTGGTAAAGCGTTAGTATCCTGTGCCTGCCTTATCAAAGTTAAGGTTACGACATCATAGCTAGGATATTGTAGTACATGTACTACTTACTGTATTATAGGCAATGCACAGTGCCGGACTACCCAATACGCAGAGTAGGCACCGACCTGGGACCTACGCCTTTTTGAGGCCCCGCGACAACGGTTCAAAATAATATTGATATGAGATAATTTGCGAGGGGTGCACCACGATTTCAACTGCCTAAGGGATATCACTGGATAGTTTCGCATTTTGACACCTCCCTAATATTTAACGTAGAAGGCATGAGCCTAATTATCACCATCCTAGCATTTTTCAGTTCACACATAAGCTAAATCTGTAATGTGGTTTAGATTTACTTCGAGTTAGGCTTGGAAACTGGTTTACTTGTTGGTGTCTGCCTGTCACAGTTAGACTAGCACAAATGCGTAAATTGCGTTTCAAATGAGCTGCGGACTTGGCTTTACGTATTTACATACACGCATTTACAGAGGTAAATATGTAAAAATCTAGATGGTTCAGGGGTGATGAAAAGTGTGCTAATTTGTACTAGTGAATTTTATTCATGTATTATAATAATAATATGTTGCAGGAAGCTGTAAAATGGCGATGCAGATCATGTTTTTGGCTTTGATGGTGCTTACAATGCTCTGGCATCAGGAAGGATGTTGAGATATTTCGTGAACACACAATTATGTGTGTATGAGTCCGGACCGGATGATCCTATGAAAAATAAATAATGCATGTCTATCACATGGAAATATGCATTGCACACTAAACTTTGTCTCACAAAAAGAAGTTAGGAATGAAAGAATTGGCCATACTATACCTATGTATTGAAATGAGTGCATGACATAGATTGGTTGGAGATGTTGCTGTGAAATACCAAAGTACTATATATATATATATATATATATATATATATATATATATATATATATATATATATATATATATATATATATTGCCAGGTTAATTCTTAATTGTCCTTGTCACAGAAAAAGAGATAGTGTCTGAAAACCCATTACATAATTATAAATACATGGTGGATCATGATCTATTGTGAGTTTCTACATAATACGAACTTTTTCTACATGCTCTTCCTGTGTTTTAAATTATATCTGTCTATACTATCAACATGGGTGTTGCTTTGAGTTTGTGCTTAGCAAATAGTGGTGTGTGATATAATAAGAAAATGACTGTGTCATAGGTTCTTAACAAGATTTAAAACTGAGTTATTCATCAACCAGTTTTATAAACAAGATTATTTTACAGACATGATTTATTACGATGAACATCATTTCACAAACTTTTCATTATACAAAAGGATGAACATTGTGATCCATATGATTTTACAAATTTAGTTCTATATTTCAAAATGCTTATTGAAAAATTCAATGTGGATATATATATATATATATATATATATATATATATATATATATATATATATATATATATATATATATATATATAATTATATTGTGTACATCATTGTGAGATAATGTGGCTCAGGTAAGATTTGATTCAATATGTATTCACGCAAGTGAGTCCTATGATAAAAAAGGACATTTAATACATTTTTATTGTCCATCTTTAATACAAGTAATATTTTAAAATGTAATATACAATATTTTACAGGTTAAAGATGTCATTTTGAAAATTCTGAAGTTATTTGAATCGGAAAAAGAAAATAACATTAAATATCCAGTGCTTCCAGTGAAACGACTTGCTAAGGTAAATGAAACTATGATTAATATGCATGAAAATTGATGTTATAAAACAAAATTAGTATTACCAAATATTACATACCTTTATTTAGAATTCTCTCAAAAACCAAATGCGTGTATATTGATAATCTTTAGCATCATTACTGTTGGTTTGAATTTCAAACAACAAAATAAGTCCACCTGCATGTGGTGGTTAAATAAATGGAAAAAAGAAACTAAAACGTGCCAAATATTACTCCACTGGAAAATCCAAGCATTTTGGGATCATAATCAATACAACATCACCAATATACAATACTTTGATAGCATAAAACAAACAGGTACCTAATACATTATTCATATTTTCATCAACATGTTGATAATATGTATTTCTAAGCTATATAAAGAATTTTATAATGTTCCACATTTCTGGGCTGAACTATAATGCAGTACATTCATTAGGAATGATGAACAAAATTTGATATCTTTTAGTTTTATAATTATATAGTGGTTTAGAAATCTCTAAATCTCTCCTATTTTTCCTTTTTATGCATTGATAAAATTTCTAAAATTGTAATTGAATACATCATTAATGGTCAATGACTGTTCTGGAGCCTCATTTTTCACATCTATGGGGAGCCATAATGTATTCAGTTGAACCAGTGTCCCTTATTTTGAGTCTCAAGCATTTTATCATATCATCAGATCCATCCTTTCTCATTATTTGGGTTTTATGCATGTAGTCTATGTCCTGGTTTTATGCATGTAGTCTATGTCCTGGTTTTATGCATGTAGTCTATGTCCTGGTTTTATGCATGTAGTCTTATGTCCTGGTTTTATGCATGTAGTCTATGTCCTGGTTTTATGCATGTAGTCTATGTCCTGGTTTTATGCATGTAGTCTATGTCCTGGTTTTATGCATGTAGTCTATGTCCTGGTTTTATGCATGTAGTCTATGTCCTGGTTTTATGCATGTAGTCTATGTCCTGGTTGGAGGAAAATAAAACATAAAATACATCAGCACAATTGTCATTAAATAAATTCAACTGGAAATAATGATTGATCCTTGTTACAAATTAATAGCTCTGTATTAAACACTGAACAAAGTACAAATGATGCTAATTTTGCATATAATATTTAAGATATGAATATGTTATTATTTAATGAGATTATCATCAATTACTATAGTTTGTGTATTTTGCTGTGGTTTCTTTATGACATGCTTCCAGTCTTAGCTGATCTTTTTGATAGTCATACAGGACCATTCAATTTTTAGTCATCAATGAATTTATTTGGAAACATCCAGCCATTAATAATCACAGGTGATTACTATATTTATTATACAGGTTGTCTTCATTGGATAACTATGTGATTTGTTTAAAAGCAAAATTGTATTGGCTACTCTTATGCAGAGGAATTATAGGACCAATGCTACCTTACATTGTTTGTTTGGAATGTGTCACATAAAAGTGAACTCCAAGTTATATGGCTTGCAAGGAGTGATGGGAAGTCACAAGATACCATGTTTCATATTTGAAACAAATGTATACCTGATATTGCAAGTAGTTCATTAAAACATTTAGCTGACAAAGCCAAGTAAATCAAAATATTTATATTATATATGTATAAATTTTTTACTGCAAAATAAATGGTAAGAAATAACAAGTGCAAACTTTATCATAAAATACTTTAAAAGATTTTATATAACTAAAACAAAAATCATTATGCAAGTGTTAATGATTAAAAGAAGAAAATGGTGCTTGAAAATGTACCTGAAGTAACGATGGAAGATGGCTCTATTTCCTATCCCGTAGAAACTCTTTATGCAGGCACTGTATCTGTCCACAAGTACCCGTTGAACTGATGAACCAATTTTTCATGTTTTCATTTCAGCGTGCATATAATGTAGGAGCTTCTGACTCTTACATTCAGTTGGGAAATTTATATATTTACAAAACAAATCCTAAAATACAGAACTGAACGTGTTTTATGTGAACTTCAGCAAAGGAAACAAACACAACTTCAAATTTCTGTTTCATGTAGATTTTACAGATGGCAAAGGGATATAACTCTTAACCTTACTGTAATTGACGGAAGTATACGGGAGTAACTAAATAGGAGAATTGACGTCACTCTATTTGTGGAAAATAGACTTGCCCATGCAATTTCTGTTTTTTTTTCTTCTTAGTTTTTGTGTCAAGGAATTGATTATTTTATCTTTCATTCTACAGTTATCACAATTCTGTACTGAATAACTGTGAACAAACTGCTGTCTATTTTCATGATACTCAGTCTGAACACAGATATTTGAGATCAGTTTCATGTCAGTCTGCACTTCTACATCTCTGTGAATATCAGAGGAACTTGCATGATTCTGACACATACTAATGTTCTCTGCATTATCAAAATCTAATCCAGATTGAACATTGGATATCTGCCATGTGTGCGATGACTGCTGTTCCAAATTTGGATCAATTTTACACAACACTCTCAGTGCAGATTTTTATTTTATTTTCTCATGCCCCATAAGTAAATTGGGATTTGGGTTATCTTGAGTGGGGGATCCGTGCATGAAATGCTTGTTACACACCATATCCTCTGGCTTTGGAGTCCATGTCTTTTTACTTGCTGGGAATGGATGCAATTTAATAGGGCATATACATTCACAAAACATCTTTTTTCGCTTGTGAAGTTCACAACACTCATTATGCCAATCCTATATATATTTGGTTTTTAAATCTGCATCCTATAAATGCACATCTTTGACTGCTTGGCATGTTGCTTTCTGTAAATAAAAAGAAAAATGAATGTCCCCAGAAATTCATAACAAGAAGAGGAAAAGCTCACATGCTGGTGTTGACATTGCAAGACTATAGTTATTAAGATACGTCAATATATAACCCTAGTTGCAGCCTTAAGTGGACCATCCTTATTTTGCAGCATCAGGCAGACCAAAATGTATCTTCATATTTATTTGAAATATACAAATATCCATAATGGGTTTAATAAGTAAACATCATTTATATATTATGTATTGCATGGTTTCAATGCTCCAGGCAAGAATAAAAAATATACGAGATACACGGTCTCCTTAAATTGCATATGTTCATTAACAGCATTATGGAGACCAGTGCTTAAATTCAAGCATAAAGAAGACCACATCATCTAAGAGACTTTAAACTGAAGATATAAGCTATAAAATGGATATAAATGTTGGTTACTTGAACATATCTTTAGAGATTGTTCAATGCTTTGTATAATTATTGAAATACATTTTGGTCTGCCTAATATTGCAAATTTAGGATGGTCCACTTAAAGCTGTAATTAAATGTATACATGCATATGTTTAAATGCTAGCTTAATGAAACCTTTGGTATATATCTATGCCAAACTGCATAATTTGGGAGACTTTAATCTGAAGATGTAAGTTGTAAAAATGGTATAAATGTTTGTTACTTCAACATATCTTTAGTAGATAGTTCAGTGCTTTTGTATAATTATTAAGATATGATTTTGTCTGCCTAATGCTTTTAGAAGTGTATATTTATAACTTCTAGCTAAATGAAGACCGTTATATATAAATATCTATGCCAAACTGCATCATTTAGGAGACCATAAACTAAAGATTTAATATGTAAAAAGCCTATAACTGTTGGTTACTTTTAAGAATTGTTGGATATATTTTGATGCTTTGTATAATTCCTAAGATATATTTTGGTCTACTTAATGCTGCAAATTAAGGATGGTCCACTTATGCATATATGCTAATATTCTATTATATTCTAGCAAAAATCATACAATGACCTATATGTATACCAAAATGCGTCATTTGGGAGACGCTAAACAAATGATATAATTTTTGGCACATGTTTTATTCCCTTTAAATTAACTGTGACTTTTTTATAGAAAAATTACACCACCACCCCCAGATTGGCCCAAATGTTACGTCTTAATGCTTTCCATACACAACCACAACGGAAAGGATATGGACCCAGAAGCAGGATATTGCTTTATGCTTAGCTAACTTTATCACAAATTATCTGTCTTGCCCTCGGGCCCGTTGTATTTACTTTGGGTCTTGACTTCATTTGGACAAGGTCATTTAGTAGTGACTCTGAAAACTACGATCAGTTAACGTTACAAAGGCCTGGATACTCTAGGGTGAAGTATATATTCCCCATTAAAGCCAGGGTTGGGTAGGGGTTATCCAGGGTGTCCGGAACCCACCCCAAACCAGCAAACAGAAACCAATACAAATGTACACACACACAAACACAGTCGCTTGACATTTGATCATACTTTTATTATTGCTAATGTTTATTATGTATTATGCGCATGTTGAGTAAAAAGACATTGGATGAATATCCTTACTTAAGTCATTAGCCAATTTGAAATTTCAGAAGTGACTGGCAGATACAAAAACTAAATAAAAGATTGACATGAACTTCACACTGGATGATGGCTAGGGACAGTAGTTTTATCAAAACATTTGCCCTGGTATTAGCACCATTGGTTATGTACCTCAGCCTCTAAGAGAGACATCCTTCAAGACAACAGTTAATTCCCTTTTCCAAAAGAGTGATCACAGACTATATAATGCGACTGTATGCAAATGATACGCACTAATGCCACAGTCAATGATAAGTAATTAACATCATTCATGTAAGTGGTCATGCATTCAGTATAAGCAACACTGAAATGCTAAAGCTACAATAATAAAATAGTTAGTGTGTCAACAGTTTTTAATGCAAACCAAGCACAACACAGTTTAACACCTGTTATGTATATTTCATGTATACTGTGTGCTCGACTTTTATCCAAGATTGTGGATTCTGAAGCTTTTGCATACCTGGCATTTATACATGAATTGTAAATTTTGAACAGGATATTACTATACTTGAGCTTCAAGGTCAGGCCTTGCTTTCAATTAAGCCATTTTTTTTTGTTGTTGGAGGGATACACGTTTTTGTCTGTTTTTGGTAAAGTGAAAATTTGCATTAATTGGGAGTTGATAAAGAAATAAATTATTATTATTTAAGATGGGTTGCAGCAAAACTTTTGAGTTTACAGTTGTGTTGTTGAAAATCATTATTCGAGGGTAATTATTTCATTCATTCATTGGATTTACTCATTGACTTTGGTTTAATACATTACTTGGACTTTGGTGAATTCATTCAAAGACATTCTGGATTGCATCTTTGGAATACCAGGTAAATTCAAGACTGTTGGTATATCAGGGTGTTTTGTGTTTATAGCCCCACCCAGTCACATTATCCCGACACCTGACCGACCAATCCTAACTCTAACCTCTTAATGCTGAATGCCAAGCGAGGTAGCTGCTAGTAACATTTTTAAGTCTTTGGTATGACTTGGCCAGGTTTCAAACCTGCGACGCCCCGCATCAGAGATGCATGTTCTAACCACTAGCCACCAGCAGTCTGATATATCAAGACATTCAAGGAAATTTGAATTTATTTGGAACATTATTTTCTGACATGTGATAGGAAATCTAGAATTATTTGGAATTGAATTCGAATTTTCATTTTGTATTCTAGGGAAATAATTGCTTGTTGAATTGTAATTAAATTGTTGGTTTGATTTCTGTTACATATTATAAGACCTATAGTTTTAACAAACCATGTGGCCCTAGTTACATCATTAGCAAAACCAAATGTGGCGCAAGACTTGTGTGAAAGTTGATTATTTTTGTCCCAACAATTTCTTATGAATTGGATAATTGACGTTTTTAACTTTTTGTCTGTTGTTAACGATGACAGGCATCTTGAATGACAGACTGACCACATCTGTACAAATTTACATTAGTTTACAGCAAGTATCATCTTTACAAAAATCGTACGCATGCAATGGGCGAAGTAGTTTATGGGAAACCATTTACAATACAAAGCTAGTGGGCAGTACTGGAAGGCAAAAAAATATTTAATCTGTGCTATATACCAAAATAAATACATGCACAATGAAATCTACTAGTATGCACATACAAACAATTTTAGTACAAGCTTTCAGAAGCATGCAAAATATGAACATAACAAGCACAACGGATGTTCAACCAAGGACCATACCACTAACTTATCAGCCTTGATGCAGGAGATACAACAATAACTTGCTGATTATTTCCAAGACTTTAGAGGGGAAATAGAAATGATGGAAAATGCCCATACAAATTGATGCCATAGATAAATGTTAAGTTTAATGTTAAACGGTGGTTTCAGTAATGTGTCAGTACATGATGTCCTAGGATAGTTTTCAGCACTAACAGTTTAAAGTCAAATGTCGCTTTTAATAATGTGCCAGTACATGATGTACTAGGATAGTTTTCAGCATTTTTACTGATCAACAAAAACGGAAAAACCCAGCTTTTGCATCTATTATATAAACTATATAAATATCATTTTATATTTTCGTGAATTGAATTGGGGAAAAAAAGAACATTGAAAGAAGGGAAATTTATTACAAAAAGATGTCAAATAAGTAGATGAACAATTTATTGATTGCTTAATTACATGTATCTATTTTGTTAATGTAACATAAATACAGATCAATATTTCAATGCAAACAATATGTGATAAATATTCAACTGGAATGATCACAAACTTTATTCAAATGAGTCACCACAAATGGTTTGTTTGTTTTAGGGTTTAAAGGCATTTTTCAGCACACGATAGGCTATACATGGCGGCCAGTATTATTGGTGAAGGCAGAACCCAGGAAGAACCACCGAACCACGAGAAGCTACTGGCAAGCTTTCTCATATAACTACATTAGCCGACTCGAACCCACGCAGACAGAGGTGAGACGGCAGTGATCCGTAATGTAAAGTGCTTTAGACCACTCAGGGCCCCCACCACAAATGGTTTATTTTGTAAGATGTCAGCTCACCAGAAAACTGGCAACTGTTAATTTTATTATTACTGACACATCAGCAATAAAGTAATTATCTTTGGTGATTGTTTTCAATGCATTATGTGTACAATCACTGCTTGAACTATAGCAAACATATCTCTGCTATTCAACTGGCATGAATGACCCAGTACCAAACAAAGGGGTGGTTGGTGAAAGAGACCAACATTTATAAATCAGTCTATTCAATTCATTACTAGTAATCAAAACCAATCTTGAAGCTAAATGTTGTTCAAATTATGGAGTTATTGCTTATAAAATCAGAAAAAAGCTGCCAACATGGTCATGCAACTTGATGTTTCATCACACAATTAACTGATTGTTAAAGTGTATCTTGCCCATTTCCAATAAAAAGTACCCCCTTATTCATTAACAATTATTGTTGTTGAAGCCAGTCAAACAAAAGGTGTCAAAGTGGCAATTAGTGGGTATTTACAATGGATAACATTACACAGAAATATAACCTTAACTGTTATAATATAGAGAAGCTTGAAGAACTGGAAGGATTAAGTGTTAAATGCAATTAGCTTGAGATTTAGTTCTTGACAAGACAATCATCTGTGCAACCACAACAGTGGCAGAAAATCATATCAATTTATCAAAACCAACCAAGTATTCAGATTCTATCAGTATGAAATCTCTGTCGATACCATTTAATGACCTGCGATAGACGCTTGCAACCATACCTAGCAATAAATGTGCTTCATCAATCTTTATGTAATTTTTCAATTATTTTTGGGGCACTGAATTCAGACATGTATTGATGTGTGAAATAATGACTCAATATTAGACTTCTGTTTGCATAGTTTCATTGGAATTATTACGGATTCACAGTTACGGATGCAACAAGATGAGTTGGTATGTACACGTTGATCTAGTGTACTTTAGCTATTCATGCTATATCTTAGACATGTACATACATACATGATTCTCTGACGTAGAATATTGTAGATGCAATTTCTATTTTCAATACATTTAATATTTCTTGTTTACTATACAGAGTTAAGATGACAATTGAGCATGTAGTTTTGCATACACTTCTATCCACCCAATCCTTCTTTTGCATGCATAAGTGACCCTCATGCTACAGCAGATTGTTCTCTCAAGTGATCTGATAGATCAATCCAGGGAATGGTCTCTTCGTATCATGAAGATTTTTGGCCAAATGTTGAGCTTTTTATTCCTGGGATATTAAAACTTTTGAATATCTAAAACTGTCTTTATTGTGTTTAAAGCAAATCAGATCAACTAAACATTTGGAAACCGGTTTATTCTGACATTTTAAGTCCATATCCATAACCATAACCGTAAGTCTCAGCACCTACTGGTTTTTCATTTTTTCCAAAAGTAAGTGTTTATGATACTTTTTTATTTTTTAAGTCAATCAATTTATGAAACATAATTTTGGTCCATTTTTTAGTCTTACAGTGAACCTGAATACAAGAATATTTTGAGGGATCTGATGACATTGTTTAAGTACTGCAAAAACACTGCATTATGCTGATCAAGATTCATATCTTTAATAATATTGAGGGAAAAAAATACATCACAATAATCACTGGCAGACAGACATACTCGCGCAAAAATACCAATATATTAGACTTAGTGCGAAATAATATGAATAGCATAAATAAAATAAACGGATAACAGGAAAGTCTAACTATTCAGTACATAAATGAAAGTGATGAAACTACAACATATAATAAAAGGCTCATTTCTATTTATATACACACCCTTGCTCGATGAAGTGTTATACTTTTAAGAGTCAGGATGAAATAGACATCACATAAATCTAGTTATGTTTTGGAAAATGTAGTATTAAGTATTTAAACCCCCTAATTACTCTGAGCCAATAAAAACTCAAACTACAAGATTTATCAACCAAGTTCAACTATTTAAGACAATTGGGTTAAAAATCAATCACTTAAAATGGTTTAATCACAAAGAGTTAATTTAAAAATTGATAAAAAATACCTTCAAAGTTATATACTACTGTATAAACAAGGATTACATTTTCTGTAAAATCAACATGTCTGCTTGTAATGCAATAAATCAGTCCTTAAACCTGTACTGATACAGGGGCTAGTATCGTTTCTTAATATATAATACAAGGAATGACAATCTCCTATTTCTCCTCTGACCTAATTAAGATCTACGCATAACTGTGTTATAGTTTAGCACCAATGTTCAGCTCACAGAGTCAACATTTTAGACTACAAATTTGACTCAATACTTTTTATTAGGAATGGGAGTCTGCTTTCTAATCCAGATTCCTTCTTAATATTCCCACTATATTTTTCATATTTGGACATTTATGCAGAGGTGAGAGGTCTGAGCCAACTGCCTACTGAAAAATTGGAATCACTGCTACCTTACGGTAGTGGTATCTGGTAGCTGTTTATTAGCAGTCCTAGTAAATTTTTTAAAATGTTACGCTAAATAGTATCTACATGAAATCAATCTGAAATTGATATATTTTCTCAGAAATTTATTTATAGTTGTAATGTCTTTAATTCGCTGACAGGCACAGTATCATGAGAACCAAGATTGCATGTATCTACTACGGCATCCATTTTACAAATTAAAAATATTAATGAAAGGTCATGGCAATAATAAAGGCATGACAAAAAACTCCATCTAAATCAACCAATTTTGATGCTAATTATGTTCTGTCTTATTGTCTTTCTCTCATTAAATAGTTTTGCTCATGTTTCTATACAGGCAGTCTGCATATTCAGCAACTTCATACACTGCGACAGGTGATTCTTTTGGAAATCAATTATTTCTCCTTTATCTGTAATAGAAAAAATAAAATAATATAAGCAGCATTTCCCAGCCTATATGACTGCTCATCATGTTGTGATCTTAAAGCACTTCTTGTCTATGTCAGGCAGAAAAGATATTTAAAATGATTACAATATCAAACTTTATGAACAGTATTCATACCAGACAAAATCTATTTTTGTTGTTGTTGTTGTTGTTTAATGGCATGAAAGACTATATAGTATGAAGGCAGAGACAGCAAAGTAAAACGCCCAGAAAAACATAACTGCTACTGACCAGAGATGGTTTGGACAGGATTCAAATCTGCACTACTCTGATTCTGAGACCAACCTGCTGACCATTGGGTCATAATTGCTTCCACACACAGCAAAATAAAAAAGGCGATAAAAAACATTTAAAATCTGGTATATGAAGACGTGATCGTTATCATGGATTGCACAGATTAGAAATTTGCTGAAAATGTATTGTGTGCACATAGTTACACTGGAAATAGTTACTGGAAATTAACAAAGCTACATATTTCAATTCAAAACACAGGGAGACAAAAATATCAATTGCATTCCAAACTGGAGACACATAAATTATGTAGAGAGAAAACATGGAAGCACTTTCTTGATAGACACCCACTGTTGCAATCAGTGTTAGTTGTACTGACTGTGAAGAAGTCTGTGAAGACTTATTAAACTCATCAGTTTCTTCTTCAGACCAGGTTACTGAGCACAATATCAACACATTGTTATAACATACTTCAACAGATATAGTTATGAGCATATCTCAGAAGCAGGTTCAACATTTGAATGTGCAACCCAATCTGGTCTCCTCCTGTCTGTCTCGCAAGCCATGTTTTGTTTGTATTCGAGGAATGGCTAGTATTGCGTCACAGGAGCACGTGATCTCTTGTCTCATCAAAACTCGGAAAAACTAGGCAATTTACAGAATTGTGGTATCATCCGCGCAATATAATCACTACCCGCCTATCATATAGAATTTATAAACATTACAGTCTAATTAAAATTTGTAGAGAATTACATACATAAAAAGAAATTTGTTATTTCTGGTCTCCATTAATACAGTCTGCTTGATCCATCCATCAAACGTTATTATTATTATTATTATTATTATTATTATTATTATTATTATATATATATATATATATATATATATATATATATATATATATATATATATATATATATATATATATATATATATATTGACTTTATGTATGTAAAGTTATCTGACTTATTCAAAGCTAATCATTCCAGTAATGTTGCTACCTACAGAATTTGGAATAATAAACTTTACTCAAGTTTGTATGTTTGCCTGTTATGCATACAAGTCAGATTACTGTGATGATTGACAATTATCACAACAGTTTTTCGTCTTCAGTAAATAGATTAGGATTAAACATTATTCACGTAAATTTCAGATTTTTTAACCACTACAAAAGTACTGTAGTAAAGAAAATTGTCACCAGTTAGTTTAAAACCCATGAATGATCACAATGAATGCTGCATAATTTTCTCAACAAACAATATCTCTATTTTTGCCAAAGAAACTTGGCCAGTTAACACCTGACATTTCTTTGCCATATATGTAAAATTTCATTACCATGATTAAATTAAAATAAGGAATAAAACAGCATATACGACTCACTATATATTAGTTCCCCCAAAGAACTAATACAGAATAAATATTGTATTCAGTAAACAGTGTTACATGTCATAATATTTAAATGAAAGGAAATATGGTGGGATATAAGATGTGGGACAACAGTTGCCACATACATATACGATAACGTTTCATTGCAGATTTGAACTATTGGAATGAAGTCTTTGGCATCGAAGTTGCAACAAAATTGGGCATCGTTTTTTTTCCCAATCAATATCTGGTGCTTACATAGCACAGGGTTTCTTCGAATTATGTCAGAGGCCCATTCCTTTTCACAAGAAAAGTGAAATGATAAGGATTAGTTGTTAATTTGTTAGCCTGCTATTACGGTTGTGTACTTAATTCTAATCTCTAGCTATTATGCAGACCAGAATATGAAAAAAGGGGTCTTGTCCTGGGGGATAATAAGGCGCATCACAGGGAGAAATGGCATGTCCCATGCTTGCACATATTGAAAGAGATAGCCATGTTAAACATGTAATTTGTTTAGTTGTACCTGTCCCACTCAGTGAAGGAATATCATCAGATTCTACTGACATTGAAACGACGACTGATATTGAAATGACGAATCTTTGTAATTCAGAAATTATGAAAAATCTAGACCAAAAAACTTTCACATTTGCAAGTGCAAAAATGAAATGAACTGAAACAGTTATTATCTGAATATTAGCACTTATTTCCAGATATTCCTACAAGGACAAACAATTTTTTTCATGACGTTGAAATTGTAAATTCCAAAGCTGTTAAATAACATCCATACAGGATGAATCCACTCAAACAGGAATACTTAAAAAAGGAAATCTCGGCATTTGTGACTCCAGATGGACTTTACCAATATAGAGTAATGCCATTCGAGATGAAAGGGTCACCAAGTACATTTAAACGTCTCATGAATATTATCACCTCTTGTCTAAAAAATTGTGATGCTTGTACAGATGACGTCATCATCTACAACGACACCTGGATAGAACATCTAGCAACAATTCGGAAAATCTTTGATAGACTCACTGATGCATGTTTGACAGTTAATTTATTTAAAAGTGAGTTCTGCCGTGCTAGTGTGACTTTGTTAGGACATATTGTGGGACATGGACAAGTTAAACCAATAGATGCTAAGGTTGAGGCTATTTCTAAATTCCCTGTGCCTGAAAATAGAAAACAACTGATGCGGTTTTTAGGTATGGCCGGATATTTTCGGAAATTTTGTTCAAATTATTCTATAATTGCAGAACCCCTGACAAATTTATTAAAGAAGAAGAACAAGTTCTTTTGGACAGAAAAATGTCAGGAGGCTTTTGATAAGTTAAAAGCCATATTTGAAACAGCACCAGTTCTTGCAGCTCCAAATTTTAGTTAACCTTTCAAATTATCTGTCGATGCAAGTGATGTTGGGGTTGGAGCAGTTTTAATTCAAGAAGACAAAAATGGTATTGAACATCCAGTGTGCTATTTTTCAAAAAAATTAAATAAGCACAAGAAAAATTATTCAACTATCGAGAAGGAATGTTTGGCATTGATTTTGGCTTTACAACATTTTGAAGTTTATCTTAGTTCAGCTCCTTCTTCGATTATAGTTTTTAGTGACCACAACCCCCTTACTTTCATCGGCACGATGAAAAATAAAAATAAAAGATTACTAAGGTGGAGTTTGTTACTGCAGGAAAATAATCTTGACATCCGGCACATCAAGGGAAAAGATAATATGATAGCAAACGCTCTTTCCCGTGTATAAATATATTATATCATATACACTGTGTAATTTATATGAGTTCTTTTAACCTGAGGTGTAAATTGGTTTGCGATGAAAAGGTTTTATCATATAAACCTTTCTTTTTATTTTATGGGGGAAGGTGCTCTGTATATTTGATTTAAATCATTTATTTAGTTTTGTCAGATTCAAAATTTGAAATTTTGGGTTTACAAATTCGTTAATTGGGAGATAATTTTTCTAGAAAATTGGGATGACCTATACTCTATTTGTAAACAACAGATGTTAACCTCATTTCTGGCCTTGCTTCAAGGCTGGTAAATAAGCTTTTAAAATGATTGGCTGATTCCAAGGACATCTTTTTATTTTTAGTTCTTGGGGAGAGAAGTGGCTGATTCTCATAAGGTGTATACGTGACTTTGTAAACGTGAATTTAGTCTAAAGCTTCGAGAATATCTTGTGACCCCTTCCTGTTTACGTATAAACAAGTATATAGGTTGTGTTTTGGAGCAAACAGTTCAGTGGAAGATTGGGCTTTTTAGAATACAAAGATGTGTTATTGTTTGAGTTATTTTAAATTACCTTGTGCCGGAAATTATTTCAATTTGTTTGGATCAAGAGGAATTTATTGTGTTATTAATATGGAAAATATTTGTGCTCATTAAATTATCATAAGACCAGAACTGACTTCATCACGTGACATCGTCTTCCATCTTGGATTGCTTCATCAAGATTCGAACCGGGAATTATTTAGGACGTTTTATTACCAGGACGTTTCCAATTCCACTAGTGGATTATATTGTGAATTCTTTTTGGATTAACTTTGGATTTGATTCTTAAAACCGTAAGTTTATTTTTCTTTTATGAAAATATTTGTTCTCAATACTCTGTACTCTTTCTATGTTACTGTTTATTCGATCCTAAACACTTGACAAAAGTCACTAACGCATATCATAAATTTAAGTATAAAGAGTGGTAATTTTCCAGAAAAACTTAAATGTTCAAAGGTTACACCTATCTTTAAGAAAGGAGAAAAGGAGGATCCAGGAAATTACAGACCAATATCAATTCCACCTGTATTGTCAAAACTGTTTGAAATGCATGTAGCCATTCAGGTCTATAAATTTTTTGAAACAAACTCTCTATTTCATAAAGCACAATCAGGATTTAGAAAGTACCACTCGTGCCAAACAGAACTTACCAAATTAATTGATCTTTGGCTGAAGGAAATGGATAATGGACTTATGACTCGGATTTTTTTCATTGACTTCAACAAAGCTTTTGATCTTGTTGATCATGAAATTCTGCTGCAAATATTGAACTGTTACAGGTTTGACAATCCTTCTTTACTCTGGTTTAGATCATCCCTAAACCAAAGGTCTCAACAAGCAATCATTGGCAATATTAGTTCTCAAACTCGCACTTCATTCAGGAGTCCCTCAAGGCTCAGTTTTGGGCCCTTTCCTCTTCCTTATATATTTCAATGATCTACAATTAAACGATGAATCCACAAATACTGATTTGTTTGCAGATGACGCAACCTTGTATACATCTAGTTCTGATACTTAAGTTATCCAAACAAGATTAAACTCAGACCTTATTAGAGTCCAAAACTGGGCACAACAAAATAGGATGGTACACTGGCTATCGATTCGATACAGAATCAAACACAAAATTTGTTCTCTGTGCTATGTTTCAATGACAGACTCCAGTCCAACATACCTATCCAGCCTCACCCATGTGTATACACCAGCTAGATCCTTGCGCTCTTCTTCTGATAATCGTATACTCATTGTTCCCACGGTGAAAACAAAGTCATATGGACAACGTGCGTTTGCATACCAGGGCCCGGTGATGTGGAACGAATTGCCCATTGAAATAAGACATAAAGACACAGTGGTCCCTTTTAAGAGTGCTCTTAAAAGTCACCTGTTTCGACTGCAGGCACAAACTTAGAGACCTAATTGTGTTTTGAATCTTATATGTTCTCAGCATGTTTTTATGTTTTCCAATTTCATTGTTTTTGTCATTAGATTTCTGTAGTGTAGTCATATCATAATTGATGGTGTAAAGCGCTTAGAGCTTCGAAAGATCAGGTGCTATACAAAGTCTTCTCTATTATTATTATTATTATTATTATTATTATTATTATTATTATTATTAATGAAGGTAAAACAAAATGTATGATTCTGATGATGACACAAAAGCTACACAAGTCAGGGAATCCAAAACTATCTCTTGCAATAAATAATCATCCATTAGAAAATGTCAAACACGAAAGGCTTGTAGGTGTGTCCATAGATAATAATTTATTATTGAATGACCATACTGATAAGCTTTGTAAAACACTGTCATCCAAAATTGCCTTTCTCAGTGGAATCAAGAAATATTTATCTATGGAATCTCGCAATCTATACTACAAATCATATATTCTTCCAACAATGCATTACTGTTCAGTGTTCTAATGTATGGGGAAACTGCTAAATATGAGCTTGACAGGATTTATAAACTCCAGAAACGAGCAGCACGTGTAATCTTAGATACATCTGTTGATCATCCCTCAAAAGTATTATTTACAGAACTCAAATGGTTCACAATATATGCCAAAATAGATTTTCACAAGGCAGTTCTTTGATATAAATGTCTACATGGAACTGCACCAGAGTATCTTCAGGACTTATTCAGGCCTTTTTCAACACAATACCAGTTGAGATCAATCTCACATGGAAACCTTCTAGTACCAAAACCAAGAACAGAGCAATTCAAAAAGAGTTTTCAATACTCTGGTACAGTTCTGTGGAATAAGCTTCCATTACATGTAAAATCGGCTGAAAACATTTTAGTATTTAAGAAGAGATATCATGAGCATGCATGTGTTTCTAACAGATAATGGAATGTAGTATTTTAATACTAAACATGCTAAAATAAGCACTAATTATTGCTTTCTTCACACAATGTGCATTTGTTATACTCTCATTAAGAGGACCTCAAGGAAGAATAGTCATTGACTAATGAGTCACCCTCTATAAATCACCCTCTATAAATAAAACATTATTATTATTATTATTATTATTATTATTATTATTATTAAACCTAGTATTGATACTAATTTGTATGGACCTTATTAGATTGTGTCCGAAAACATAAATTCTAGCGACAAGTTATAGTCGAGCAATATCCAAAAGTTACAAGGCATTTAAATATTTTTTTCCACAAAACAAGTATGGAGTGCAAAATCATACAATAAATATAAAAAAATCAATGCTTAATATATCGAAAGAAAAACAACTGCAACAACAAGCCTTTATCCATCCCATCGAACTTTATATAGATACTGGCTGTTAGAAATTACCTGTTTTCACCACTGTGAATTGAAAAATTTATCAACAATTGCAAAATTTACCGTAAGGGAATAAGTAAGCAATTTATTAGCTTGACAACACCTTGTCAGTGGAAAAAAGGCAGAAGTAAACAATGCATGGAGGTCTGTAAATATACACTTGCAAAGTGGTTAAGTTATTAATTGAAAGCAATCAGTAATTGGCATTGTGCCAAGTTTCTGTGGTTTTTGATAGCCCTGGTCATGGTTAAATGATTTATTTGTTTGTTTTGAGTCCATATTCTGGTGATTATCCACTAGTTAGCTGATTGATTTGTAAAAAGAAGTTTGGCCAACTGCAGATCAAGTAAGTAGCAATAATAACTATACTTTTTTCATATGGTTTTCTGTAATTAGGGCATTGCTCTTTTTAAGCTCTGGCAGCACTTATTTGCTCCTCAAATTAGTAATAATTACTCTTATTCCTGGAGGTGTGGGTGGCATATATGAACTTATAACAAAGCAGTTTAAGTTCACATTTTAATATAATTCCCCTTTGATCAAGTACCCAGGTAACCGATCATTAGGATCAATGGGTACCCGGTTGACCTTTCGAAAAGTTTTACATTTTTATTAGTTTACCATTTGGCCACATCTATTCCTTTGAGCAGTGTTAAATTAGGTGTTCTCTTGGCCCTTGGGAACTCAGTTTACTGTTTGATCATCTCTGTTCCATTGCACAATGCTGATTTAAGTGTTCACATGACGTTTTGGAAACTCAGTGCATGATTTGACCACATCTATTCTTTTTAGAAAGATCAATTAAAATGATAAACTTTACATTTCATTTACTTTTAGATCCACTGCAACTATAGTGTCGATATGGTTCTTGACATCAAGATGACGCATGTTATTAGAGATGTTTCATTTGGAGTGCTTCATTGCAACATTTCATGAACATAATATTTAATTATGATGTACAACAGTATACTTCTAAACAGTAATTATTTTTATTTTCATTTGCTTCCAAGGCAGCATATATAAGTTAGTTAATATTAGTAAAGATAAGACTGTGTATCAAATACATTAACATCTGTAGAAGTGTAGTACCAGCTAGCTTGATCTCTAAGCCTTTTTTATATTTGGAATTGAAGGCTTAGAGACCAATTTAGCTGGTCTACCTGACACCAGGCTGACCAGTCCTAACACTAACCTCTAAATGCTGAGTGCCAAGCGAGGCAGCTGTTACAGTGTTAGTAAATTCACTTCTACAGATGTTAATGTATTTGATACACAGTCTTATCTTCGAGCTTAGCGACCTACTTTCCGCCATATTGCGGAGGTGAAAACAATCGCTTAGTAACAGTACGGTAGCGTTAGTTATGTTCGATATTACAAACCGTTTTTGTTTACCTATATTTTGTTTCTTATTTCTGTTTTCTGTTCAGAAATGTTACATGGTCTTCTGTACATGCAGGATTTAAAATCATATATGTGTGTTTGTCGAATATTTTTTTTAGACGTAATATATTTTAGGTTGATAAGGTAGGAAGGAAATCTAATACGGGAAATGATACCGCCATATAGTGCAGGCTACATTCATCATCTGTCCGCTTATCAATACTACTTCACCCCAACAAGTGCGACAAAACTACACAATCTGATTTATATTTTATATGGTAGAGTACAATACATGGTCAACATCGTTGACCAGATTCTATTACTGTGATAAGATGTTAACCGTCAAGGTCCTGATTATAAATTCGTAGAATACTACGAGTTAGCAGGTCATATCTTTAAAGAAAAGATGTCAGTTCTTTCGGTAGATGTTATATTCCAAAGACTACATAGTTACAAAAATTATATTTTACGTCGGCTTTGTCTTACCAACAGAAAAACGGTGTTCTTTTGTGGGATTTGTTTTGGTATTTCTCCTTTGCTTGTTTGGGAATTTTAATGACAATCGACTTAGAAGAAAAAGAGAAGCATATTATTCGTATCCAGAATTCACTAAACTTTACCATCAACCTCGCATTCTGCTAGGCCTACCCCTACTCCTCCGCTAGAATGGGGGGGGGGGGCGGGGGGAGGCCCTCACTCAGCACCCAAACGTTAACGCTTGCGGTCATGTTGAAATGCTTTACGAATGACCATGTAAATACTCCCATATTTCCTGTCTTTACACATTAAAAAAATATACTTTTATATTTTTGTTACCTTTACATAAACATGTAAAACGTACATAGGAAAATGCAAAGAAGGACGGCAATTTTTTTCTTCTCATTTCAATACAAAATGAATGTTAAACTCGACTCAATCACCTTAGATTCTCCAAACTGTCAAGAATCTGCTTTTCGACACTAACAAACTTGCCAAATCAATTCGTGTTTCTGCTTGCCTGTGGACTGGAATTTAACATGCGCCAAAATACTTCTGTATAAAATTTTGAATTAGCATATTACAGTGTTAAACTTTCATGGCGGGTCCAATGCTATCTATTACAAAATATCTTAGCACTAAAAAAAAACTTTAAAGTTTTGCGTGCTGTTTATTTTTAAAGTAGTTGGTTTGTTGGTTCGTCGGATAGATGGATGGACGGACGGACATACAGACAACCATAGATAGATAGATAGATAGATAAGAGCTCACTTGATCATGTGTGTGGCAAGAAATCTTTAATTCTAATCATTAATAAATGCTGATACTACTATATCTTGCCAGCGTTTTGACCTTCAGTGAGAATAAATTAATGTAGATTATTTTTGAATATACAGTAGGTTTGTGAAATGAACTGATTGTCATTTAATACGCTATCATTGCTTAATTTATCATTCCAATACCCCATCCATGTCTAAAAGTAGTCAACATATGACTGTTTAAAAAAAAGACAGTTTTCGGTTTCTAAATTTCCGTTTTTAAGTGTATGTGAATTAAATTAAAACCTGCGAATTACTGCAGTATCCTGGTCGTTCTCATTATTAAAGGGATTAAATAAATGGCACACAATCAGAGTAGCCAATCATTTAAAAGAACAATTCGGGGTGGGCACATATAGTTAGCTCGTATGACATATATTTAGTTTGGAGTTTGCATTATAATGGCAAATATGAACGATGGAGTGTCAAGGAAATAAGCGTGGTTGGGTACGATTTATAATCTGCGGAATATATAAAGGACAGAAAAGCTGAGTGGTTAAAGGTAGAATTTGTAGCTTATTTGTTTATTTTAAACCTATAAATAGACACTTGTATATGTAGTTATTGGCGAGAAATACACGTATTTGGTAATTTAGGAAGAGTTTTGAATTATTTTAAATTTTTCTTTTGCATTTGATGGTTTATGCAAGCACCAACACTGCAAATCTTAGGCATATCTTAAAATGTATAAATGTTCCCCACACGGCACACGTTACTCAAGTAAGGTATAACGGTACCAATTGCGCAAGTCCATGTGGGTGGAGCTTAAGGTGTAGGCAAAGACAGCAAATATCTTTTAGAGGTATACCATTCAGACCTTAAGAACAAGACAAGCTTTGATTGGTGGATTATGTAAGAGTTGTACTTTCTGTTAGGCTTAAAAAAAAGGTTAGCCTCTTGGCAACATGTGAATTTATGCTAATTCCTAAATAGATCAAATTTTGTATTTTTTATGATTTTTTGAAAATGTAATACACATGACTGAAAATAGGTATGTTGTGACTAGATAACTCATACCCCTGTCTAGTTCCAGCAGAGTTATCTCTCTTAAATGCAATGGAGTATCTGGTTTTGTCATTGTCAAATTGACAATCTAACATTGTTCTCTATAAAAGTGTGTGAGATGCATGCTAAATTAGGATAGAAAATATAGTTATCTCTCCAAGTATTAGCATTGAGGTCTATGGAAAAACAATTGGTACCGTGATACCAGTAACTAGAACAATGGCGGTTGTTTTCTCGGCGGTCGTAACCATGCACTGAAAATGCCCGGATGTGAGAAAGTGCCCGGATTCCCGACCAACCCATTATGGCGTCGTGTTAGTATTAGTATAGAAACTTATGTTAAGCATGAGACGCGCAGACGATGAAGGTGTTATGGACACTGTGGTCACCGTCGGGTTAGAAATTATAAATCAACGAATGAACTGAGTAAGATTTATTGATTTTTGTAATAATATTGTTATGCTTTTCGTTACTGAAATCGGCGGGGAGGGGTGGGGGGTGGGTGTGGGGAGGTTACAAACGGGATATACTGTACTGGTCAGATACCAATTGTCGCCGCGTACCAGTTCTCACCATATTAATAATAGTTCCTAACTGCACGCGAAGTTTTGGTTCCTATTTAGAAAACAAGATTGATTTAAGCTGACAAGTCCAAGCGAAAATAAGCATCAGGTACACATTATTTTAACTTTTACACGTCACGCGATGATAAAAAAATATCCCGTTTTTTTTTTTTACAACCGGTGAATAAGTAAAATTACATGCATTCATATCATAATTCATAAGAGATAAAGAACACTAATTTAAATTACAAAGCAACACAGATTAAGAATTAATTAGTCAGAAATAACTATTTTCATTTCATGAAAGAGAAAATATAATCTAATAACCATGAGTGAGTAGATCGTTATTTTTCAACATGTGGCGACAATTCGTACTGACTCAGCTGGAAACTTCATCACCAACACCGTTTAATTTAACGGCCCCCTCGTAACCGTTCATGTTGATGAATTCACATTTAACACGACAAAAAATGCTGTTAAAGTCCCTGCATTTATGTATTATATCACAGGAGTCTGATGTTTTATCAATAAAGTACGTCAAAATGTCTGACAAAATGAAATAGCCTTATCAATTATATATATATATATATATATATATATATATATATATATATATATATATATATAAACACAAGGAATGCAAGCGTGACCCTTCGCTCTTTTCGACATTTTCTCACGAGTCTTTTATCGCTTCAGAATCACAAGAAGACTGAAACACTACACATATGCAGTCAAAAGACAGTTACTTACCAATGCATAGCTCTTAAATGACCATGTCCTGAATCCAACGAATTAACCTTTTTTTTCACAAGTACGGTCACAATAGCCTCTCTCTGAAACTTATCTGATGTTAGTAGCCCATTCGACCAGTTTCTACCCTGCAGCAAATATGCTGAATAACATGATGAAAGTAATTTCTCATGATAAAATGTTCATCTTGCTTTTTATTTCAGATTGTATCATTTTATAATTTTATTTCGATTTCAAGAACAGAAATATGTAGTCAAAGTTCTGATAGTAGAAATAATGGTTGATGTCTTTTTTCAGTCCCATTCCACAACAACCCTTGTCACATGTTCGCTCCATATATTAGTTAGTCCGCGACTCTCGTGAAGAGTGTTCTGATTGGTCAAAAGTTTATATTCATCCAATGAATCTTTGTGTAAAGGAAACTGATGGCAATGGGAAGAAGAAGCGTGTTTGCAAGAAATTGCACCTTAGTTGTAGAGAGAGACGATGACACAAAAAGTTTAGAGAAAGGTTTTTAAAAAAACGTGAATGGCTGGAACGAATTGTCAATGGAAATTTAGGTGGTCAGTTTATAAGAAAACTGAACGCTAGAGGACTGGTATTTTGTGCTTAGTGCAATATACACATTACAGAAGTCATGGTTGAAAGAGCCTGGAAACTCACCTACAAATGAAGCAACATACAGAAAAAATGAAGCCCTCTGTCAGAATATGTACACTGCATGTAGCCAATACAAGCTGCAGCTTGAAAGGAAAAGGCTCTTATTGAGAAGGAAAAGAAAGGATTGCACATTGAGCCAGCAAAATCATTGGTGACTAAAAGGAAGACTAAAGAAATCTTTCTTAAAGCCGCAAATAAGAGCTCAACTGGCATATCAACAGGTTGTGTTAAGTGGACAAAAAGTCTATTGAATATATATATATATATATATATATATATATGCAGCATAATGACAAGAAAATAAAATTCTCTACAGGTCTTCCAAACTGTGACACCTTTTTGTGTTTATTAACGTATAATCATGCCAAGAGACACAAAACAAAACTAAAGCACAAGGACAAACTTTTAATTACATTAAAAAAGTTAAGGAGAAATCTGGCAATGGAAGATTTAGCCTACCGGTATGATACCACTCACGATGGAGGAAGAATTTTCTTTCAGGGGAGCAAAGTGAATGATACCAGCTTTCAGAAAAAAAAGAGAAAACAACTATCAGCAAAAGAGGTGGAGGAATCTAGGTTTCCAGGATACATGTTGAACGTGTTATAAATCGGATCAAAGATTTTGAAATTTTTCAAGGAACACTTACATTGACACTAGCCAAAAGACCTAGCTGTAATGCAAAGACATGTGATAAAATTCTTACAGTAATCGGTGCTATTGTCAACATGAATGACCCACTTTTGTAAATAGCTTGTTTCTTGGACCACTCACCAATATTTCTCTTAAGTGTTGTTTTTTTTATCTCTGGTTTGATGGTAGTCTTTGTATTTTTCATGGAAATGAGATATTTATGTTACCAATATTATTTTTTGTATACATTTTAACCTCGCCTAAGAAGTTACAAGCTCTAAGCAGTATTCTCAAAGAAAACTAATACAGTTGTAACATATTGTATGTACTCTGATGATGCATAAGAATAATATTAATTAATAACAACATTGGTGTAATTTTACAAATTATAAGTCTTGAAACTTGCTACAATTCTGTCACAATGAACATTACAAAAATTTTGTAGGTTACATCCTTGTGCAATCAGCTCTTTTTTTTTCTTTCCCTTTTGGAGGTCTTGGAATCTTTACATTTGAAGCACACCCATTTTCCCTTAGTCCTACACATTGAACATGGTACCACTCTATAGGACAGCCCTTGTTATCGCATGCTATCAAATCATGTTCCTCACCAAAACCACAAAAACAGTATGTTTTGGGAATATCACGTGATTCCATTTCTGATTTTTGTGTCAAAAGTTCAGGAAGAACAGTGTTGAGGAAATATAGTCACAAAGTTTGTTCCATTTTCAGGAAAAAGTCAGAATCAGCTCGAACACAACACACAAAGTCACAATAGTCTAATTTAGTAAGAGCCATTTGCCCTTGGATTTGTGTGTAATACAGTCAAACCCGGTTATCTCGATTACGTCGGGGGTGTAAAGAAATTGTCGACATAACCGGGTCCCGAGATATCCGGGTTCATAAAAACCGGTAATTTTAAAAATGTCCTTGAGCATTACTACATTGATTATTAATGTGTACATGTACATAATATTTCATTACTTGTATCTCCTTGATTGTTGTTTCTTGTATACATGTACTTCGGAACATAATTCATATCTGAAATGTACCTTAAGAAATAAAAGGGAAATGATAAAATACACATGTAGCTGACATCAAAGATTCTGCGTTTTCGTAAAATAAAGTTACATTGTAATTTGTGCACACTCTTGTCTTTGTGAATCCTTGAATATTTTATGTAGTGAACATGATATATTCTTAATAAACTAATCGATTAAGCTACTCTTACGAACCAAAAATAGAAAGAATATGAAATAAACATGTGACTACTGCCGTAACAGACCAAAATTGTGCCTGAAAATCGATCGCTTTTGCTGACTATTTGTTGTACAATTTCTGTGAGATTGACGTTAAAAAGTTGCATTTCATCGAATTAAGCGGGTCTGCATGTTACTTCGGACCGAAACTTATGCCCGACATAATGCATAACAAAGAAGAATTTTTTCGAGACCGGACCAAAATGCTCGCAATAAGCGGGTTGTCGAGATAACCAAGGTCGAGATAAGTGGGTTTGACTGTATTTGTGTGAGGGTTTCAATGATTGGGGGCACATTGTGTCACTTTTGGAATGTATTTTCCAAAAAAATGTGTCCGCAATACTACATGGATCATGTGAGTGGGAGCATTTCACCTCGACTACTCCTTTACTGCAACAGTCACATGTAATAACAGCATCAGGAGATGCAGCCAGGAACGGATAGTCATCGTGTATAATTAGTCCACTGGATCGCATTTCAAAATGTACATGCTGTCCCATCATTTCACTTTTGTACATCTTGAGAGCATCTTATGTTTAATTCCCCACCGAGTTGCAGATGTATCTATTGCTGGGTTATACTGCATTATTTTCTTTAATAATGAGGTACTTGATAACTGCTCAACAATTTGTGTACAATTTCATGAAAGTTTGATGTAGTTAATCTCCTTTCCGATATTCAAACCAGAGGGAGCATTTGCTTTGTAGCCGAGACATTTTTCCCAGATTTTCTGCCTTTGCTGAAGTGATATGTATACTGGCAAGTACTTCTTTGCACTGTGTAAGTAGTTCTTCTTTTGAGAATGCCAAAGTCTGCTCACTGTACAGTTTACTAAGAACTGGTGGAAGGGATGACCCACACAACATGGGCTGAGGTTTTGGGTTAGTAATACTAAATATCACAGCATTTGGATTTGTTTTCTTAGCTTTTGAAGAAAACTTGATGTATCCGCAAACTTGGCTGGTTCCACGATCTGCACAGTTGTTGGAATTTTGTTGTGGAAGTTGTTATATCTGGGCTTCTGGAATGATATTTCTTTCAAGGTGGCTGCAGAAACCCGTAAACAAATACATGTATTTAAAAAATGTGTTAGGATCTTAAACATTAAAATGGATTTAATGTCAGTTAAGTTGAGTGTGTAAAATTTTAAAAGAAACTTTATTCAAATATGCTTGCAAATATATTTTACCAGTTACATTAACTTAAATACGAGATAGTAAAAGCACCAATTATGCCTACATATATCATACAAGACAGTTGTTCCCTAATATATGTACCTTTTTGTAAAATTTTGATTTCACTGACATGGAATGAAAGTACAGGAAACTTGATTAAACCCCAGTATGGTGATGACTACTACTTTAAACAGCAGGGCTGCAACATATGAACATACCTCTCCTAAACTTAATAAAGGAAGAGGGACACATAACTCTTTTGAATAAAAATAAAATGATATATGTATTGAGTTCATCTATTTTATTATAAAATTGTTTTTTTAACAGCAAATGCGTATGTCGTTTGTGTTTCTGCAAAGTGACTCTCTCTCTCTTTATTGCGTTGTAATTAATAATCTGATAACAAGCAAGCAAACTTTCAGCTAAAAATTAACACAATAATATGCACATAACACCACACACCAAACAATCACATTTTTCAAAGTCTTGCCTGTGATTTAAACAAATGGGAATAAACGTGAATCACAAAAACTGGATACAATACCCTCTCTCTCTGGTGTTATTTTGCTAACTGTGTGAATAAACATGGAGAATAATGGTGATCTAACTTACCCTGCCATGCAGGTGCAACGACCAAACCAGCTAGTTGGTCTCTAAGCCTTTTTTTTTTTGACTTTACGGCTTTTGAGACCAATGGTCATTTACAACTGTACCATTAGATCTTATTAAAGCCACCCAGACCTCGTGGGGCTTCTCGGAGAGGGCTTGGGATCTGTTTACAATGGCCTTGATGATGCTGTGTTCACCCTAGACCAGCTAGTTGGTCTCTAAGCGTTTTTTTTATTTTTATTTTGACCAGACGGCTTCAATGGCCGTTAAGTCAAAATAAAAAAATGGACTTTGAGACCAACTAGCTGGTCTTTGTTCACCCGTCGTTTACGTAACAGGTATGCACCCATCCACTGTAAAACTGATTATATACTTCAAGAGATTTATAAGCCTTCAAGTTTTCACGAGGATATAGTCCAGGAGAGTCAATTACAGATACGTAGATTTGTCCAAATTGTAATTCTGGCCACCTGGTAATATCATCCACCCACCCCTCTCCTTACAGCAATGGATCGTACAGCTTTGTAAGTCCTATCTGATGTAGTTTGTGCTCGTATCTACTTTTCTCTGTATTAGGAAGGTTACTGAAATATTCACTGATGATTTGGCAACACATAATTTCAGTAAATAGTGTACAGATGTCAAACCTTGACGTCTTTGTCAGAAACTTTCTACACGAACAATTGACACTGATGACTGCTTAAAAGTTGCCATACGTTGATTGCGCATGCGTTAAATATTGGCTGGGAAAAACTTTTTCCTATTTATATCACAATTCTGTAATGATGTCACATGGTCGTACTTGATTCGACAGACCTGAATTGCTGACACTATTAGGTACATATATTGGTTATGATGATATGACAGTTGATTGTTAGACTTACCAAATAAAGATTGTTTCTTAACTTGAATACATACGAAATGAGATCAAAGGGAGAACAATATTATGTATGTGCAGTGCAGTCAATTAAAACATGAATTAAGCCGGCTTACACCGTCCGTTCCGGAGATTACATTTGTTCCGGAACTATAAGTCGTTATCATCCTAACAAACTTCGGAGTACGACCAATGGACGCGTGCATAACTATCTATCCCTTAGTCTTTTCAACCGTTGGGGCACCAACATCTGCCCACTGCGTGCATAACTAGGAAAATGTAAATATTTTGTATAAAAAAAATAATTAATAAATCACGTTTTATTTTGCTTTATATTATTATACAAATTAAAACAAAAATAATGTGCGAGTGGAAACCGATATATACAGAGAGATTCGTCACAGGAGTGCCTAATTTTAGCTTCTCACGGGAATCCTGAATTATCCTTAAGAAAAATAAACATACAGTATAGATACAATAGTATCCCAAATGACAAATAGTTTTAACAAAATACACGATTAGGTATGCACGTTCATATTGTAAGTGTTAGTTCATAAGATTTATACAAATGATCTTTAAGATAATGAAATTACTAGTATGTTCTCGTAGCTGCGATGGCCGAGTGGTTAAGGCGCTGGTTTTAAGATCCAATGGGCTTTGCCCGCGCAGGTTCGAATCCTGCTCGCAGCGATATCTTTTATTTAATTAAACTAAACATGCAAATAAAAGAATCATTTGCTATCGTTGCTAGGTTATTTTATAATTTGATTAATAATGTTTCATAAGTAGTAATATGGGACACTTGCGTCAATGGGGAAACCCCATTCAAAAAGGTAGTGACACACTCTAGCATCAAGATTTCTAATGGGAATCCCAGTAAAAAGGTCTTGGGACACCCTGATGTCAAGGGGAATTTAATATGGTGGGCCTATCTAGCGTCATTGGGAATTTAACATGGGAAATATTATTTGGACCTGTCTAGCAGCAAAGGAAATTTAGGCAAAGACAGCAAATATCTTTTAGAGGTATATGAGTGCAGGGATGGTCCTGGCTTTTAAAAATCTGTAACCAAAAAATTCGCCAATCTCTTTATTTTGTCGCCAATTCAAGTATCGCCAGAACAAGTAGTGTACATTTTTCCAAGTGTTAATTTAGTCTATTAATGTAACAGGCAATGAAAATTACAAAAGATGGGTTAGTTAATATTTTAATTGCAACAAGCATTAGCAAAATGTTAAAAAGTGTTATATGAAGATCCGTCGCGATTTTATGACTGCCCACTTGTTGAATGCAGTTTCAAAGTCTGATTTTTCACATCTGTACATGCTGATTCTCGTTAAATTCTCGAGAGATGAGATGCAGAGTTTATTTATGATGTCAGCATCCCGCATCACCGTTTGTGCACATGTATGACTTGTTACCCAGTGGCGTAGCGAGGTGGGGCATTCGCCCCAGTGGCTAGGGGGCGCCAAATGAGTGCCCAAATCGGTCCAAAGTATTGGCAATGAAGGGGCAGGGGCAGACGGGGGCGCAAATAAGACAGAATGGTTCCAATATTAAATTTCGTCAATATTTGCTGTTGAATAGGCATTTTCCAACTCGATAAACGATGTTGACTGTATTGTCTGATGAATTTGCACTAAATCCAAACGCCGTTAATTTTGTTAACTTAGGAGGAGATGATGAACACGCAACGTCTAACTTCCGTTTGCTCATGATAATGTTGCACTGGTGACAGATATAAATGTGATTGAGATTTTTTCCATATGCTTTGTATGTATACACAGTAGTCGGTACTTCAAAGGTTATCAGTTTTCTATGAAGGTTCAGCAAAACTATTGTATTGGTATATGTAAAAAAACAAAAAAACAAACAGAAGGATTAGCCATTCAATTAATTTTATCTGTTCTATTCGCGTCTACAGAAGTAGGTCAGTTGTAGGTATAGTATGGTAGCATGATTGACTGTATTACAGCATACATTACTCGGCCCAGACGTCAGCATAAGCAGATTATGATGTAACAATGCACTGCTAAGATGGGGTTGTCAATACAAACAAAGGATCATTTGTGTACAGATTGATTCCAATGCATTGCTTAGTAAAGTTTGTGGCTTCCTTTCGTTCTCCCTTTTAATTTATCCAGCCCAAATCCATGATTGTTTGTACAAATTAAATAACTAAAAGGTATGTCGCCAAAAAAATCGCCAGATGGGACATTTTTGTCGCCAATAAGGGAAAAAAATCGCAATTTGCCACATTGGTGAAGCCCAGGACGATCCCTGGAGTGGCCCTGAAAAGGGCCTTTGAGTACTTTTTCTTCTTTTTATTTTCTGCTGTTGTTCCACCACCTTTTGATTTTTCCAAATATTCCCTTCTTTTTCTTCTTGTTTTCGTCATCTAGAACCCAGTCAGGATGTCCTATAGCTCTAAACTTTTCCTGAACTTTAATCCATCTCTGATTTAGTTTATCAGTCATTGTTTTTTTTTTTTTTTTTTTTTTTTTTTTGTTATCTTGTTCCTTTCTCTCCTTTGTCCATTTATCATTTATCTTCACTTCTTCTGTTCGCTCTTCTCATTGGTTCTTCTGCTTTCTTGATCTTGCCCAAACCCTTTTGGACATTGGACCACTCTGTCAAATGAAAGATATTATCCAAAAAACACTTTATGTTTTGGACAATATCTACGACTTCCTTCAATGTCCCCACTCGGACATAGGGTGGGTTAATGCAGCCTCGTAACTTTTAGGCTTCTTCTTCTAGTATTTCTTTTAAGAGCTCCCTGGCTATTTTCAGCCTGTTTGCAAAGTCCAGGCAGTTTGGAAACTTCCATTCATTATGTAATCATTCCGCTACTTATTCCCCATCTAATATCCAGAAATAGCTGTGTTTTAATTTGAACAATGTTGATGCTGCCGCCATCTTGTATGGTTATTCCATGGAATGGTAGTAATGAATGAATGAAATTTGAATTAAAGTGCTGTGCATACACTAAGGTACATGAGTTCAATGCCAACACAGTTGGCTATTTAAATTAATCCCGTGGGGAAGGAATGGTGCCACATCCCCATGGGCATTTATGACTCATAGAGTGCTATTTAATTTGGTCATCATGTCGCGTCCCTATTGAGAAACTATCGACATGAATGAAAGTCCTTTGGCTTTGGGTGAGTGGGAATGGACCCAACACACACTCGACCCTATCATCCAGTCGGAAACAGTGTACTAGAGGTGCAATGGCAAAGAGTAGTACTGGACACATATTCTGTTGGTGAACGTCCATTGTGCTGGATTTGGTGGTGGGGTTTTTAAGGTCCGGTATCCAATGTACTTTACTGCATTTATGAAGTGACCAGCTTTCTTTATATCCTCAAGGGCCGGTTCAAGTCCAATAGCCAGACAATGTTTCTTCATGTTGTCACTCCATTCTCCCTCTGGAATCAGAAACATGTTACCCCTATTTATCCTACAGCTGAGATTCCCCCTTTGTGTTGCTGCTTCATTGTTGTCTTTTTCCCATATCAGGAGTAAGGTAGTCCTCTTCTCCTGGGCCCTTAGGTTCCATCCTGTCGCTATAATGAGGCCGATGCCTACTAGAGCGCTCATGGCTTGTGGAGGGATGATTCCACTAGCTGGCACATTCCTTCTACTGTGTTTGCCACTACTATGGTGGTAATGACTGACACTTGATATATATCTTAAGTACGGACGTGAAGGAAAACATCCATTACAGTCACGTTTCATATCATATACTATTCACAAACCATATAATCTACCATCCACACAGACGGGAGCAAAAACAAACCATACAATATACTATAGAAAAATCACACAATCTACCATCCACAAAGCACCCGATACGTCCATTGTTTCAGCCTTCAAGCCTGGAATTGTTGATATTGTTAAGGCCTTCAACCCTCAACAACGTATACTTTCGTACGGTGCAGTATATGTTATATCGCTACCAAGCCTTAACAATGTTGTTGGCATATTTTCCCTGTTGCGCATGTGCGTAATGTTACGTCTGGTTGCAGAAACTGAGCATAATTTAAGTAGGTGATAGCAGAGCATTGAGATTTTGAAATGGAAAATATGTCGACTGATGCCCAAAGGAATGCTCATACTATGAAGGTATATTTTTCCTAATATTGCCTTAACACACGTGTTACAATATATGTAATTGATATTTTGCCCTCATCGTGTGTGACATGTTTAAGCCTATAATAATTCACCTTATGTTGCATCACCAGTATAGACTGACACTGCAAACATCATAGCGATACAACTCGAATTGTTAAAGCACCGTTAAACATGCAAATCAAACCCATACATACTACTTGGTCCAGAATTAAAATAATACCCTTCTGACATGAAATACATCTGCCATGGTGGTCATCTTGAAAATTGTACGGATACTCTTTGAGGGTGCATGATAATATGGTTACATGTCATTTTCTAAATATTTATAATTTTCTGTTTAGTTGGTCCTTAGATCTTTTAAAACATTTAATATTTACACTATATTATTTAATTTGAAAATCATTCAATTACTACTCCTTCACAATGGATGTAGATATTGTGTTTTAACCAAAGATAACCCAAAATCAAAATGTCGTTTTATTTGATGAAAATCTTATAACCACTGGACCTGTACTGACAGTACTATCTGCATAGTGTTTCCCATCAAGCCCTTTTAGATTGCATGAATGAAATGAAAAAAGTATATAGCATGCAATAGTGCTACAATTGCAGCCATTTTTGTCAATTTAGTTGATTTGGCATTTTCACTGAAAGACTTCTTATCATGTCTTATTGATTCAGAATGAAATACACATCTGCAACATTATACATCTGCTAGGACAATCATCTATATAATCATTTAGCTACTTCCCCTGAAATGCAATAACTCATATTTTTTTTTATTATCTGCTACAGTCAGCATCCAAAAAGCTGCGCCACATCTTTACAGATGAGCAACTCCATGCGTTGGAAGCAGAATGGAATGCAGGATTGACAAGCGTTAAGGATGGCAGAAGAATCGAGAATCTGGCCAACTCTCTGAACCTTACGGTGCAACAAATCAGGGTTGGTTGTTTAAAAGAATTTCCTCTTTCTTGCAACGTTATGATATCCAACAGCATAATGAATTGCATTTCTTAATAATTTAAAAGCAACACAGTTTCTTATTTTAATCAATGAATTTCATAAGTAAGAGTTGCAGTATATGTCCAATGTTTGCTTCTCAATTTTCAAATGAAAGTGAAACTTCTCAAAATTACATTTCTTTTCTAATAATTAAAATCTTTGGCTTTAACATTTCTTTAGATTTCTTGATAACTATTCTCATTTGTTTTCATATTCCTTTTTTTGGGGGTGCAGATGTAAATGTATTCAGTAGTATGTAAATCTGCTCATGGAAACTGATATTATTGCATCTTTGAATTTGTTTTAGTCTGCCATATGCTAGCCACACGCTTTGCAATTTGGTTTTTTGAGGTTGGTACAAATAGGATTGTCCTTTGTCCAGGACCATGAAACCTCAAAGACAGATTATGCAGGACACAAACATGATGAAACATTGTGCAGCTGGTCAGTGAAAGCTCGTATTATCTAAGCATCAATTTTATAATGTGGATGACACAATGAAAAGCATACAGTCTGGTTATTTATTATTTTCAGGACTGGATTGGAAATAAGCGGCAAAGACAGAAGCACAGCATTAAGCAGCCTGCTGTCTCAAGTTCTGCTTCCAAGCCAGTACCAATGCAATTGAAAGGGCCCAGTGGATACAATATGTTTTGCAAGGGAAAATCGCTTGGTAGGCGAAATATGTTATTGGTCACAAACTTTTTTTTTCCTCAGTGCTTCGTTGAAGCCACTCCTTAACCATACTATTTCCAAAAATGAAAGAAAAAGTAAATTTATTTTTTATTCTTTTTGAAAGTGTTGCTCTGTTTTGAACCAAGTGTAACACAAGAATGTGGCAATCTTTGTTATACTCTGTATAAGACCGTGTTATATCCAAATTCATATAATAAAGGATTGTATTATAGCAGGGTAAAATTGTATATATTGATTTATGCTGTCATCATTTACCTAATTATTTGGCATAAACTGGGATTTTTTTTATATCTATAGCAGGGTTGTTGTTGCTTTAGGGTTTTACGCCATTTTTCAGCACACGATAGGCTATACATAGCGGCCAGTATTAATGGTGTAGCAAGAACCCGGGAAAACCCCCGGAAAGAACCACGACCCACGAGAAGCCATTGGCAAGCTTTCTCACATACCCACATTAGTTGAGCCTGAGACTCTAACCCATGCAGACAGAGGTCAGATGGCAGTGATCCGTAACGGTGAGCACATTAGACCACTCGGTCACTCCTATAGCAGGGTAAAACTGTATACAGTCGGCTCCACTTATATGCATGGCCTCGGGATTGATGCTATGATATGCAATTAGGCAGCGTATGCACTAAACTGGTGTTCATGTTATAGGGTGTATCTGGTGCAGCATGCATACTGATGCCCATTATTTCTCCGAAAAAAAACCCCATTTGGCCTAGTTCATTTAAATGTAACGCGATTTGCTCTGGTATCATATGGAGGTCAGTTTTGTCAGTAGATCGAAGAGCACACTTGTGGTCAGCGCTCCAGTCTTAATTTATCGAATTTAATGACTAGACTGGATCAGATTCTTAACGAGGTTGATGCCAGTTTGTGTTAAAGCTAAAGAGTGTTACAGCTATCAACCATGCTTGGCTAATTATTATGGTTGTCTACTATCCTGCCTCCTGGTGATCAACAGAGAATCAGAGATCTAATGCCGTCTTGGTAATATTTATGGTTATCTACTATAGCGCCTCCTGGTGACCAACGTAGATCTAATGGCTGTGATGTTGATATTAACAGACCTTTTTAATCAACCTAGACTGCCAATGTTTGGAATCGGTTTCTTTTCAATTTGAAAGTAACAGTTTTGAACAATGCAGTTATCCAAAGCAACTTAACACATAATATGTTCTGACCAGAAAAATGTATGCAATAATGTGAAATATGCATATAGACGATATGCAATAAGGCGTAATATGCAGTTATACAATATACACATATTTGTAGCCGACTGTATATTGATTTATGCTGTCATAATTTGCTTAATTATTTTGCATAAACTGATTTTCTCTGATACCTTACCATGTGCCCACTTGGTAATGTTACGTTGAATAATCCTGTCTGTCCATCAGTTTGCCCATTTGCAAGTCATTTATTTTCTTCTTGTAAACTTATTTGTACACTGGTGGTGAGATAGTGATCATCTTTGGTGAATTTTCATTAGGATGAATGCATGCATGCATGTATATACCGGTATGTATGTATGTATGTATGTATTGTATTGTATTGTATTGTATTGTATGTATGTATGTATGTATGTATGTATGTATGTATGTATGTATGTATGTATGTATGTATGTATGTATGTATGTATGTATGTATGTATGTATGTATAGTATGAATAGTATGTATGTATATGTTTATGTATGTATGCATGTATGTTACATGTTATGACACCTCAGCACAATAGTGTCTATACAGTGGGAACTAAAGGTACATTTAACATAATCTAACAGTGAATTTGTACATAAGTTTACAAAGAAATACAAAGGGGGGGGGGGCCGAGTGATATAAAGTGTTAGTAATTAGTGCAAGAGACAGTTTGGAATTCTCCGTCACAAGGTACTTGGCCATTGAAACTGCTAAAAAATGATCAAAGTCAGAGAGTTGCAATCTAAGGAAACAATTTAAAGTTACATGTGGACAACACACCATAAATTTGTAATATAATCCACTCTGCACCAGGACAGACTGGGAATCAAGAGAAAATCTCTGCCAAGCATAGAAGCATAGTGTTTGATGTTGATTATAAGCTGTCTATACAGTGAAGGTTTTATGTCCATGAATTATAGTTTAATCATTTATATTATGTAGATTAACCAGTTTGTTTCTTTTACAATTATGATCATTTTATGATCATTTTAGATTGTGTGTTTGTTTTTTTATTTTAAATGTTTTTACTTTAGCCTATAGAAAAATCTGTTAGGGTTAGTTACTTCTTTATAATTCTTTTTTTAAAGGACAAATAAAGTAGCCACAAGTACATCATTAGATGAGCCTTGCTGACTGGATCAAGGTAATTTCTATTGTGACGTATCTTTTAGTGTGTTCACATCATGATAAGGCTGATCTGTGAATATATTTGCATTGGATTATTATGCATATTGTATATTAGAATTCATACACTTAGCATACATGCCAACCATTATGCTTTTGGCGTAATCATTACGCTTTTTGTCACTAAATTACGCGTTACGCTTAAACGTATATGGATTACGCTTTTTCGGTACATCAACCTCCCAAAAAAAAATCAATTATTTGTTTTCTCGTTATTATTAAAGTTCCATTAATCCCACAGACTGTATTTTAGAAAAGACGGCTTTTACGTAACTACAATATAAGAGTATGCTAAACTGTGGACTTTCGTAATAGTATCATGTTCTATTTATAGCTAACCTGGTTCTACTGTTGACCTCGATTCTATTTATATTTATTTATATGCGTAGTGAGGAGATAGCAGACTGGTTTTCCAAATTTAATATTTACTCGCAGATTCCATATTCTAATTCATATTTCTTGCAGCACCAGTCTAAATATATTTTAGCGCTTAAAAAGTATATTTTATTTTACTCTATGCATTTATGTGAGCAAAAATATCCCCTTTCAAAAATTTCCCAGATAAATTAGAGAAAGGCAACCGAAAACCCCCGAAACAAAATATAACAGAATCCTCTAAATATTAAGAACAAAAAAAAAAGTACAGCATCACGTGACATCTATTTCCGGCTGTGTCAAAAAATTTTAAAAATTTAGCGCGAAACGTCTTAAGAAGGTTTCTAGTCGATTTGTGTCAAGCTAAAAGTGCTACATATGAAAACTTGAAACAGTAAAGGATGAGCAGGGCAAATAATCGTTGTTTATTGAAATTTTAGCATGTTATATGTGGAGTACGCTTTTTCCGCATGGATTACGCTTTTTTACCACTTGGATTACGCCAATTCCTCGTCAGGGGTTGGCATGTACGACTTAGGTAACCAATTAGTAGATTGCTTACTCGGTGATGATCAGTTCTAATGGCTATCTGATAACATTTGTTTTACTTGTACATGCATTTGAATCTGTTTCTTGACATACCTAACACAGATTCAGTTGTTTTGTATTTTGTATTCATATAAAGATTTACTGACCAGATTTTGAAGTAATTAAAAAACTGATGTATATTTAATGTGCACAGCATGTTCATGTTCTGAATGCTTTGGGTGGTAGTGTTTTAATTCCTGAAGTAACTCACTTGTATATGTTGCACAATCCTTGTGTGACAAAATTTACCTTGTGGTAGTGGAATGCTGATGAATAAAAAGCAAAAGAAGCATCAATTAATCTGGAAACTCGACAATTTTTTGTTTTCTTTCAGATCAGGTTGAAATTCCAAATGAAATTCAAGGTTCACTGGAAGATGATGAAAACCAAACTGCCTTTCTTCCCAATCTAGGTGCTTTCTTGAGAATGATCATTTAATTTTTACCTTCCCATTGCATTTTATTTTCTACTGGCCATTCAGCCATAATTGTTTTAGCTGGGTAGCCCTCAGCTGAACTTAGATTAGTAAGCATGTTTCTGTGCATATTTAGATGATGAGTTTTTCATTGCATTGGAATGACCTTGCCTTCTTTATTTTGGACTTGCATGCAATACATTTTTTAAATAAAGTAGTTTATAGTACGCTTAATAGCAGGCTATTTACATGCACATTTTCTTTTTTAAAAAGCATCATCACTTATTAACGTCAGAAAACTTTATGAAATTTGTTTTACTTCAGATCATAAGGAAGTTCCAAAGATAATGCAAGAGTTGCTGGAAGATGAGGTAATTTTCTAACAAAGGTCTCATTTCATTTTTATGCTCCCATTGCATTGTGTCATAGTATATGCTACTGGCCACTTGTTTGCTTGGTAGCTCTCTGCCAAGCTGAAATACATAGGCATGTTTCTATACATATGTAGACAATGTAATCATTGTATTATAATATTATTGGTTTTTTTGGGGGACTAACATGCAATACATTTTTGCTGCATTTGTTTTATAAACAGCCCAGTTGTTTAATAATTGTTATTTCAATAGGTTCTTTTTATTGGCACAAACATCTTTTAAAGTCTCAGTCAGTTGGACAGTCTTGTATTGATATTGCTTTTTTAATACTTACAGTAATGATTTGCAAATTGAGTGATGATTTCAGTTGAATTCTTAAAATAAGATGGGAAAGTGCAATGTCATCTTTAGGTTACTCTTTATTGCTATTATACCACCTTATGCGATTGAAATCACCTGTTAATACAGGAACCCCTATATTGTTTTTACTATTGCAAATTTTGAATATATTTGGATCATTGTTTGTAAAAATAAAAAAATGTTTTATTTATTTTTACACTAGAGAAATCATAAATCATGATTTTCAACAATTTTTGCCAGTTTTTTTTAACAAAAATAAAGGAAGTTTTACTGGCAGATAATTGTTTTGTACTTGTTTCACAGTTTTATCATTTATTTACAGTTGAAGTGGAGCTTTTGATGGACATCACTGATTCAGAGGATACTAATTCACTGATAGAGATTATGGAACCTTCAACATGTAATAATTGTTTTACAAGTGTATATTAATCTATTGTAACAAGTTTACACGATTTTTAGTTCTTTAGATCATATGTCCTTGAAACATGCCTATGCAATGACATGTTATCTGTCCAGCCATTAGAGCTAATTTGTTATTGCTTCTTCTCACAACAAACTGGAATAGTTGCTGAAACTGTACTCTTATTCATCGCAAGGTCTTGTTGGCTGAAAATGAAAATTCTGCCCTTCAGACATTGCATGTCATATGGCTGCTGAGGTGCCAACCTTGAGAATCTTTTGGTTTTCCTTCTCAACAGCATGAACAGTTTTTTTGAAAATGTATTCTTCTCAATCCAGTTTTTTAATTTATTTTTAATTATTTTGATCTTATTGAAAGTATTTTCAGTGCTGGACAAAGAATTTATTAGTGTCAGAAGTGGACCTCAAAAACCTTAAAAGTCTAAATTTTTAATTTGACCTCAAAAACCTTGAAAACCCTAAATTGACTTTATAAACCTATCAAAATCCCAAAGAAACTGGAGAAAACTGAAATATTTGTGATATTAAAGGCAGTTAAGTCATATTCCATGCATCCCGTAACCCCTCAGATATTTGGAAAAAAAATTGTCTTGTTATTACATATTTTTTTATAATTTAAGCCCGAGATCTTCTTGTAAATATGTACAGTGATTGATAAATGATTTATTATTATATATGACAGTGTATTGAAAATTGAATTATAATGTTGTAAGCTATAACTATGTTGTATGTTAATATTGTGTGCATATCTTGTGATGTGCGAAATTATGTTGCAAAATTTGGGAACTGCAAATTATAATGGATAACAATGAGAAATCAAAGAGCAAATTTAACAAAAGTATTCTCATTGGTAAATATTAAGTGATTTAATATAGAATCGTTAGCTGTATTAAGCTTATTTACTTTGTTCTGAATTAGTGATGTATTGAATCTTAAATGTATGTATGTATGTATGTATGTATGTATGTATGTATGTATGTATGTATGTATGTATGTATGTATGGTATGTATGTATGCCCACACCTAGGAAATTCTGGGCCCCAGGCAGCTGATAGAGTTTGGACCCCTTTCGTGTTTCAAATGTGTGCATTTATTTTAAAACGCGGGCCTCTATCTAGCTCGGGCCCCTGACAAGTGCCATGGTTGTCCCCCCCCCTAGGTGCGGGCCTGATGTATGTATGTATGTATGTATTAAGGTATAATATCATGTCCAAACAATAATGCTTTTTTGGTGCCAATTAAAGTTTTAAGACGATCTATCAGTCTGTTTTGTGAAAATATATAGGATTTAACTGTTATTGAAATTAAAATATTGCCTGACTCATGCTTATTGTGTCTGCTGATTACATGAATACAATAAGACAAAAAATAATTTTTAAATCTTTTAATTTCAGCCATTTGGTTTGAGGTGGAGAAGATTCTTAAAACTAAAAAAAAAAAAGAAAAGGCAAACAATTTCTCATTAAGTGGAAGGGATATGAGAAACCAACCTGGGAACTAGAACACAATATTAGAAAACCCCAAAAATTACAAGAAAAGGATTAACATCACTACATGTACTTTCCTTCAGTGTTGATTTCATTTCTTATCATTAGACTAGGGATCATATACAGTGGAGCCTCATTAATCCAGACACATTCGTTCCCAGTGGATATGTCCAGAATAACGAGTTTTTCGGATAATTGAATCTTGCCCATTTCTTTTATTTTACGATATCATCACACCATATATATGTTCATGTATATACTAGCTTTAAATGTAATGTACTGAAAAAAGTACAATGATTACAAACTGTTATCTCGAAGTTTAATTCGTTATGGTAAACTAATCAAATGCAGTCATTTTTATAAGTCCTATTTTACAGCTGTTACAATGAAGAGTTAATGTTTTTTCTGCTGCGTTTATCGTGGTATAAACTGTACATTGCCGACTCACACCGCAATAATGCCCAAAGGGTGTGAGTCGGCAACTGACAGTTTATACCACAATAAATGCAGAAAAAACGTTAAACTCTTTTAATTGAAATTTCAATTGTTCGCTATGTTATTTTGTTTCCATCATTAAGAAACATAAATCTTAATTGAGCGTAGTAATACATGTTTTGGTGGTTTTTTTTAACGTAGCTATTTATAGCACTTGGGTTGCCCTTCATGATCGTAATAAGGTCATCATAATACCAGTCCTTGATTCAATGGAAGCCTGTATATGTAATTTCAACACTGCTACCGTGATTTTGATATTTTAGCTTATTGAACACGTGTATTCAAAGTGGATCTCAATATTTTAAGTCACGATTCATGGCCAAGAATTTTTTATTCGGAAATGAAGCCCTATACTGTCCACGCCTTAAATCATTCAACTTTGTTTGTACAGCCATCAATAAACTATCATTTTGTTACATACAATGTGTAAACAACAAAGAGGCTTGATGACACTTTTAATCTATTTACCATATGTTATGTCAAAAAGCGTGGATGATTTGATCCCAGTGTGTTTATATAATTATTAACATCCCCATAGCCAACTAGCTAAAACAGACATTGTTTATACAATCGCTGGTTACAATATGGCTACGCTACTTAGTTATTGATAGTGGCCATAGATTCTCAAGGGCTTCACTATTGTGTTTTATATATTATTCTACTTAATGTATTTTCTTATACGATTTTTCGAATTTTCTTTTTTGTTGGGTCAGATTATTTCGAGATTATCGAGACAAGTTTTAATGTAATTTTACACTTTGGTCCCCAATTTTGATTTACGGATCAGGAACGTGGATTTCTGGATTAATGGAGCATATTAACATTTAGGAATTCCGTTCCCATTGAATTATGTCTGGATAGTGAGGTTTCCGGATAAACGGAGTCTGGATTAACGAGGCTCCACTGTATATTAAAGATATTAAGAGACAACTTTATCATCTATCTGTTAATTTGTTATATAGGTACAAATTAGTACTATTTCAAGCAAATTGTAGCTATAATTCTGGATTGGTAGGACTGTACAAAGATAGGTCTTAATATTAAAAAAACACAAGATAATTTATCACATTTGTATTTTTATCACCTGAGAGCTGGATTTAGTTCGTACTTATTTGTTCAAGGTTTGACATTGTTTCTCGATGAACTAATTTCATTCTAATGATTTCCTCTTTTTTCTATTTATTTCTTTTACTATGTAAATATTTGGCAACGTAATACTCAAATGATAAGAGAGTATATAATAATATCTAAAATAATTGTTATGTCCATAGCATCTTTTTGATAATTGAACTCGAATGAAGTCATTTTGTGTATATACTTTAACTGCTGTTTAAGCTATGTACAATTTAATCTTGCTAGATGCTTCAATATTAAAGTTCATTGCCAAAAAAAATATTTAGCATTTGCATTTAATTTGTCACAAGTGAATGAACATATGGAATAAAATGCTGAAACTGGAATAAGTTTTATGTTTACAATGTTATTGTTTTCTATGCCTTGTTGTCTTGCCTACTTTTAAGAAAGCATGACTTAAGATAGATACGGCAGACTTTTTCTGAATGCTCATAATTCTCATACCTTTGGGTTAATAACTCTCATACTGTGCAATCAGGGAAGACCTTTTATAGCCATTCACCTCTACTCTTTCTGTCAGTGTTAAAGCCATTTAAACATCTTAATTAAATAGGAAATATAGACTTGTTGATTTCAAATTCTGAAAGTGAAAACTTTTTGAAGGATTGGAAGTTTCAACTGTGTGTGATATCTAAATTGTCCCTTTGGCAACTCAGTGAGAAACTGTAAAATGAGAAAACTAGCAAGAGGTGGTCAAATATATTGGAATAAAATGTTCCGGATCTGGTATTTTTCAGTTTCATTATGATTTAATATCAGATGAGCTTAAACAGTACATGGAATATGGTGAAAAATAATTAAGGTAAATTAAATATTACTTTCTAGAGTACCTAAAATTCCTATAATCTTATAACAAAATAATGTTTTTCTGTACTGAAACTAGAAAACAGAATAAAGAATGATACTGTTCAAAATATTACAGGCAATGCAATTTTGTATTTCTAGTATAGTCTTTTATTGTATGCAGAGACTAATAAATGCTGAACTATCGAGCGAGGTATGTGGTAAGAATCTTTTTATCAACCTAAACTTGACAGCCACCTTAGATGAATGTACATTATTTCTACAGTACCTATCAAGTCCATGCACATCAACCCTACCTTGTGACATCAGAAATAGTCACGGTATTTTAAATAGCCTATTTAAGACTGGTTAAACAATTTCTACCTGGTCATAAGCACCAGATCCAAACGGGGTATCATTCTATAGTGGCATAATGTTATCACTGGAACAATATAATTGTTTAACTTGAAAAATAGATAAATTGTGCTATTGATTTTAAATTAGAGACAGAATTCTAAAAGACATGTTAGGGCATTTAGTAGTTTTATATGTGCATTATATGCGTAAGTGTATATGAGATTTTCTCTGTAAATGTTGCTCCCAAAAATCGTTTAAAAAATGCTATCATTTTAAAGATAAATCTGATAGAGTCTACTCGGTTTTGCATAAAGTAGATGCTTTGGCAAATATTGTAAAATTTTGATTTGATACTTATGCAACTGAGGTTAATGCAAACCCATTATGAGCATCTCAAAACATTTAGCAAAAGGTCATATTAAAATTTTAAAAAATCCCTTATTGTCAGGATAAAGTTTAGTTTTACTTATTATCAATAATAAATTAAAATAATGCAAGATAGCTGATTTGCCTGTATATTTGCAATATGATCTGTACAGCATTAGAACAGACAAATCTGTACACTTGCAGTGAACCTATGAATGGATATACCATGCTAACTTGCAGGAGGTTTTGGCAACAACTGCCGAATGTTGTCCACTTGGCACTATCTTTGCTGGTTTTGAGCCTCCTGCTGTCGGCCTATTGGCCACTCGTAAGCAATTACATTTATTTTGATCCACCTTTGTATTGAGTTAAATTGATCTGCTATTGATCTATAGCATTAAATTAACTTTTCTAATAGTAATCCCTGTCAGAACCTAACACCTTTTTATCTATTGCAAATTTTTTAATTTGTGACACCTTCAGATTCAAATGCTGAAAACTCCAGCACAAAAAATACTCCTTATTGGTCTAGCAGGTACTGTGTTCGATCAATGATTTTCTTACATTCCGACTCTCCTCGTATAGGCACAGAAGCCCAAGTCTAAATTGAGAGAGAGAAAGAGAGAGAGAGAGGCAGACAGATGTAGTTTTTGGAGCCTTGGAATGCAATAAAATAAAAACAAATGTATGGATCATTTCTATAATTGAATGTGTGAGAAAGAATGAATCCGTAGAATGACACCCACCACTTATGAACGGAAACCTTTTAGTGTCTTTATCCTGTAAGTAATCAACAAACAAATATGTATTCAAATTAATCCTAACAAACTTGCGGCAATTGCTTTGGTTAAATCATGTGATTATAATAAATATTGTGTTGATTACATGTTCAGAATAATCATGCTTATAGAGGTACGTGAATTTCTTGTGGTCAAATCATAATATTTGTTACGCTGATTACCCGCAAAATAATGACCAAAACAAGGTTTCATTCATAATTGTGGATGTCTTTAAGATTGCCCATTACTTTTTATTTGTATACATGTTAGAAATTACATATACACTATGTATCAACTATCTGATATAGCGCAAAATTGTATTATATTATTTAAAATATACAAGTGGCAATATTAAGTGATCGGATCAACCAGTAAAATGTATAGGTGTATATATTGCGGAATTAAACCTTCTAACCCTATTATATATATGGAGGGTTGGCATATAAGGGGTTATTTATAATTTTTGCAGATTAATTTAAGAGCTATATATATATATTTCGGTAGTTAGTACTAAAGGAAATAAAAGTTATATATATACTATATTAATTAATTCCATATTTAATGATAGTATATGTAAACACTATATATCGTAAACAAAAGTGTTATATATACTATATTAATTAATTCCGTATTTAATGATATTATATGTAAACACTATATATCGTAAATAAAAGTCTTATATATACTATATTAATTAATTCCATATTTAATGATATTATATGTAAACACTATATATCGTAAAAAAAAGTCTTATATATACTATATTAATTAATTCCATATTTAATGATATTATATGGAAACACTATATATCGTAAATAAAGTGTTATATTTACTATATTAATTAATTCCATATTTAATGATATTATATGCAAACACTATATATCATAAATAAAAGTGTTATATATACTATATTAATTAATTCCATATTTAATGATATATGCAAACACTATATATCGTAAATAAAGTGTTATATATACTATATTAATTAATTCCATATTTAATGATATTATATGGAAACACTATATATCATAAATAAAAGTGTTATATATACTATATTAATTAATTCCATATTTAATGATATTATATGCAAACACTATATATCGTAAATAAAGTGTTATATATACTATATTAATTATTTCCATATTTAATGATATTATATGGAAACACTATATATCATAAATAAAAGTGTTATATATACTATATTAATTAAGTCCATATTTAATGATATTATATGTAAACACTATATATCGTAAATAAAAGTGTTATATATACTATATTAATTAATTCCATATTTAATGATATTATATGTAAACACTATATATCGTAAATAAAATTGTTATATATATTATATTAATTCCATATTTAATGATATTATATGGAAACACTATATATCGTAAATAAAAGTGTTATATATACTGTATTAATTAATTCCATATTTAATGATATTATATGGAAACACTATATCGTAAATAAAAGTGTTATATATACTATATTAATTCCATATTTAATGATATTATATTTAAACACTATATATCGTAAATAAAAGTGTTATATATACTATATTAATTAATTCCATATTTAATGATATAATATGGAAACACTATATATCGCCTATATTGGATTAGATGGGTTAGATATTGCAATAAACTAATCTCTATATCCTATCTATGAAACGTAAAATGAATAAATGTACGATTTTATATGTGTAGATCTATAAGATTGTCCAGAAGTTTTGATTCGTATACAATTCAGACAGTCCCGGATTACCCATTAGGCAGAGTAGGCAACTGCCTATGGGCCCCGTGACTTTTATGGGCCCCATCAGGGGCCCCCATGAGACCGTGGCCGTGGGTCTGGGGCCCCAAAAGTTTGACTGCCTATGGGACTCCACGGTGCTTAATCCGGCGCTGAATTCAGATATTACATAAACACAATGTATCAACTATTTGATATAGTGCGATAATAGCGTAATATTTTATTTTATTATTTAAAATATACAAGTCACAATATTCAGTGGTCGGATCAACAGGTGAAATTTATATGTGTATAATATGCGGAATTAAACCTGCTTACCCTATTATATTTGTTGAGGGTTGCAATATACGGGGTTATTTTAAATGTGTGCTGGTTAATCTATAAGCGATGTACATATTTCGGTACATAGTACAATACTATATAATACTTAGAATTAGGACATGAATTAATTAAATAATTAAGAATTAGGACATGAATTAATTAGATAATTAAGAATTAGGACATGAATTATTTAGATAATTAACAATTAGGACATGAATTAATTAGATAATTAAGAATTAGGACATGAATTAATTAGATAATTAAGAATTAGGACATGAATTATTTAGATAATTAACAATTAGGACATGAATTAATTAGATAATTAAGAATTAGGACATGAATTAATTAGATAATTAACAATTAGGACATGAATTAATTAGATAATTAAGATGTTGAGGGATATTATATGTATACAGTATATAACTCCGATAGGCGATTACATTGGTTAAGTATTGAAATAAGATAATCATATTGTCCTATTATGGCGAAAATTAAATATTTTTTAATTCTTAATTGCAAGCGAATTTCACAATTTTCTTTGTTTCGTCGTACATGCATTACCTGGGGTGAATAAGTTGTTTTCTCCAAGGTAAGCGGCGTGTAACGATTTGCATGTGCCTAATGTTTATTTACATGAAATCCGGAACATTAGTTTCACGGGGTGCACGGTAATCTTGCCGTGATTTCTGCTTTCCTATTTTAGAGTATATAAGGCAAAATATTTATGATAAATTTTACGGGACCTAAAGTATCTAGTCACAGGATAGATAAGCTCGTCTTTCAATCTCCAGCCAAAGGGGTGAGTGTTAAATTTACATTTCGTTTTATTGTGAATTTTATTCAGTTTATCATTTCGTATAATGATGCCTTTATTGCAATGCAGATTTTAAACGTGGAATATTTGGAATTACTAGTCACTATTAGGCTTTAAATGCAATAGCGTAATCTACGGTTTAGATTATTTTTTTTGGGACAACTATTATTAGTCTGGTTTTGTTTATTGTAGCTGATACCGTATCTGATACCGTCGTTGATAATGTAGCTGATACCGTAGCTGTTAATGCATCTGATACCGTAGCTGTTAATACATCTGATACCGTAGCTGTTAATGCATCTGATACCGTAGCTGTTAATGTATCTGATACCGTAGCTGTTAATGCATCTTATACCGTAGCTGTTAATGCATCTGATAACGTAGCTGATAACATCTGATAACGTAGCTGATAACGTCGGCTGATAGCATCTCTGAGAACATCTTTGATAACGTCTTTGATATCGTCTGATTTGTTGTGGAACATCTATGATTTGTTGCGGAACATCTCTGTATAATAGCTGAATGTGATTGATTGTGCCGTTTAATTGTGCAAACGGAATTGAAGTATCTGACTGTCTGTCTGTCGAACTGTCTGTTCGTCTACATCTGTCATGACGTGTAAATATCCGGAAAGCTAGAAGTCCGAGTGTCGGAGCTGTCTATTGTTATAAACATCCGGGTCGACATCTAGGGTATTGAGGAACCGTTGGTTCTAGTAGATGTTGTATGCTGTCTGTACGTATAACTGTGGAGGATCCGTGAAGGGCAAGTGACCAATAAAAGTATTGAGTCAACCCTAGGTCTTCGGGGAAACTGGGCGGCGATTCAACTGTGGGTGAATCGTACGGTTATACAGGGTCGAGACACATATGTGTATTGAAATTGTAGTACAATTTAATACATTGTTGTATTTACATGCTTATGTCAGATCACAATAATATTTCAAGGGATTGCATAAAGATCAATAAAAGCTAGCAACTTGATTGAATACAAGCACGTTCGTGCTAGTTGTCGCAGTCCATACGTGCGATAATATAGTTTAATGTTTTGTGTTTGTCATCGTAATATATACTTGCATTAATATAACTATCGTAAAGGTTCCTTGGATCTGTGTATAGTCAAAGAGATCCCTTTACATCTGAGTTTTATTTTGTATTGATATTTCAATTATTCATGTATTGTGAATGGTTGTGAGTGTAATTGTGGGTTGAACGCATGAGTTATTGTGTTGATACATTATTATTTTTCATTAATAATTTATTTCATAAAATTACATTATCTTTTACACTTGTGTTTGTGTTGTTCATTTAGTCCACCATCCACTCGGTAACAATTCTGTTACAATGGTGTCAGAAGTGGGATCGCTGGATTAAGTGAACTGTCAATCATTTTTGTGAAGTATAAACATATGTAAAGTATTGGTTTGGTTACCTTCATCAGGAAGATAAGGTCAGCCTGTGGTATATATATATATTTATATTTTTATATTACAATTGTCTTTGTCATGTCATCCCTTAAGGACTTGGTTGCCTTAGGCAAAGAATTTGGTTATGAAGGCGAAAGTTTAAGGAAATTTATTCAAGAAGAACAAGCCCGGGAAAGGGACGAAAGGGTAAGAGCAAGGGAATTAGAAAGGGAAGCCGAAGAAAGGAAAAGGGAATTACATAGGGAATTAGAAAAGGAAAAGGGGGAGGCCGAAGAAAGGAAACGGGCATTAGAAAGGGAATCTGATGAAAGGAAATGGGCCTTTGAGAGGGAAAAGATAGAATTTGAGAAGGATAAGATAGAATTAGATAAGCAGGCCCAAAGGGAAAAGATAGAATTTGAGAAGGAAAAGATAGAATTAGAGAAGCAGGCTGAAAAAGACAGGATAGAATGGGAAATGGAAGCGGAGCAAAGGCGAGTAGAGTTAGATAAACTAGCGAAAGTAGAAATGTTAGGGTTAGAAGAAAAAGCAAAGCAACGGGATCATGAGCGTAAGGTAGAATTAGCGACATCTGGAAGAGAACACGATTCTGCCTTTAGCAAATTAAGGGGACCCAAATTACCTCCCTTTGACGATGAAAAAGATAACATGGATAGTTATTTTCATCGCTTTGAGCGGTATGCCGAAAACCATAAGTGGAGTCAAAATGACTGGGCATTGCATCTTAGTGCTTTATTAAAAGGTAAAGCACTGGATGTATACTCGCGACTTCATAGGGACGATGTGTTTAAGTACGACGTCCTAAAGGAAGCACTTCTAAAAAGGTACGAGCTTACTGAACAGGGTTTTCGTAAAAAGTTCAGGTATAGCAAGCCCGATAAGGGAGAAACCTTTGGTCAGTTCACCGTCAGAATTGCGAACTATTTTGAGCGGTGGATTGAATGCGGCAAAGCGGTGAAGACGTTTGAAGGGTTGACTGATTTCTTGTTCAGAGATCAATTATTTAATACAGTTGGGCGAGAATTAGATCAATTTCTGAAGGAGAAAGTCTTCACAAACGTAAAAGATATGGCTAAGCAAGCCGATTTCTTTGCCGAAGCTCATGGGGGAACCCAGAACGTGGTTTTAAAAGATTTTAAGTCTGGAAACCAGTCTGCGAGACCTATGCCTAGGGAGCTTGTAAAATCAGCTGTGGTAAATAGGTCAGTTAGGAATCCAGTTATTCAGCGTGTGCAATGTTTCTTGTGTAATGCATGGGGTCATGTTCAAAAAGACTGTCCTAAAAGAAAGGGACTTGTACATAAGGTAGCAGTGGCTATACAAAGTAAAGGTATATCCGATAACAACGTACATGTAGAACCTTGTATTCATTCGCTTGGCACGTGTCTATTTTCCGAAGCGCGTGTACCAACCGCGAGAGGGTTTGTCAACGGTCGAGAAGTTGTAGTATTACGTGACACTGGTTGCACTGGCGTAGTGATCAAACGTAGTCTCGTGCAGGATAACCAAATGCTCGGGTGGGAGTCCCCATGTATGCTACTTGATCAGACGATCGGTCGCATTCCCGTAGCAAGGATCACAGTAAAAACACCTTTCCTAACGGGAACTGTTGATGCCCTTTGTATGGAGAACCCTATTTACGATCTGACGATCGGTAATGTTGAAGGTTCCCGTCTTCCAACCATGGCCGATTTTAAAATACCTTTGGCTCAGGCAGTCGAAACGCGAGCGCAAACACGGCGAGAGAAAACCGCGTTTCGTAAATTAATAGTCCCTGAATCGATCTCCGGAATTTCGCGTGATGATTTCAAGCAAGAGCAAGAACATGATGAATCCATCAAATCAATTGTTGAGAAAATCACGTCCGGCGCGATTAAACACTGCAAGCGTGGGGGTAGCTCTAGATTCGTACGCAAGAACGGATTAATTCATAGGGAGTTTAGCGCTCGGGAGGGTAAGAAGTATTGGCAAGTGGTCGTACCCCAGAGATATAGATCTCAAGTACTTAGGGTGGCGCATGAGTCAAGCATGGCAGGACACCTAGGTAAGGCTAAAACCACTAGCAGGGTAGTCGCTGAATTCTACTGGCCCGGTGTTAATGGCGATGTCACACGGTTCTGTAGGTCGTGCGACGTATGTCAGAAAACCGTCTGTAAAAGAAGGGTCACAAGGGTGCCCTTAGGACAAATGCCATTAATAGATACACCGTTTAAAAGAGTGGCAGTAGATATTGTAGGACCAATACACCCGGTTACCGAAAGAAAGAATCGGTATATACTTACTCTGGTTGATTTCGCGACCAGATACCCCGAAGCCGTAGCGTTACCAACTATTGAAACGGAAAGGGTAGCTGAAGCATTAGTTGATATCTTCAGTAGGGTAGGGGTGCCAGAAGAAATCCTCACTGATTGTGGTGCCCAATTCACCTCTGACCTCATGGGTGAAATAAGTAGGCTGTTATCCATTAAACAGCTAAACACTACCCCATACCATCCGATGTGCAATGGACTGGTAGAGAAGTTTAATGGTACCCTGAAAAGCATGCTGAGAAAGATGTGCGCGGAACGGCCGCAAGACTGGGACCGTTATTTAAACGCTGTTCTGTTCGCGTACCGTGAAGTACCGCAGGAAAGTTTAGGGTTTTCACCTTTCGAACTGTTGTACGGTAGAACGGTTCGAGGACCGATGCGGATACTACGCGAACTATGGACTGGTGATGTCGCGAACGAGGAAATAAAAACAACTTACCAGTACGTTTTAGATCTAAGAAATAAACTTGAGAGTACATGCCAGATGGCACGTGACGAATTGATTAAATCGGGGCGCAGATATGCCAAGTATTACAACCGCAGAGCGCGAAATAGGAAATTTCTTGTAGGTGCTATTGCTTCTTCCAACGAGTTCAAATAAGTTATTAGTCCAGTGGAAAGGTCCATATGAAGTTAAGGAGGTAAAAGGTGACATGGACTATAAAATTGACATGGACGGTAATGTAAAGACATTCCATGCTAACATGCTCAAGTTATACATCAAGAGACAGAGCGACAATGTTGAGAAGGGGGTCTTAAATGTCGTTTGTATGGCAGTCGTAGACGATGATGAAGCTGATTCGAATATCGAGAGTGCCCTTGAATGTCCCTTGGGAGTTGCGGGGGAGGGGATAGACAAAGTCGATGTGAGTGCGGAGTTGACGAAAGACCAACGTCAACAGATTAATGCGCTCTTGGCTAAACACTCTAATGTATTCACAGATAGACCAGGTTGTACAACTTTGTTGGACCTCAAAATTAAGCTGAATACGTCTGACCCTATTCGAATCAAGGGATATCCGGTGCCATACAACGCACGTGAAGCTGTGGACGAAGAGGTGGGTAAAATGTTGGATCTGGGGGTGATTGAACCCTCCAACTCACCATATTCGTCTCCAGTAGTGCTAGTAAGGAAAAAGGACGGGACGAACCGATTCTGCATTGATTTTCGGCAGTTAAATAAAATCACTATGTTCGATGCAGAACCAATGCCAGATATGGAGGGTCTATTTGCGAAGTTGTCGGGAAACCGATGGATTTCCAAATTGGATCTGTCCAAGGGATATTGGCAGGTTCCCATTGTCCCAGAGTCCCGAACTTTGACGGCATTTGCGACACAGAAAGGATTATATCAATTCAAAGTGATGCCATTCGGGTTAGTTGGAGCCAGCGCCACCTGTTGTCGTTTGATGCGAAAGTTGCTGAAAGGTTTAGCAAACGTTGATAGCTTTGTAGACGACATATTCGTGTACACGAATACTTGGAGTGAGCACGTGTCCGTCCTGAGCGAGCTCTTCAATAGACTCCGCAAAGCGAACCTCACAGTGAGACCCACTAAATGCAGTATTGGTTATACAGATTTAGATTGTTTGGGTCATAGGGTCAGCGGTATGGGTCAGTTAAAACCTCACCCCAAGCAAGTTGAAGCAATTAGTGACGCACCAAAGCCAACCAATAAAACGCAGGTAAGATCATTTCTAGGTCTAGTAGGTTTTTATAGAAAGTTTATACCGAACTTTGCAGCCATTGCTAGCCCACTGTCTGATTTAACAAAGAAGAAACAACCAAACAAAGTTGAATGAGGACCGCCACAAGATAAAGCATTTTGTGCTCTGAAAGAGAAACTGGTTAGTGCACCTATATTAAAATTGCCAGATGTCAGCAAACCTTTTATTCTAAGAACAGATGCTTCTGAAACTGGATTGGGGGCAGTTTTACTGCAGGAGCAAGACGACAGTAAGTTACCCGTAGCTTACTCGAGTAGGAAATTGCTACCCAGGGAGAAGAATTATTCCGTCATAGAAAAGGAATGTTTGGCCGTAGTATGGGGAATTGGGAAGTATCACGCATATCTATTTGGGAGAGATTTCGTTCTCGAGACTGATCACCAACCCCTACTGTATTTAAACAAGGCCAAGGTCGCTAACGCTCGGTTGATGCGTTGGGCGCTAACACTACAACCTTATCGTTTCCGTGTAGAAGCAATAAGGGGAGTTGAAAATATAGGCGCAGACTACTTGAGTAGGGCATGATGGGAAATTTGTATGAATTTGCCCAGTAATAAAATCCAGTTTGTAGTATAACCAGTGTAAATGTTGTAAGATATCATCAGTAGTTACTTTTCTTCTATTCTGTGTTAGTTTTAAAAATGTGTACATTTTTATTCTTAGGGGGGAGGTATTGTCACAGAATTAGGCGAAAATTAAATATTTTTTAATTCTTAATTGCAAGCGAATTTCACAATTTTCTTTGTTTCGTCGTACATGCATTACCTGGGGTGAATAAGTTGTTTTCTCCAAGGTAAGTGGCGTGTAACGATTTGCATGTGCCTAATGTTTATTTACATGAAATCCGGAACATTAGTTTCACGGGGTGCACGGTAATCTTGCCGTGATTTCTGCTCTCCTATTTTAGAGTATATAAGGCAAAATATTTATGATAAATTTTACGGGACCTAAAGTATCTAGTCACAGGATAGATAAGCTCGTCTTTCAATCTCCAGCCAAAGGGGTGAGTGTTAAATTTACATTTCGTTTTATTGTGAATTTTATTCAGTTTATCATTTCGTATAATGATGCCTTTATTGCAATGCAGATTTTAAACGTGGAATATTTGGAATTACTAGTCACTATTAGGCTTTAAATGCAATAGCGTAATCTACGGTTTAGATTATTTTTTTTGAGACAACTATTATTAGTCTGGTTTTGTTTATTGTAGCTGATACCGTATCTGATACCGTCGTTGATAACGTAGCTGATACCGTAGCTGTTAATGCATCTGATACCGTAGCTGTTAATACATCTGATACCGTAGCTGTTAATGCATCTGATACCGTAGCTGTTAATGTATCTGATACCGTAGCTGTTAATGCATCTGATACCGTAGCTGTTAATGCATCTGATAACGTAGCTGACAACATCTGATACCGTAGCTGTTAATGCATCTGATACCGTAGCTGTTAATGCATCTGATAACGTAGCTGATAACATCTGATAACGTAGCTGATAACGTCGGCTGATAGCATCTCTGAGAACATCTTTGATAACGTCTTTGATATCGTCTGATTTGTTGTGGAACATCTATGATTTGTTGCGGAACATCTCTGTATAATAGCTGAATGTGATTGATTGTGCCGTTTAATTGTGCAAACGGAATTGAAGTATCTGACTGTCTGTCTGTCGAACTGTCTGTTCGTCCACATCAGTCGTGACGTGTAAATATCCGGAAAGCTAGAAGTCCGAGTGTCGGAGCTGTCTATTGTTATAAACATCCGGGTCGACATCTAGGGTATTGAGGAACCGTTGGTTCTAGTAGATGTTGTATGCTGTCTGTACGTACAACTGTGGAGGATCCGTGAAGGGCAAGTGACCAATAAAAGTATTGAGTCAACCCTAGGTCTTCGGGGAAACTGGGCGGCGATTCAACTGTGGGTGAATCGTACGGTTATACAGGGTCGAGACACATATGTGTATTGAAATTGTAGTACAATTTAATACATTGTTGTATTTACATGCTTATGTCAGATCACAATAATATTTCAAGGGATTGCATAAAGATCAATAAAAGCTAGCAACTTGATTGAATACAAGCACGTTCGTGCTAGTTGTCGCAGTCCATACGTGCGATAATATAGTTTAATGTTTTGTGTTTGTCATCGTAATATATACTTGCATTAATATAACTATCGTAAAGGTTCATTGGATCTGTGTATAGTCCAAGAGATCCCTTTACATCTGAGTTTTATTTTGTATTGATATTTCAATTATTCATGTATTGTGAATGGTTGTGAGTGTAATTGTGGGTTGAACGCATGAGTTATTGTGTTGATACATTATTATTTTTTATTAATAATTTATTTCATAAAATTACATTATCTTTCACACTTGTGTTTGTGTTGTTCATTTAGTCCACCATCCACTCGGTAACAATTCTGTTACAATGGTGTCAGAAGTGGGATCGCTGGATTAAGTGAACTGTCAATCATTTTTGTGAAGTATAAACATATGTAAAGTATTGGTTTGGTTACCTTCATCAGGAAGATAAGGTCAGCCTGTGGTATATATATATTTATATTTTTATATTACAATTGTCTTTGTCATGTCATCCCTTAAGGACTTGGTTGCCTTAGGCAAAGAAATTGGTTATGAAGGCGAAAGTTTAAGGAAATTTATTCAAGAAGAACAAGCCCGGGAAAGGGACGAAAGGGTAAGAGCAAGGGAATTAGAAAGGGAAGCCGAAGAAAGGAAAAGGGAATTACATAGGGAATTAGAAAAGGAAAAGGGGGAGGCCGAAGAAAGGAAACGGGCATTAGAAAGGGAATCTGATGAAAGGAAATGGGCCTTTGAGAGGGAAAAGATAGAATTTGAGAAGGATAAGATAGAATTAGAGAAGCAGACCCAAAGGGAAAAGATAGAATTTGAGAAGGAAAAGATAGAATTAGAGAAGCAGGCCGAAAAAGACAGGATAGAATGGGAAATGGAAGCGGAGCAAAGGCGAGTAGAGTTAGATAAACTAGCGAAAGTAGAAATGTTAGGGTTAGAAGAAAAAGCAAAGCAACGGGATCATGAGCGTAAGGTAGAATTAGCGACATCTGGAAGAGAACACGATTCTGCCTTTAGCAAATTAAGGGGACCCAAATTACCTCCCTTTGACGATGAAAAAGATAACATGGATAGTTATCTTCATCGCTTTGAGCGGTATGCCGAAAACCAGAAGTGGAGTCAAAATGACTGGGCATTGCATCTTAGTGCTTTATTAAAAGGTAAAGCACTGGATGTATACTCGCGACTTCCTAGGGACGATGTGTTTAAGTACGACGTCCTAAAGGAAGCACTTCTAAAAAGGTACGAGCTTACTGAACAGGGTTTTCGTAAAAAGTTCAGGTATAGCAAGCCCGATAAGGGAGAAACCTTTGGTCAGTTCACCGTCAGAATTGCGAACTATTTTGAGCGGTGGATTGAATGCGGCAAAGCGGTGAAGACGTTTGAAGGGTTGACTGATTTCTTGCTCAGAGATCAATTATTTAATACAGTTGGGCGAGAATTAGATCAATTTCTGAAGGAGAAAGTCTTCACAAACGTAAAAGATATGGCTAAGCAAGCCGATTTCTTTGCCGAAGCTCATGGGGGAACCCAGAACGTGGTTTTAAAAGATTTTAAGTCTGGAAACCAGTCTGCGAGACCTATGCCTAGGGAGCTTGTAAAATCAGCTGTGGTAAATAGGTCAGTTAGGAATCCAGTTATTCAGCGTGTGCAATGTTTCTTGTGTAATGCATGGGGTCATGTTCAAAAAGACTGTCCTAAAAGAAAGGGACTTGTACATAAGGTAGCAGTGGCTATACAAAGTAAAGGTATATCCGATAACAACGTACATGTAGAACCTTGTATTCATTCGCTTGGCACGTGTCTATTTTCCGAAGCGCGTGTACCAACCGCGAGAGGGTTTGTCAACGGTCGAGAAGTTGTAGTATTACGTGACACTGGTTGCACTGGCGTAGTGATCAAACGTAGTCTCGTGCAGGATAACCAAATGCTCGGGTGGGAGTCCCCATGTATGCTACTTGATCAGACGATCGGTCGCATTCCCGTAGCAAGGATCACAGTAAAAACACCTTTCCTAACGGGAACTGTTGATGCCCTTTGTATGGAGAACCCTATTTACGATCTGACGATCGGTAATGTTGAAGGTTCCCGTCTTCCAACCATGGCCGATTTTAAAATACCTTTGGCTCAGGCAGTCGAAACGCGAGCGCAAACACGGCGAGAGAAAACCGCGTTTCGTAAATTAATAGTCCCTGAATCGATCTCCGGAATTTCGCGTGATGATTTCAAGCAAGAGCAAGAACATGATGAATCCATCAAATCAATTGTTGAGAAAATCACGTCCGGCGCGATTAAACACTGCAAGCGTGGGGGTAGCTCTAGATTCGTACGCAAGAACGGATTAATTCATAGGGAGTTTAGCGCTCGGGAGGGTAAGAAGTATTGGCAAGTGGTCGTACCCCAGAGATATAGATCTCAAGTACTTAGGGTGGCGCATGAGTCAAGCATGGCAGGACACCTAGGTAAGGCTAAAACCACTAGCAGGGTAGTCGCTGAATTCTACTGGCCCGGTGTTAATGGCGATGTCACACGGTTCTGTAGGTCGTGCGACGTATGTCAGAAAACCGTCTGTAAGGGAAGGGTCACAAGGGTGCCCTTAGGAAAAATGCCATTAATAGATACACCGTTTAAAAGAGTGGCAGTAGATATTGTAGGACCAATACACCCGGTAACCGAAAGTAAGAATCGGTATATACTTACTCTGGTTGATTACGCGACCAGATACCCCGAAGCCGTAGCGTTACCAACTATTGAAACGGAAAGAGTAGCTGAAGCATTAGTTGATATCTTCAGTAGGGTAGGGGTGCCAGAAGAAATCCTCACTGATTGTGGTGCCCAATTCACCTCTGACCTCATGGGTGAAATAAGTAGGCTGTTATCCATTAAACAGCTAAACACTACCCCATACCATCCGATGTGCAATGGACTGGTAGAGAAGTTTAATGGTACCCTGAAAAGCATGCTGAGAAAGATGTGCGCGGAACGTCCGCAAGACTGGCGATGCCAAAGTGATGCCATTCGGGTTAGTTGGAGCCAGCGCCACCTGTTGTCGTTTGATGCGAAAGTTGCTGAAAGGTTTAGCAAACGTTGATAGCTTTGTAGACGACATATTCGTGTAGACGAATACTTGGAGTGAGCACGTGTCCGTCCTGAGCGAGCTCTTCAATAGACTCCGCAAAGCGAACTTCACAGTGAGACCCACTAAATGCAGTATTGGTTATACAGATTTAGATTCTTTTGGTCATAGGGTCAGCGGTATGGGTCAGTTAAAACCTCACCCCAAGCAAGTTGAAGCAATTAGAGACGCACCAAAGCCAACCAATAAAACGCAGGTAAGATCATTTCTAGGTCTAGTAGGTTTTTATAGAAAGTTTATACCGAACTTTGCAGCCATTGCTAGCCCACTGTCTGATTTAACAAAGAAGGAGCAACCAAACAAAGTTGAATGAGGACCGCCACAAGATAAAGCATTTTGTGCTCTGAAAGAGAAACTGGTTAGTGCACCTATATTAAAATTGCCAGATGTCAGCAAACCTTTTATTCTAAAAAGAGATGCTTCTGAAACTGGATTGGGGGCAGTTTTACTGCAGGAGCAAGACGACAATAAGTTACCCGTAGCTTACTCGAGTAGGAAATTGCTACCCAGGGAGAAGAATTATTCCGTCATAGAAAAGGAATGTTTGGCCGTAGTATGGGGAATTGGGAAGTATCACGCATATCTATTTGGGAGAGATTTCGTTCTCGAGACTGATCACCAACCCCTACTGTATTTAAACAAGGCCAAGGTCGCTAACGCTCGGTTGATGCGTTGGGCGCTAACACTACAACCTTATCGTTTCCGTGTAGAAGCAATAAGGGGAGTTGAAAAAATAGGCGCAGACTACTTGAGTAGGGCATGATGGGAAATTTGTATGAATTTGCCCAGTAATAAAATCCAGTTTGTAGTATAACCAGTGTAAATGTTGTAAGATATCATCAGTAGTTACTTTTCTTCTATTCTGTGTTAGTTTTAAAAATGTGTACATTTTTATTCTTAGGGGGGAGGTATTGTCACAGAATTAGGCGAAAATTAAATATTTTTTAATTCTTAATTGCAAGCGAATTTCACAATTTTCTTTGTTTCGTCGTACATGCATTACCTGGGGTGAATAAGTTGTTTTCTCCAAGGTAAGCGGCGTGTAACGATTTGCATGTGCCTAATGTTTATTTACATGAAATCCGGAACATTAGTTTCACGGGGTGCACGGTAATCTTGCCGTGATTTCTGCTCTCCTATTTTAGAGTATATAAGGCAAAATATTTATGATAAATTTTACGGGACCTAAAGTATCTAGTCACAGGATAGATAAGCTCGTCTTTCAATCTCCAGCCAAAGGGGTGAGTGTTAAATTTACATTTCGTTTTATTGTGAATTTTATTCAGTTTATCATTTCGTATAATGATGCCTTTATTGCAATGCAGATTTTAAACGTGGAATATTTGGAATTACTAGTCACTATTAGGCTTTAAATGCAATAGCGTAATCTACGGTTTAGATTATTTTTTTTGAGACAACTATTATTAGTCTGGTTTTGTTTATTGTAGCTGATACCGTATCTGATACCGTCGTTGATAACGTAGCTGATACCGTAGCTGTTAATGCATCTGATACCGTAGCTGTTAATACATCTGATACCGTAGCTGTTAATGCATCTGATACCGTAGCTGTTAATGTATCTGATACCGTAGCTGTTAATGCATCTGATACCGTAGCTGTTAATGCATCTGATAACGTAGCTGATAACATCTGATACCGTAGCTGTTAATGCATCTGATACCGTAGCTGTTAATGCATCTGATAACGTAGCTGATAACATCTGATAACGTAGCTGATAACGTCGGCTGATAGCATCTCTGAGAACATCTTTGATAACGTCTTTGATATCGTCTGATTTGTTGTGGAACATCTATGATTTGTTGCGGAACATCTCTGTATAATAGCTGAATGTGATTGATTGTGCCGTTTAATTGTGCAAACGGAATTGAAGTATCTGACTGTCTGTCTGTCGAACTGTCTGTTCGTCTACATCAGTCGTGACGTGTAAATATCCGGAAAGCTAGAAGTCCGAGTGTCGGAGCTGTCTATTGTTATAAACATCCGGGTCGACATCTAGGGTATTGAGGAACCGTTGGTTCTAGTATATGTTGTATGCTGTCTGTATGTATAACTGTGGAGGATCCGTGAAGGGCAGGTGACCAATAAAAGTATTGAGTCAACCCTAGGTCTTCGGGGAAACTGGGCGGCGATTCAACTGTGGGTGAATCGTACGGTTATACAGGGTCGAGACACATATGTGTATTGAAATTGTAGTACAATTTAATACATTGTTGTATTTACATGCTTATGTCAGATCACAATAATATTTCAAGGGATTGCATAAAGATCAATAAAAGCTAGCAACTTGATTGAATACAAGCATGTTCGTGCTAGTTGTCGCAGTCCATACGTGCGATAATATAGTTTAATGTTTTGTGTTTGTCATCGTAATATATACTTGCATTAATATAACTATCGTAAAGGTTCATTGGATCTGTGTATAGTCCAAGAGATCCCTTTACATCTGAGTTTTATTTTGTATTGATATTTCAATTATTCATGTATTGTGAATGGTTGTGAGTGTAATTGTGGGTTGAACGCATGAGTTATTGTGTTGATACATTATTATTTTTTATTAATAATTTATTTCATAAAATTACTTTATCTTTCACACTTGTGTTTGTGTTGTTCATTTAGTCCACCATCCACTCGGTAACAATTCTGTTACAATGGTGTCAGAAGTGGGATCGCTGGATTAAGTGAACTGTCAATCATTTTTGTGAAGTATAAACATATGTAAAGTATTGGTTTGGTTACCTTCATCAGGAAGATAAGGTCAGCCTGTGGTATATATATATTTATATTTTTATATTACAATTGTCTTTGTCATGTCATCCCTTAAGGACTTGGTTGCCTTAGGCAAAGAAATTGGTTATGAAGGCGAAAGTTTAAGGAAATTTATTCAAGAAGAACAAGCCGGGGAAAGGGACGAAAGGGTAAGAGCAAGGGAATTAGAAAGGGAAGCCGAAGAAAGGAAAAGGGAATTACATAGGGAATTAGAAAAGGAAAAGGGGGAGGCCGAAGAAAGGAAACGGGCATTAGAAAGGGAATCTGATGAAAGGAAATGGGCCTTTGAGAGGGAAAAGATAGAATTAGAGAAGCAGACCCAAAGGGAAAAGATAGAATTTGAGAAGGAAAAGATAGAATTAGAGAAGCAGGCCGAAAAAGACAGGATAGAATGGGAAATGGAAGCGGAGCAAAGGCGAGTAGAGTTAGATAAACTAGCGAAAGTAGAAATGTTAGGGTTAGAAGAAAAAGCAAAGCAACGGGATCATGAGCGTAAGGTAGAATTAGCGACATCTGGAAGAGAACACGATTCTGCCTTTAGCAAATTAAGGGGACCCAAATTACCTCCCTTTGACGATGAAAAAGATAACATGGATAGTTATCTTCATCGCTTTGAGCGGTATGCCGAAAACCAGAAGTGGAGTCAAAATGACTGGGCATTGCATCTTAGTGCTTTATTAAAAGGTAAAGCGCTGGATGTATACTCGCGACTTCCTAGGGACGATGTGTTTAAGTACGACGTCTTAAAGGAAGCACTTCTAAAAAGGTACGAGCTTACTGAACAGGGTTTTCGTAAAAAGTTCAGGTATAGCAAGCCCGATAAGGGAGAAACCTTTGGTCAGTTCACCGTCAGAATTGCGAACTATTTTGAGCGGTGGATTGAATGCGGCAAAGCGGTGAAGACGTTTGAAGGGTTGACTGATTTCTTGCTCAGAGATCAATTATTTAATACAGTTGGGCGAGAATTAGATCAATTTCTGAAGGAGAAAGTCTTCACAAACGTAAAAGATATGGCTAAGCAAGCCGATTTCTTTGCCGAAGCTCATGGGGGAACCCAGAACGTGGTTTTAAAAGATTTTAAGTCTGGAAACCAGTCTGCGAGACCTATGCCTAGGGAGCTTGTAAAATCAGCTGTGGTAAATAGGTCAGTTAGGAATCCAGTTATTCAGCGTGTGCAATGTTTCTTGTGTAATGCATGGGGTCATGTTCAAAAAGACTGTCCTAAAAGAAAGGGACTTGTACATAAGGTAGCAGTGGCTATACAAAGTAAAGGTATATCCGATAACAACGTACATGTAGAACCTTGTATTCATTCGCTTGGCACGTGTCTATTTTCCGAAGCGCGTGTACCAACCGCGAGAGGGTTTGTCAACGGTCGAGAAGTTGTAGTATTACGTGACACTGGTTGCACTGGCGTAGTGATCAAACGTAGTCTCGTGCAGGATAACCAAATGCTCGGGTGGGAGTCCCCATGTATGCTACTTGATCAGACGATCGGTCACATTCCCGTAGCAAGGATCACAGTAAAAACACCTTTCCTAACGGGAACTGTTGATGCCCTTTGTATGGAGAACCCTATTTACGATCTGACGATCGGTAATGTTGAAGGTTCCCGTCTTCCAACCATGGCCGATTTTAAAATACCTTTGGCTCAGGCAGTCGAAACGCGAGCGCAAACACGGCGAGAGAAAACCGCGTTTCGTAAATTAATAGTCCCTGAATCGATCTCCGGAATTTCGCGTGATGATTTCAAGCAAGAGCAAGAACATGATGAATCCATCAAATCAATTGTTGAGAAAATCACGTCCGGCGCGATTAAACACTGCAAGCGTGGGGGTAGCTCTAGATTCGTACGCAAGAACGGATTAATTCATAGGGAGTTTAGCGCTCGGGAGGGTAAGAAGTATTGGCAAGTGGTCGTACCCCAGAGATATAGATCTCAAGTACTTAGGGTGGCGCATGAGTCAAGCATGGCAGGACACCTAGGTAAGGCTAAAACCACTTGCAGGGTAGTCGCTGAATTCTACTGGCCCGGTGTTAATGGCGATGTCACACGGTTCTGTAGGTCGTGCGACGTATGTCAGAAAACCGTCTGTAAGGGAAGGGTCACAAGGGTGCCCTTAGGAAAAATGCCATTAATAGATACACCGTTTAAAAGAGTGGCAGTAGATATTGTAGGACCAATACACCCGGTAACCGAAAGTAAGAATCGGTATATACTTACTCTGGTTGATTACGCGACCAGATACCCCGAAGCCGTAGCGTTACCAACTATTGAAACGGAAAGAGTAGCTGAAGCATTAGTTGATATCTTCAGTAGGGTAGGGGTGCCAGAAGAAATCCTCACTGATTGTGGTGCCCAATTCACCTCTGACCTCATGGGTGAAATAAGTAGGCTGTTATCCATTAAACAGCTAAACACTACCCCATACCATCCGATGTGCAATGGACTGGTAGAGAAGTTTAATGGTACCCTGAAAAGCATGCTGAGAAAGATGTGCGCGGAACGTCCGCAAGACTGGGACCGTTATTTTAACGCTGTTCTGTTCGCGTACCGTGAAGTACCGCAGGAAAGTTTAGGGTTTTCACCTTTCGAACTGTTGTACGGTAGAACGGTTCGAGGACCGATGCGGATACTACGCGAACTATGGACTGGTGATGTCGCGAACGAGGAAATAAAAACAACTTACCAGTACGTTTTAGATCTAAGAAATAAACTTGAGAGTACATGCCAGATGGCACGTGACGAATTGATTAAATCGGGGCGCAGATATGCCAAGTATTACAACCGCAGAGCGCGAAATAGGAAATTTCTTGTAGGAGATCAGGTGCTATTGCTTCTTCCAACGAGTTCAAATAAGTTATTAGTCCAGTGGAAAGGTCCATATGAAGTTAAGGAGGTAAAAGGTGACATGGACTATAAAATTGACATGGACGGTAATGTAAAGACATTCCATGCTAACATGCTCAAGTTATACATCAAGAGACAGAGCGACAATGTTGAGAAGGGGGTCTTAAATGTCGTTTGTATGGCAGTCGTAGACGATGATGAAGCTGATTCGAATATCGAGAGTGCCCTTGAATGTCCCTTGGGAGTTGCGGGGGAGGGGATAGACAAAGTCGATGTGAGTGCGGAGTTGACGAAAGACCAACGTCAACAGATTAATGCGCTCTTGGCTAAACACTCTAATGTATTCACAGATAGACCAGGTTGTACAACTTTGTTGGACCTCAAAATTAAGCTGAATACGTCTGACCCTATTCGAATCAAGGGATATCCGGTGCCATACAACGCACGTGAAGCTGTGGACGAAGAGGTGGGTAAAATGTTGGATCTGGGGGTGATTGAACCCTCCAACTCACCATATTCGTCTCCAGTAGTGCTAGTAAGGAAAAAGGACGGGACGAACCGATTCTGCATTGATTTTCGGCAGTTAAATAAAATCACTATGTTCGATGCAGAACCAATGCCAGATATGGAGGGTCTATTTGCGAAGTTGTCGGGAAACCGATGGATTTCCAAATTGGATCTGTCCAAGGGATATTGGCAGGTTCCCATTGTCCCAGAGTCCCGAACTTTGACGGCATTTGCGACACAGAAAGGATTATATCAATTCAAAGTGATGCCATTCGGGTTAGTTGGAGCCAGCGCCACCTGTTGTCGTTTGATGCGAAAGTTGCTGAAAGGTTTAGCAAACGTTGATAGCTCTGTAGACGACATATTCGTGTAGACGAATACTTGGAGTGAGCACGTGTCCGTCCTGAGCGAGCTCTTCAATAGACTCCGCAAAGCGAACCTCACAGTGAGACCCACTAAATGCAGTATTGGTTAAACAGATTTAGATTGTTTGGGTCATAGGGTCAGCGGTATGGGTCAGTTAAAACCTCACCCCAAGCAAGTTGAAGCAATTAGAGACGCACCAAAGCCAACCAATAAAACGCAGGTAAGATCATTTCTAGGTCTAGTAGGTTTTTATAGAAAGTTTATACCGAACTTTGCAGCCATTGCTAGCCCACTGTCTGATTTAACAAAGAAGGAACAACCAAACAAAGTTGAATGAGGACCGCCACAAGATAAAGCATTTTGTGCTCTGAAAGAGAAACTGGTTAGTGCACCTATATTAAAATTGCCAGATGTCAGCAAACCTTTTATTCTAAGAACAGATGCTTCTGAAACTGGATTGGGGGCAGTTTTACTGCAGGAGCAAGACGACAGTAAGTTACCCGTAGCTTACTCGAGTAGGAAATTGCTACCCAGGGAGAAGAATTATTCCGTCATAGAAAAGGAATGTTTGGCCGTAGTATGGGGAATTGGGAAGTATCACGCATATCTATTTGGGAGAGATTTCGTTCTCGAGACTGATCACCAACCCCTACTGTATTTAAACAAGGCCAAGGTCGCTAACGCTCGGTTGATGCGTTGGGCGCTAACACTACAACCTTATCGTTTCCGTGTAGAAGCAATAAGGGGAGTTGGAAATATAGGCGCAGACTACTTGAGTAGGGCATGATGGGAAATTTGTATGAATTTGCCCAGTAATAAAATCCAGTTTGTAGTATAACCAGTGTAAATGTTGTAAGATATCATCAGTAGTTACTTTTCTTCTATTCTGTGTTAGTTTTAAAAATGTGTACATTTTTATTCTTAGGGGGGAGGTATTGTCACAGAATTAGGCGAAAATTAAATATTTTTTAATTCTTAATTGCAAGCGAATTTCACAATTTTCTTTGTTTCGTCGTACATGCATTACCTGGGGTGAATAAGTTGTTTTCTCCAAGGTAAGCGGCGTGTAACGATTTGCATGTGCCTAATGTTTATTTACATGAAATCCGGAACATTAGTTTCACGGGGTGCACGGTAATCTTGCCGTGATTTCTGCTCTCCTATTTTAGAGTATATAAGGCAAAATATTTATGATAAATTTTACGGGACCTAAAGTATCTAGTCACAGGATAGATAAGCTCGTCTTTCAATCTCCAGCCAAAGGGGTGAGTGTTAAATTTACATTTCGTTTTATTGTGAATTTTATTCAGTTTATCATTTCGTATAATGATGCCTTTATTGCAATGCAGATTTTAAACGTGGAATATTTGGAATTACTAGTCACTATTAGGCTTTAAATGCAATAGCGTAATCTACGGTTTAGATTATTTTTTTTGAGACAACTATTATTAGTCTGGTTTTGTTTATTGTAGCTGATACCGTATCTGATACCGTCGTTGATAACGTAGCTGATACCGTAGCTGTTAATGCATCTGATACCGTAGCTGTTAATACATCTGATACCGTAGCTGTTAATGCATCTGATACCGTAGCTGTTAATGTATCTGATACCGTAGCTGTTAATGCATCTGATACCGTAGCTGTTAATGCATCTGATAACGTAGCTGACAACATCTGATACCGTAGCTGTTAATGCATCTGATACCGTAGCTGTTAATGCATCTGATAACGTAGCTGATAACATCTGATAACGTAGCTGATAACGTCGGCTGATAGCATCTCTGAGAACATCTTTGATAACGTCTTTGATATCGTCTGATTTGTTGTGGAACATCTATGATTTGTTGCGGAACATCTCTGTATAATAGCTGAATGTGATTGATTGTGCCGTTTAATTGTGCAAACGGAATTGAAGTATCTGACTGTCTGTCTGTCGAACTGTCTGTTCGTCTACATCAGTCGTGACGTGTAAATATCCGGAAAGCTAGAAGTCCGAGTGTCGGAGCTGTCTATTGTTATAAACATCCGGGTCGACATCTAGGGTATTGAGGAACCGTTGGTTCTAGTAGATGTTGTATGCTGTCTGTACGTACAACTATGGAGGATCCGTGAAGGGCAAGTGATCAATAAAAGTATTGAGTCAACCCTAGGTCTTCGGGGAAACTGGGCGGCGATTCAACTGTGGGTGAATCGTACGGTTATACAGGGTCGAGACACATATGTGTATTGAAATTGTAGTACAATTTAATACATTGTTGTATTTACATGCTTATGTCAGATCACAATAATATTTCAAGGGATTGCATAAAGATCAATAAAAGCTAGCAACTTGATTGAATACAAGCATGTTCGTGCTAGTTGTCGCAGTCCATACGTGCGATAATATAGTTTAATGTTTTGTGTTTGTCATCGTAATATATACTTGCATTAATATAACTATCGTAAAGGTTCATTGGATCTGTGTATAGTCCAAGAGATCCCTTTACATCTGAGTTTTATTTTGTATTGATATTTCAATTATTCATGTATTGTGAATGGTTGTGAGTGTAATTGTGGGTTGAACGCATGAGTTATTGTGTTGATACATTATTATCTTTTATTAATAATTTATTTCATAAAATTACATTATCTTTCACACTTGTGTTTGTGTTGTTCATTTAGTCCACCATCCACTCGGTAACAATTCTGTTACAATGGTGTCAGAAGTGGGATCGCTGGATTAAGTGAACTGTCAATCATTTTTGTGAAGTATAAACATATCTAAAGTATTGGTTTGGTTACCTTCATCAGGAAGATAAGGTCAGCCTGTGGTATATATATATTTATATTTTTATATTACAATTGTCTTTGTCATGTCATCCCTTAAGGACTTGGTTGCCTTAGGCAAAGAAATTGGTTATGAAGGCGAAAGTTTAAGGAAATTTATTCAAGAAGAACAAGCCCGGGAAAGGGACGAAAGGGTAAGAGCAAGGGAATTAGAAAGGGAAGCCGAAGAAAGGAAAAGGGAATTACATAGGGAATTAGAAAAGGAAAAGGGGGAGGCCGAAGAAAGGAAACGGGCATTAGAAAGGGAATCTGATGAAAGGAAATGGGCCTTTGAGAGGGAAAAGATAGAATTTGAGAAGGATAAGATAGAATTAGAGAAGCAGACCCAAAGGGAAAAGATAGAATTTGAGAAGGAAAAGATAGAATTAGAGAAGCAGGCCGAAAAAGACAGGATAGAATGGGAAATGGAAGCGGAGCAAAGGCGAGTAGAGTTAGATAAACTAGCGAAAGTAGAAATGTTAGGGTTAGAAGAAAAAGCAAAGCAACGGGATCATGAGCGTAAGGTAGAATTAGCGACATCTGGAAGAGAACACGATTCTGCCTTTAGCAAATTAAGGGGACCCAAATTACCTCCCTTTGACGATGAAAAAGATAACATGGATAGTTATCTTCATCGCTTTGAGCGGTATGCCGAAAACCAGAAGTGGAGTCAAAATGACTGGGCATTGCATCTTAGTGCTTTATTAAAAGGTAAAGCACTGGATGTATACTCGCGACTTCCTAGGGACGATGTGTTTAAGTACGACGTCCTAAAGGAAGCACTTCTAAAAAGGTACGAGCTTACTGAACAGGGTTTTCGTAAAAAGTTCAGGTATAGCAAGCCCGATAAGGGAGAAACCTTTGGTCAGTTCACCGTCAGAATTGCGAACTATTTTGAGCGGTGGATTGAATGCGGCAAAGCGGTGAAGACGTTTGAAGGGTTGACTGATTTCTTGCTCAGAGATCAATTATTTAATACAGTTGGGCGAGAATTAGATCAATTTCTGAAGGAGAAAGTCTTCACAAACGTAAAAGATATGGCTAAGCAAGCCGATTTCTTTGCCGAAGCTCATGGGGGAACCCAGAACGTGGTTTTAAAAGATTTTAAGTCTGGAAACCAGTCTGCGAGACCTATGCCTAGGGAGCTTGTAAAATCAGCTGTGGTAAATAGGTCAGTTAGGAATCCAGTTATTCAGCGTGTGCAATGTTTCTTGTGTAATGCATGGGGTCATGTTCAAAAAGACTGTCCTAAAAGAAAGGGACTTGTACATAAGGTAGCAGTGGCTATACAAAGTAAAGGTATATCCGATAACAACGTACATGTAGAACCTTGTATTCATTCGCTTGGCACGTGTCTATTTTCCGAAGCGCGTGTACCAACCGCGAGAGGGTCTGTCAACGGTCGAGAAGTTGTAGTATTACGTGACACTGGTTGCACTGGCGTAGTGATCAAACGTAGTCTCGTGCAGGATAACCAAATGCTCGGGTGGGAGTCCCCATGTATGCTACTTGATCAGACGATCGGTCGCATTCCCGTAGCAAGGATCACAGTAAAAACACCTTTCCTAACGGGAACTGTTGATGCCCTTTGTATGGAGAACCCTATTTACGATCTGACGATCGGTAATGTTGAAGGTTCCCGTCTTCCAACCATGGCCGATTTTAAAATACCTTTGGCTCAGGCAGTCGAAACGCGAGCGCAAACACGGCGAGAGAAAACCGCGTTTCGTAAATTAATAGTCCCTGAATCGATCTCCGGAATTTCGCGTGATGATTTCAAGCAAGAGCAAGAACATGATGAATCCATCAAATCAATTGTTGAGAAAATCACGTCCGGCGCGATTAAACACTGCAAGCGTGGGGGTAGCTCTAGATTCGTACGCAAGAACGGATTAATTCATAGGGAGTTTAGCGCTCGGGAGGGTAAGAAGTATTGGCAAGTGGTCGTACCCCAGAGATATAGATCTCAAGTACTTAGGGTGGCGCATGAGTCAAGCATGGCAGGACACCTAGGTAAGGCTAAAACCACTAGCAGGGTAGTCGCTGAATTCTACTGGCCCGGTGTTAATGGCGATGTCACACGGTTCTGTAGGTCGTGCGACGTATGTCAGAAAACCGTCTGTAAGGGAAGGGTCACAAGGGTGCCCTTAGGACAAATGCCATTAATAGATACACCGTTTAAAAGAGTGGCAGTAGATATTGTAGGACCAATACACCCGGTTACCGAAAGAAAGAATCGGTATATACTTACTCTGGTTGATTTCGCGACCAGATAACCCGAAGCCGTAGCGTTACCAACTATTGAAACGGAAAGGGTAGCTGAAGCATTAGTTGATATCTTCAGTAGGGTAGGGGTGCCAGAAGAAATCCTCACTGATTGTGGTGCCCAATTCACCTCTGACCTCATGGGTGAAATAAGTAGGCTGTTATCCATTAAACAGCTAAACACTACCCCATACCATCCGATGTGCAATGGACTGGTAGAGAAGTTTAATGGTACCCTGAAAAGCATGCTGAGAAAGATGTGCGCGGAACGTCCGCAAGACTGGGACCGTTATTTAAACGCTGTTCTGTTCGCGTACCGTGAAGTACCGCAGGAAAGTTTAGGGTTTTCACCTTTCGAACTGTTGTACGGTAGAACGGTTCGAGGACCGATGCGGATACTACGCGAACTATGGACTGGTGATGTCGCGAACGAGGAAATAAAAACAACTTACCAGTACGTTTTAGATCTAAGAAATAAACTTGAGAGTACATGCCAGATGGCACGTGACGAATTGATTAAATCGGGGCGCAGATATGCCAAGTATTACAACCGCAGAGCGCGAAATAGGAAATTTCTTGTAGGAGATCAGGTGCTATTGCTTCTTCCAACGAGTCCAAATAAGTTATTAGTCCAGTGGAAAGGTCCATATGAAGTTAAGGAGGTAAAAGGTGACATGGACTATAAAATTGACATGGACGGTAATGTAAAGACATTCCATGCTAACATGCTCAAGTTATACATCAAGAGACAGAGCGACAATGTTGAGAAAGGGGTCTTAAATGTCGTTTGTATGGCAGTCGTAGACGATGATGAAGCTGATTCGAATATCGAGAGTGCCCTTGAATGTCCCTTGGGAGTTGCGGGGGAGGGGATAGACAAAGTCGATGTGAGTGCGGAGTTGACGAAAGACCAACGTCAACAGATTAATGCGCTCTTGGCTAAACACTCTAATGTATTCACAGATAGACCAGGTTGTACAACTTTGTTGGACCTCAAAATTAAGCTGAATACGTCTGACCCTATTCGAATCAAGGGATATCCGGTGCCATACAACGCACGTGAAGCTGTGGACGAAGAGGTGGGTAAAATGTTGGATCTGGGGGTGATTGAACCCTCCAACTCACCATATTCGTCTCCAGTAGTGCTAGTAAGGAAAAAGGACGGGACGAACCGATTCTGCATTGATTTTCGGCAGTTAAATAAAATCACTGTGTTCGATGCAGAACCAATGCCAGATATGGAGGGTCTATTTGCGAAGTTGTCGGGAAACCGATGGATTTCCAAATTGGATCTGTCCAAGGGATATTGGCAGGTTCCCATTGTCCCAGAGTCCCGAACTTTGACGGGATTTGCGACACAGAAAGGATTATATCAATTCAAAGTGATGCCATTCGGGTTAGTTGGAGCCAGCGCCACCTGTTGTCGTTTGATGCGAAAGTTGCTGAAAGGTTTAGCAAACGTTGATAGCTTTGTAGACGACATATTCGTGTAGACGAATACTTGGAGTGAGCACGTGTCCGTCCTGAGCGAGCTCTTCAATAGACTCCGCAAAGCGAACCTCACAGTGAGACCCACTAAATGCAGTATTGGTTATACAGATTTAGATTGTTTGGGTCATAGGGTCAGCGGTATGGGTGAGTTAAAACCTCACCCCAAGCAAGTTGAAGCAATTAGAGACGCACCAAAGCCAACCAATAAAACGCAGGTAAGATCATTTCTAGGTCTAGTAGGTTTTTATAGTAAGTTTATACCGAACTTTGCAGCCATTGCTAGCCCACTGTCTGATTTAACAAAGAAGGGGCAACCAAACAAAGTTGAATGGGGACTGCCACAAGATAAAGCATTTTGTGCTCTGAAAGAGAAACTGGTTAGTGCACCTATATTAAAATTGCCAGATGTCAACAAACCTTTTATTCTAAGAACAGATGCTTCTGAAACTGGATTGGGGGCAGTTTTACTGCAGGAGCAAGACGACAGTAAGTTACCCGTAGCTTACTCGAGTAGGAAATTGCTACCCAGGGAGAAGAATTATTCCGTCATAGAAAAGGAATGTTTGGCCTTAGTATGGGGAATTGGGAAGTATCACGCATATCTATTTGGGAGAGATTTCGTTCTCGAGACTGATCACCAACCCCTACTGTATTTAAACAAGGCCAAGGTCGCTAACGCTCGGTTGATGCGTTGGGCGCTAACACTACAACCTTATCGTTTCCGTGTAGAAGCAATAAGGGGAGTTGAAAATATAGGCGCAGACTACTTGAGTAGGGCATGATGGGAAATTTGTATGAATTTGCCCAGTAATAAAATCCAGTTTATAGTATAACCAGTGTAAATGTTCTAAGATATCATCAGTAATTACTTTTCTTCTATTCTGTGTTAGTTTTAAAAATGTGTACATTTTTATTCTTAGGGGGGAGGTATTGTCACAGAATTAGGCGAAAATTAAATATTTTTTAATTCTTAATTGCAAGCGAATTTCACAATTTTCTTTGTTTCGTCGTACATGCATTACCTGGGGTGAATAAGTTGTTTTCTCCAAGATAAGCGGCGTGTAACGATTTGCATGTGCCTAATGTTTATTTACATGAAATCCTTAACATTAGTTTCACGGGGTGCACGGTAATCTTGCCGTGATTTCTGCTCTCCTATTTTAGAGTATATAAGGCAAAATATTTATGATAAATTTTACGGGACCTAAAGTATCTAGTCACAGGATAGATAAGTTCGTCTTTCAATCTCCAGCCAAAGGGGTGAGTGTTAAATTTACATTTCGTTTTATTGTGAATTTTATTCAGTTTATCATTTCGTATAATGATGCCTTTATTGCAATGTAGATTTTAAACGTGGAATATTTGGAATTACTAGTCACTATTAGGCTTTAAACGCAATAGCGTAATCTACGGTTTAGATTATTTTTTTTGAGACAACTATTATTAGTCTGGTTTTGTTTATTGTAGCTGATACCGTATCTGATACCGTCGTTGATAACGTAGCTGATACCGTAGCTGTTAATGCATCTGATACCGTAGCTGTTAATACATCTGATACCGTAGCTGTTAATGCATCTGATACCGTAGCTGTTAATGTATCTGATACCGTAGCTGTTAATGCATCTGATAATGTAGCTGATAACATCTGATAACGTAGCTGATAACGTCGGCTGATAGCATCTCTGAGAACATCTTTGATAACGTCTTTGATATCGTCTGATTTGTTGTGGAACATCTATGATTTGTTGCGGAACATCTCTGTATAATAGCTGAATGTGATTGATTGTGCCGTTTAATTGTGCAAACGGAATTGAAGTATCTGACTGTCTGTCTGTCGAACTGTCTGTTCGTCTACATCTGTCGTGACGTGTAAATATCCGGAAAGCTAGAAGTCCGAGTGTCGGAGCTGTCTATTGTTATAAACATCCGGGTCGACATCTAGGGTATTGAGGAACCGTTGGTTCTAGTAGATGTTGTATGCTGTCTGTACGTATAACTGTGGAGGATCCGTGAAGGGCAAGTGACCAATAAAAGTATTGAGTCAACCCTAGGTCTTCGGGGAAACTGGGCGGCGATTCAACTGTGGGTGGATCGTACGGTTATACAGGGTCGAGACACATATGTGTATTGAAATTGTAGTACAATTTAATACATTGTTGTATTTACATGCTTATGTCAGATCACAAAAATATTTCAAGGGATTGCATAAAGATCAATAAAAGCTAGCAACTTGATTGAATACAAGCATGTTCGTGCTAGTTGTCGCAGTCCATACGTGCGATAATATAGTTTAATGTTTTGTGTTTGTCATCGTAATATATACTTGCATTAATATAACTATCGTAAAGGTTCCTTGGATCTGTGTATAGTCCAAGAGATCCCTTTACATCTGAGTTTTATTTTGTATTGATATTTCAATTATTCATGTATTGTGAATGGTTGTGAGTGTAATTGTGGGTTGAACGCATGAGTTATTGTGTTGATACATTATTATTTTTCATTAATAATTTATTTCATAAAATTACATTATCTTTCACACTTGTGTTTGTGTTGTTCATTTAGTCCACCATCCACTCGGTGACAATTCTGTTACACTATGAAACGTACTATTAAAAATTGTACGCTGTTATATGTGGATATCTAAAAGCAGGTGGGTATGTATGCTATACAGTATGTATGTATGTATGTATGTATGTATGTATGTATGTATGTATGTATGTATGTATGTATGTATGTATGTATGTATGTATTATGTATGTATGTATGTATGTATGTATGTATGTATGTATGTATGTATGCTATACGGTATATATATGCAATGATGCTATATGTATGTATGTGTGTGTGTGTGTGTGTGTGTGTGTGTGTGTGTGTGTGAGGTATATATGTTGTATAAATATAGACAAATTCATGAATATAATTAAAAAAAATTATTCAATAATGCGGAATGTGATATAAATACATATATTTACAATAAATACAAACTATATATGGCTCAGAAAACAGAACATAAATTGGGAGACTGTGTGTCTGTGAGAGAGAGAGAAAGAGAGAGAGAGAGAGAGAGAGAGAGAGAGAGAGAGAGAGAGAGCACACACCGCAAACATTTGAAGTTTTCTATAATAATACGTTGATTAATTTAATGCACGAAGAATCACGTGATCAGAAAGTGCAAAAATTTAAATTAAGAAAGGGAATTAGAATTCGAAGTGTACTGATTTTGAATTTAGTCTCTCTCACACATGACTGTAGCAGTAATGACGAGATATTCCATGTTGATTGCGAAATAATCTGGGCGAAATGTCTGAGTAGGGTCAGATTCTGATTAAGGATTGCAGGCTTTATAGCTTGATCAATTAGTTAGACGCATTTTTTAAAATACAACAAGTGTCATAATTTGTTCATTCATGCGCACATATACACACATTCTGTGTCTCTCTCTCTGCTGCGCATGAAACCAAAAACCTCTCCAAACCACAAATTAAATTTGATTCAAAGAGTATTCCGTTTTGCAGGATTAAAACACCTCAACAATAAACAACTTTTGTGGCGATGTATTGTACACACACAGAGAGAGAGAGAGAGAGAGAGAGAGAGAGAGAGAGAGAGAGAGAGAGAGAGAGAGAGCACACCGCACACATTTGTAGTTTTCTATAATAATACGTTGATTCATTTAATGCACAAGGAATCATGTGATCAGAAAGTGAACAAATTTAAATTAAGAAAGAGTATTAGAATTCGAAGTGTACTGATTTTGAATTTAGTCTCTCTCACACACGACTGTAGCAGTAATGACGAAATATTCCATGTTGTGTGCGAAATAATATGGGCGAAATGTCTGAGTAGGGTCAGATTCTGATTAAGGATTGCAGGCTTTATTGCTAGATCAATTAATTAGACACATTTAGTAATTAAAAAAAATATAACTTTCAATATGCTTTGTTTTAAACAAGGTAATAGTTTTTATAGATTTCCATGACCTAATCTCCAAGATAAATGGAGTAAAATCTTCAGGTGAAATCCCCATGTCGATATGACCATCCATTCAAGAGCAGATTTGATAATAAGATCTTCAAGAGGTCCACAATGTTGGACAAATTAAATGTATGGGCTAATAAAACTTATTAATGTAAGGTTAGCAAAAATGTAATTAACATTAGAATAGCATTCCACCAAATCTGTATGAAAATTAAATGCAAATGTCTGAGAATATTTTTAATAGTATGTGAAAGTTTCAAATTTTTACAATTTAAACTGTGTACAGAGTGAAGGCACAAAAGACAGAAATGAAAGAATAACTTCAGAAAGTTCAGGTATGGAGAACATCCATAAAGAAAGGATTACAAATAAGATAATGCAATTAAAACATGTTTATTGTGTCAGAGATAATTATTAAATATATTTTGTTAACAATATTATGTCTTTAATGCATGAAGATATATAAAATGACAAACCAATATGACAATGCACAACTTGTACTATAGTGTACTTCATGTATTTTCCAGTATTTATTATTTTCATATAACCCACATAATAACCAATCAAAAGAAAATACTATAATATCAACAGCACATAGCCAGCTTTCAAATCAAACTTAAAAATGATGCCATTAGGCAAAATAAAACAATAATAATACTGTATGACTACAAAATATTAAATAAAGTTCAAAGTCACATAGTTTTTAAAATAAAGCATTTGACAACAAGTCATGTGACTCTGAAAGTAAAAAAGTTATGCTGAAAACAAACCATACACAAAATATTCAAATTAATGCACCTGTTCATTTCACATCACTACTGGCATTAGGTAAGAGCCAAATCAAGTGCCACATTCAAAATGGTCGCAGGAAAGAGTTGTGATATTAAAAATGGAGTTATAACCGGTCAACTATAGGATTTGATCCAGAGATATAGACATAAGAACCTTCAGTTGATGATAACTCAAGAAATACCAGTAAGTGTATAAAATATACACTAATGTGTGCAAATGAAACTGTTTACAAATATTTGCAACTTTTAATGAGTAGGTGTTATCAGCCAATATATCTGAATTGATCAGCTTAGTTCAATATTATGAACATGAACAAAATCATAATGAAAAATTATTGATTAATTTTGATGTAGCATTTCTTAGTTATAACATTAAAAAATCAGTCTTGAAATCCACATAAATAATCATTACTGTATTTTGACAATTTTTCATGTATAATGTAGTGATTAAATCTTTTCTCTTGCCAGAATTGTGATCATTGTCAATAAAATGAGTACCCATATAGATTTAAGAGATAATAAAGATATACTGTTCGTATTTGAGACAACATTTATGATGATATAACAATTAACTATATGATTAAATAAGAATTATGTATCTCTATGTTAAATGCAATATGTACAACTGATAATAAGCAAAAGTTCAAAATAATTTGTTCTGTTTGAAGAATTCAAAATTGTGTGTTTTGTCACACAAAAAATGAGACACCAGTGACCACTATAAAATATGATTTGTATACAGCCTTCTAATTGATTTAAATGAAACAAAGGAGAGATGTATATTTTTCAAATAACATGTACAATTGAACAATACATAAATTATCTTCAAATGTCCAAAAAATGTAACATTCATTAAATCAAGAAGGTAAAAGGTGAAATCTATATAAGAATATGAGACGAATTGCATAAAATGAAGCACTTTTTCAGCAGTTTCAACTACATGCCACTAGTATTCTCTCTAAGCACAGACAGGAGAAGGAATTTAAATATCCATCTCAATGTCTTCAGCCTCATCTTCTGAAGATGGGTCTGAATCCATTGATTCGTACCCTTCAACATCTAACTGTTCTAGCAAATATTCATCTGATACAAGATTGCCAAGAATAGAGGAAATCTCTTGGCCATCACTCGGTAAGATAAATTGTAATTTCTTGTGGAAATGTAATGGAACTTCATTAACAATGAATACATTAGAGAACATATGTCTCAGATGAAGAATACACCTCTCTACATTTAAACCTTCCAAGAGTAGGACAGCCCTGTGCACATCGCTGTCTGCTCTCTCAAATGATGTTAGCACTGCGTCCAGTTGTTTCATGTAAAAGCAATGTGTGCACCTTATGTCACATGCAATGAGTTCAATTTCTTCCTCACATCTCTCCTTTGTTTCATTTATATCAATTAGAAGTCTTTTAAGTTCTTCTGGAACTGCAGCTGGAGCCTCTATAGATTTCAAGCTATCCAGGTCCAGTTTTTCTGGATATGGCATTTTGCTGCCTTCCAATAAATTGCACTCCTTAAGATGATGTTGAACAACTGTGTTTACTTTTTTTTTAGCTGTCTCCCAAGTCTTACTGCAATAGCTTGTCCACCTTGAATAGAGAGCATGACATTTCTTTTTATTATGCCAGTTATATTTATAAATCCAGATCAACTTAATATATACTACAATGAAAGAGAATTACATACATTAAAAACATACACCAAATTAATTACCTACAACTTTTTCTTTAATTATTTCTTGTGATTACCTCTAAAATGAAAACTTTGTAAAGATTGCCTGGAATATTGTAATTCTTGTTAAACAAAGACAACTGTATATCAAATCACATGTTGTAATTACCCAAAATATCCATTAACACTTCTTTTAATGCATAGAGAACTTAACCTAAGCAAAGAAGAAGAAAAAAATGTTGGAACTTAGTTTAACCTGCTACTTGCATCTTTCACATTATCCCTTATCTCATGATATCAAGGCTTGTAATGTTGATACTTTCATCTTTCACATTACTCCTTATCTCATGATATCAAGGCTTGTAATGTTGATACTTTCATCTTTCACATTACTCCTTATCTCATGATATCAAGGCTTGTAATGTTGATACTTACGTGCATATTTCTTCATCATCTGCAGTAAGAAGGTTCTCTCTGCCATCAGTCTTGTCATCACCTGGACTTTGGCAGATATTGTTTTTCTATTTCTGGATTCAGTGTGCATTTTATATTGATCTGATGTCAAAGTCCACGTGACGATTTTTAAGGACATTTCATGGCATCACAAGACATGTTCTAGTCTGAAAAAAGATAAATCAGAATAATCTGAACTGTAAATTGTAATAATCAATACATATATTGCCTTTAACTTAATTAAGTTACTGCCCCAGTGTTCATTTTAGGCTGTGCCGATCACTATTTTCATCTTTTGCACAATTTTCATCTTGAATAATTAAAACGGGGGAACTACGAAAGCGAGAATAAATTAAATTATGTGTTGATTTTAGACTGACTGAATGGTAATATGTGTTGTGATGTGATCTGCATTTTTAACATAGCTTTAACAATGTTTCAGTAATATCGCTACGATGTCTGCATTGTGGAACTTTATAGTGATGTCTAGCACTGGGACATCATGCCGCAGACATGTAGCATCATGTCAAACCCAGCCACACTATCCTGACACCAGTCTGACTAGTCCTAACACTAACCTCTTACCATGGAGCAACACGCAAAGTAGCTGTTGGTAATATTTTTAAAAAGTATTTGGTATCACTAGGCCGGGGTTCGAACCCATGACCTATTATATCCAAGGCATAAGCTTTAACTAATAGGTCACTGGGGCAGTATGACTGAATGGATTGCATATCAAGATTACTTGATAGTTTGCACTCCCAGTAAAAGAAGTGCATCACGCTAAATTTCACTACCTGAAAAAAATTGTTTTACTTTGTTTGATTAGTTTGAAAACCAATGAAGAGCACAATAATCATAATTAAAAAAAACAAAAAAAAAACGAATATTAAATATTCATAAAAATGCTGCATTTATTTCTCAAGTAGCATACAGAGTGGAGGAAAATAAGTAATTCAAATAACTAAATATATTTTACTAAATAATGGTAACCCAATTGTAAGGAGTTAAAAATCACAGTATGACATATGGGTGGGGGAGTCTGATAATGACCACAGGTGCTAGAGTCATGGTTTTCTTACACCATTTTTAAAATACTGCCACCATACCAACCAGTCAACTTGAAAATGTGTTGGGTGTGCATTTGTGTGTAGAAAAATATGACCCTTGACTAAACTGTTTTTGTTTGAAAAACCTTTTTCAGTCTAAGTTTTTGAAGCTTCTCTGATGCACAGAAACCATAGAACTACCAATTTAAGCCATCCGAAACTGCCTCACAAACTATGCATGGGATTGTTCAATTGTAGCTGATCCAGATGATTTCTATTCATCCTGCCTGCAAGAATAGGCTGAAGTAAATATGCGTCTCTGCAATTATTCACTTGAAAAAATCAACAAAACATATAATATATTATTCAATATGAGCACCAATCACAATGCATTCTTTTTATTTGTTGGTAGTTTAATGGCAACATTCAACAGGGAGGTTTGACCTGTCATAAAATTACAGCTTTCATTTCGAAATATACTACATTCTTAAAAAATGATACTGACAAGATGCACCTCTGCAGTAAAAGAAACTGCCTTTACAACCATACAAATAGTACAATAAAACCTGTCTTGAGAGACCACTGCTATGAGAGACCACCTGATTTGAGAAACCAAGATCTCCATGCACAGATTTATTGACTATAAAAAGTTATGACCTGTTATGGGAGATCACCTGTCTTGAGAGACCATTATGTTTTGGTAAATGGGTGGTCTTTCAAAGACAGGTTCTACTGTAGTAAACAGCTATGTGACTTAAGACATAATGAAAATGAAACATATTTACCCAGATATTTTCTTCCTGATGTTCTCTTTCACTAGTGGATCAACAACTTCCAGTAAAGACTGACTGAAAGAGTATATATAAAATAATACTGATATGAAATTTATTGAAATTTATGTGAAATCTTTACTTTCAAAGAAATTATAAAATTATTAAGTAAATATTATTGTTTATGGCAACACTGGCACATTATTCATAGCATCATTTCAGGTGCAAGGACTAGCTACTGATTGAAGTTTGCAATGTATAATTAAAATAATATAAGTTATAAGAGATGAACATCTTACCTTAAATGGTAGTATTTCTTCAAACTGATAGCATATGTCTCTGATCGGGTAAGCGGTTCCTGGAATATATTATAAAGCATAAATTAAACATATTGCTTGTTTAGTTGCAGCCGACATGGTTAAGTCACCTATAAAAATTGAAGGTGGAATTTTTTTAAAGCTATAATAACATACATTACTCAATCTTACAGTTAAAAATAATAGATTCAGAGCAAGTGAAAATAGTTTATATATATTTTATTACTGAAGTTCATGAGAAACAATGCACAAACACCTCTAGCCCTATTTACAGTGGGGCCTTGACTTACGAGTGTCCCAACTAACGAGTTTTTTGAGATACGAGTAGCATCAGGGGAGGGGGGGGGGCGAATCGGACATTTGTCCGAGACATCATTTGCTCTAAATCTAACAAACATCTCGAGAGAATTAATTCGAATCCTTCTTTTTCAACCAAAAAAAAAGATTACTTGCTCGAAACATAAGTTTTTCGCAAATCATACTCCAAGACCGTTTTCATCGTTTAGTCAAAATACGGTCTCGTCGTGATGTCATCGCCCCCCTGCTGCTACAGGTTAATAATTTATTTCAACCAAATATTTGATCGAGTCTTTAGGACTTTACAAACAAACTAATCGCTAACACCTCATCTTGTAGATGAATTAAATTATTTGACTGGTCAGTGAGTCGGAAATTAATTCTCGTCAGCGAATTATTATGGCATCGCATATAGACAGGATTAATTGGGTTTTCAGTAATTAGGAATCCTGGAGGAGCTGTTGGTGCAAACGAATAAAGAATATATCCTTGCTGAGCTTGATTTGATTGCTCTAGATTAATTTGATAGCTTCCTTCAATTGCATCACATACTAAATTGAGCGCAATCACCGCTGAAATATTTACATTGTGCGGGGCAATATGTCTACCGCCGCCATCTGGGTCATTATTATATTTGAGAATAATTGAATCTTGTACTTGTAATACCTTGATAACATTTCTAACAGATTCTTTTAGTTCCTCAGCGTTATATCCGGGAAACTTGAACTTATATAGATCGGCTTCTGTGATATTGTAACCGGTTAGGAATCGTTGTTTATTGTTGCTGTTGTCATTTATTATTGTTTGAATAATTCGTTCGTTGATATATTCCATATCAGATACAAGCTGATTTAATATTTAAACGTGTTTTCGCGATTTTGTTTGCCGTAGTTGTTCTAGTTGTGTTTCATGTAATTGATTAATTTCATTAAAATAACCAGTGATGTCAGTTAGCGTAAATGAAATAGTAACAGTTGACTCATCTGTTCTTTTAATGATAAAATCCCATTGCAACGTGTTTTTGTTGGTAAATATGAATCTATCGGCGATTTTTACTTTTCTTATATCAGATAAATTATCTCGATACGTGGGGTTGATTTCATGATATGATTGTACGTCTGTGGTTAAGTCGGTGGCGGATTTTTTCCGGGTGATTTTTCAGGCCATCCTAACACTGTTCTTAACGAGCTGTTATAGATATCCACGGCATACTCAGGGGAGTTTATTTCGATGGACGACGAGAGCGTCGGTTGATGAACTTTAATAGCTATGCTTGATTCTTTTCCAGTGCTTGATTCTTTTCCAGTGCTTGATTCTTTTCCAGTAATTGATTTTATTCTACGCTGAATTTCAGCATCGATTTGCTCAATTTGGTACGACCCAGTTGGTAACGAAGCAGTTTCCCACGCTGGAGTACCATCGGGTTTATTCTTATACGAGAACACCAGTGCGTTATTCGGTTGCTGACCGCCAAATGCAACCGATCTGATATTAGGCCAGCTATGATATACTCGTAATTTTGTCAGCGCGATCTCACGCACTGGAATCGGAGAAGGGAAGTTCACACTAAATTCAGGGTTTGTTGATGTTATTGATATCATGCTTGTTCGTATCGGAGTGGTATTCTCCGTGATTCGTTGAAGCAGTTCGAGTGACATTATTGTTAACGCTGTCTTCAATTTCCAATTTCAACATCGCGGAGTTATACAACTGGGTCATCGTGGAAAATTCAACATCGGATATGAACGAATTATCTATCGACAGCGAGATCAACTCGGATAATTTCGAGTACGCGTCAAATACCACCCGGTACCGAGCTGTATAATCACTGAGTTTCTTCTGAGAACACGATGATAACTTTTTAGTTATCGCGGTGGCGACTGCCGCGATTGTTGTTGCCGCGGAGATATCAATTAGAACTGCAATTGGAGCCATCATGGTCACCGTCGACAAAATAACCCCGGCACTGGCCATCACACCGGACACCGAGTACACGGTGATGTCGATTTTTTTCATTTTTTTTCATTTTTTCACGATAACGCTCAGAAAGTGATTTCAAGTTCGCGGAAAATTCTTTCACGGTATCATATCGATATCGATGCGATTGTGATACCTCTGGGATTATTATCGGTTCAATTGATTTCATCGATGTCATTGTTATTTTAAACCCGCTGGTGTTTTCAATTATTCGCCATCGTTAAGGGGAATTGCTGGCCTATAGGTATGGTAGCTTCAGCCGGAAAAATTATCTACAAGTTCTACACACCAGGCTATTTTTGATCTAATGGTGGAGCTATCAACCGCGACGAAGTGAAAGCTTGGTGTTTTGCCAGTCTCGATAATTAACGTCGCGACGCCACCAGAGTAGGTTCGATATTCTTAATGCCTTTGTGCGGAATCCCTACCTTTTCAAAGGCTGATTTTAGTTTAAGAATATCCGTGTAAATATCGAGATAATTTGCCTCAATTTCGCTAGAATTAATCGTCTTCCTCTTCTCCTTGTTAAAAAAGAAATGAAATAGAAGGGTGTTGATTCCAAGCCGTGCTTGTTCTTTAATATGCCAGTCGATGTTAGAAAATTTTGTCGTGATATCTTGAGGTTTACTGCCCTCAAAGAACTTATTAACAATTTCGCTGGTGAGCTTTTGTTCGTCAATAGCTTTTTTACTTTCATCGATAGCCACTTTAATTTCAGCGAGAGTCATGACATCCACAAGTGAGGTTCCCAAAAACTTACCAACGACGTCGTTAGTGGGTTTTTGTACCCTTTCAAAATTTTCTTTTAGTTTAAGAATATCATTGTAAATATCGAGATAATTTGCCTTGATTTCGGCAGCCGTCATTATCCTCCCATTCTCCGTGTTCATAAAGAATGGAATCAGAGCCCTTCTGATTTCAAGCTGTGTTTTGTCTTTAAAATACCGGTCGATGTTAGAAAATTTTGTCGTGATATACTGGGGGTTACTGCCCTCAAAGAACTTATTAACAATTTCGCTGGTGAGCTTTTGTTCGTCAATAGCTTTTTTAATTTCAGCGAGGGTCGGGCCTGTCAGAGATGTGGTTTCAGATTCACGTGTTTTCCCAAAAAAATTATCCACGATGGTATTAAGTGTTGCTTGTCTCACCATAAACGCATTAATATCTTTGAGAGTAGTCATCGTAGATGCAGTCGGGGCACCGAAGAAATTATTAGCGACGTGGGCATTGTGAGTATGCTTGCCAATAAACTCGCTAATTTCAGCGAGGGTCGGGCCTGTCAGAGATGTGGTTTCAGATTCACGTGTTTTCCCCAAAAAATTATCCACGATGGTATTAAGTGTTGCTTGTCTCACCATAAACGCATTAATATCTTTGAGAGTCATCGTAGATGTAGCCGGGACACAAGTGCGCCTGGTTTAAGTTGTCCGCCGTTGGAATACAGCGCAATAGAGTTTTCAGCGGCGTTGCGCTGCCGTATCAAAATGTCATCCGCGGATATATTACTGCTTTTCAATTTACCCTAGCGATCTTGAAATACAACTATTTCGTTCCGGTCAACACTTGCTAAATTTAACGTCTCAGCGATTTCATCTTCAATTATTTTTTTTACATCCTCGATAGAACCCGCAGATGTTTTCGCGGTGGGTTTCGACATTGACAGAGATCGTCCCCAAATATCAATCATTATTATAAAGACTCTAGTATTTTCAATTGATTGATTCTCTAAAATTACCTTGTAATTTCCTACTCGTGTATTTATTTACAACCAGATGAAGTGGTTTCTGTGACGATGAAATCTCCGCGAGGAAATTTAATACTTCACGGCCTCATATCGGTGGATCATTTAATTGTTGTGTTGGCAGCGTGGAATAAAAAATCGGAAACTCTTTGAGTTTCATCGAAGAATTTATATACCGCATAAACTCGTTCGGTGGGGCTAGCCCATATGAATCGAAATAGACAATTCCACGTGGATCAATCGCGTATGCAACCCAGTGAGTTCCCGATCCGTTACTGTTATCAAGATTGATGATACCGGTTTCAACGCTGTTTGGTTTTCTCGGTAATTGATCTCTCATAAAAACCCCTCTGAAGTTTTCTATCGCTAGTTTTTTAGCAGCATCAATTAAATCAAAATTGGATATAGGGAGAATTGGGCTTTCAACTAATAAACCGTTCCTGGTATTCTCAGACCCTTTCCGCTGTACCATGAATACGGGGTTCCTGGTATTCTTAGACCGTTTCCCTTTTTTTTATATCCTTTCCCAGTTGCCTTTTTCAACGCCATCCCTGCCGCGGTCCCAACGGCTCCCAACGCCGCCGCTTTCGCCACTGCTGGGGCAGCCGCTGCAATCAATGCTGGTATTGCAGCTAACAATGGAAATATACCACCTGATTTTATCATGTTGGCGACTGCAGCCTTTGAAAATACAATTTGAACCCCTCTCTTATTCTTTAGCGCATCATTGAAATGTTTTATTTGACGATCCGTCAGTGATATTTTATGTGTACCGCCGGACATCTGCGCTGGTTTTAACGTTATTGTCGTTCCACATTCTTTAGCTGATTTTGATCGCAATTTCTTGACTTGACCATCAGTCAACTTGACACTAACAACACTATATGTCATTTTATTGTAAAACACATTTATGCTTTCAATTGATCTAATTGGAAACTCTTCAAGTTTCATTTACATATTTTCCACTGGTGCATCAACGATTCTCATTCGTCCGCCAGCCCCTTCTAACAACATTGATTTGTCGCTGAGAATAACAGCAACCGCTCTATAATCAACATCGCCAGGATCTATACGAGCCCTAAAATGTATGTCAACGACAGATTGCCTTGTTAAATCAAGATGCTCCAGCGAAAAGTAATAAATCGGATATATGTTTTTAAAATCAAGTTGCGATATTTGTAAACCAGTATCAACATTTTGATCACGGCCCATAAATGACAGCATCCGATGATACACACGTGCTATGTGGTTGTTTTCGTAATTAAGCTGTATATCCTCAGATGGTTCTTGTTGTCCGTTTATTCTCAGTGAAACCTCCTTGACTCCTAACCGATCAAATATCATATGACTGCGTTCTTGGGAACCTAATCGATTCAGATTCTGCAGCGCTATAAATATATGACGTGGAGCTGAAACGCCTTGTTTTGATGCCAGGTGCATGTAAATGTATCAGCAACATTATCCTCTTTGGCATCAGTTGTTGTTGTTAGCCAACTTATCAATGATTTGCCACCTGTGTCCATAAATGAAAGTAGCCGCTCTTCCGTGGTAATTGATGGGGTCATTACTGGCATCCACAATACTATTTTACTCAAAACAACTTTACCATCAGCGGCACCAGTACGCCAAATTGCATCATTGTCATTGCCTTTTCGCACTAACGCGATTGTGTGCTTGGCTCCATAGATGACTTTTCTGATATTTCTGCAGAATCCAAATATGTGATGGAGTGGAATCGCACATGAAAAATATCGCTGCTGTCCGTGCAATGCTCCTTTTCGTGTTGCAAATCCTAAATTGAAATTACCATTAACGCCTCAGAGAATATCAAAAGCAGCTCCTGGTCTAGCTCGACGTTCTGGATTAGCTGCTTCTTGTTGATTTGCTTCTGCAGTATCTTGTGCTGTCAACACTTTAATGTATTGAAGGTGGTCAGCGTTATCAGAGGTATCCTTTGCAAACATCATAGATGGACCAGCCGACCTTGTATAATCATCGGAATATCTTGCTAGCCCGATTATTGTTGTTGCAACATCAACTTCACGGTCTATTGATTCAATTTCTTTTCCATCAATGAGATATCTTGCACTTTCAAATAACGCCATTATGCCATTATTAACAAAACCAACTCGGATATTTGCGTTATCTGCATATGGGGTATCAGCTGCAACATTTGTTACGAGTTTCCCCTCGATTTCAATAAATGCTTCACATGGCAAAAAGTATCTACTGGTATCTTGAACTTGAAGTTCAATTCGCGATCGTAGGTCGGGTTGTATTGCATGATAGGAATAGTATTGATAATCGCGGACGAAATTGTCCTTGGGTACTGGGGCTTCTATATCAAACGCGGGATCAGCTGTTCGTTTAAACTTTATACTATTCACACTAGTGTTTTCAATTGTGAAACTCTTTGTAATCATCGTCGTTTTTGTTTTCGTTTCAAACCACTTCCTGCTATCGCGTTCATGATAGCGCTATGTGTTACCGGCGAATCCGTCAATGGTGACGGAGTCACCGAAGCAGCTAACGACGCTAGTTTTTGTTCCACTGCGCTATTTATTGCTTTGCTGATTTTTGCAGGCATCACTGTAGTTGATGGCAGCACCGTTGGTTTCTTTCGCACCAATGATGCTATTTTATCTTTCGCGGCAGAAAATGCCTTTCCGGCAAGATTTGCAACAGCGCTGATTCCTTTATCACGAATAACATCAATGGCCTTCATTGATAATTGTTTAGCTAACGGCGCCACTTTTGGGGCCATTCTTGTAAATAGCCCCGCAATGATACTGCCGAAACCATCTCCGTAATATGCTCTATAAACAGGCAATCGTGAGTTCACCACGTTGACGCTTACGGGTTTATCATGGTTGTAGTGTATGATCATCTTGTTATAAAACTAGTAGTTTTTCAATTAGTGATCAATCGCTGTAATAACCATGGGCATCTCTGTGATTTTCAACTAATTCAGCAATGAGTTCTCGATATATATCAATGTCCATGATACCGCCGGCAAATAATCGTCTGCAGATATCAGCTGCTTCATTAATTACTTCCGGTGAGTAATTTCCGGCTCGTTTCCCTCCCATAAGTACTTCCAACCGTGATATATCACTGAGGATGTTACCAGGGCATGTCACGGTTGCGTTAAAATCCTTTGGATTTTTAATCGAATATCCTTTTCCGCTTGTTTTCTTAGAACCGGCTTCTGCTCTTATGTCTATTTGTTCCGGGATTGGATCCTCCGTATAACGTGTTGGTAGAAAGTCATCATAACCAGGGTGCTGCAACGCCGAGATTCTATCCCCGCCGCGTTTCGCTAGATATATTTTTGATGCCCAAGTGCCTGTGCCTCTTATAAAATTTGTAAACTCGTCTTTTAATAATTTCTCTCTTTTACCCTTTGGAAAATTGTCTATAGCAAAATCATTTAATTCGGAATCCGTATGGTTTCCTCTAATTTCATTTAATACTGCGACTGTAAATATATTCTCAGGTGAATAGTCCATTCCTCCAGCTGCACCTTGTTGCTGTTGTATCCCTGCGCGTGTTTGTTCGGTCTCTGCTACTATCTTGTCAAGCGTATCAATCAGCGGCGCCTTCTTTGCTCGTTCTCGTTCAGGAATATCTCCGTATATCGCTGCTTCAGTTAACTTTTTCACATCTTTGGTCGCACTTGTTATCGGAGTAAACAGTTGTTCACTTGACACAGAAAAGTCAGTCTGCGCTTGTTGTCGTTGTTGAAGTTTCTCGCGAAGTCTGTCTCGAACCGGTATAAACTTTTTAATTGCTGCTAGCCGCTATCGGGCTAATCTAGTTGTAAGCGATTCACCTACCATATATTGTTTGTGAACTGAGTTTTCAAATGTGAAACTATCACAATTAAAAGCTTGTATTAATTTATTTTCAATGATAAATAGATTTCCTGACACTGCGGTTAGAGTTGCCGTTGATTCATTTTACATTAACAGCAAGTACAGTTACGCAGTTGCTGAATTCACTAATTCGGATGAAAGTTGGGGATCATGGAGAATTAAAAAAGAAATGCTGCGTGATTATTCTGAATCAGCAGATGTTGAAATTAAAAGTAATTACTTACGCGATGATAATTTATCAGAACCTTCTAATGCACCACCGATATCAGATCCAAGTTGTAGATATAAAACAGTTTATTTAAATGGCTGTGGCGGGTCAGGAAAAACGACGCGTGCAATCGAGTTATATCGAGGACGCGTAAACATGATTGTGCTGACGCCAACACATAGATTAGCCAGAGAGATAAAACAACGAGGCGTTTCCGCGTGTACGTATCATAGTTTTTTCAGATACAGTGGTGACAAATGGACACCTGAACGAATGGGAGAGAAATTCATCCCCGAGGTTATAATTTGGGATGACGTATGCACAGTATCAACAGAAATATTAAAGATGTTCTTGATTGGCTGCTGACAAAAAACACGACCATGATAATGTGCGGAGATCATGGACAGCCACCACCATTTGTCGGCGCGGGTCCACATAAGTGGCTGAAAGAATTCGTCGATTATTATGAAGAAATTGATAGCGATTATAGGGCACATGATAAACAATTAAGTGAGGTTAAAAAATTAATTAGATTACAACCGGATAGAATCCAATGTGAAATAATCAGAGAAATAATTCCTGAAACTTCCATGGAGGAATTTTGGGAAGCATGGAGACCAAACGATTTTGTAGTGGCAAGTAGAAAGATAGTCAGAGATACAATTCAGCGGCAATTATTTGAGCTACACAAACAAAAATATCCGATGTTACAGGTTCCATTTTGTTACAGACCAGCTGACACCCGCAAGCAAAACATCGAGGTGGAAATACCCGGCGAAGGCAAACAAATACTTGTGCTAAATGATATTGTATGCGTTGATATACAATTTGTTGAACGCGCATTGAACGCTAAATCATTGCCGTGGACACTGGGTTATGTAACGACGATACATTCCTCGCAGGGATTAACCATCGCGGATACAATTGTTTGGATAGTCGATAATCGCATTGAGTGGTCAAATTTAGTCTATCTTGCAGTGTCTAGAGTACGGCGAATAAATCAACTTCGAAGAATTGTTTTCGATGATGACACCACAATGGATGATATTGATGTTAGCATCATTAATAAAAAAACTCTCCGGTTACAAACTCCAAGACAAAAAAAACAACGAGAATTTGATATTGATGCTGAATTAATAATTTCGCTGAAGCAACAACAGAATAATCACTGCGCGAGTTGCAATTGTATAATGCGTTGGCAGTATTCGGATAAAGATCCTCGCCAATTTACCGTAGATAGAAACAATAACAGTCTCGGTCATGTCAGAAACAATGTGATGTTGACTTGTCTTGAGTGCAATAGACGCAACGACGCTAGTTAAGACCATGCGGCGGGAATTGAGTATCATCAGGAATCACTTGTAATTGTTCGCGTGTAAAACCCCGCTGAATGGGCAGTTGAATCCAATTTATAGATTGGAGGTCTACCAGTTGATCGTGTTATAGTAGATATGCTATGCGTAGTGACACTCCAAATATGATCAGTAGCCCTTTTTTTTACCACCTTCGAGTTCTCCTGGTTCATAGAAATATCTCACGGTGACATTGCTGAGAATTGGCTGAGAAACGCTATCCCGCTGTGGTTGTGGTATATACTTTTTTTTATTGCGTTGTTAGGTTTCATATTGATTGCTCTGGTAATCTTGTTATTTAGCGCCGCAACTACCCCTGGTAACCTTTTGACCCATTCACGGGATCGCTTTTCTTGGATGAATTCTTTTGCGTATTGATATCCAAATAACCGCTCAGCAAGAGTCCGATTAAATCGTTCTACAATTGCCTGATCGCGATGTAACGCAGTATGCCACCGTCTGATGGTGACATTGTGATGTTTCATTGTAGATGCAACCACACCCTGAAATTCCTTGCCAGGATCAACTTGTAATAGATTTGGCCAGTGCAGAGGGCCTCGTTGATAAATCTTTTCAAATGCAGAAGCAACTTCAGGTGATGATTTTATTTTTAGCGGTTCTGCTTGTTTGTATCGATTCTCAACGTCAACTACGGTTAGCGCGTATTTGTAACCGTTGTCATGTGGTAAAAACAATAAATCAGCTTGATGAACTTCATTAGGTCAAAATGCGAGAAATTTATTTGTTTAGGACGCTGTAGATAAATTTGCCATATAGCCTGTTTGGATAACCAATTAGCCGCAGTAGCCTTTTTCACTTTTGCGGCGTTGGCGAGTTTATTGATTGCAGCGTTACCCCTCCAGTATCCTCTCGGAGAATAATAAATATATTCCATAATATTAATTACCAGCGCCCATCATCAATGTGCCTTTCATAGCTGATTTTACCAACCACGAAGCCAACTTTTCTATGAAAGATTTATCAGGAATAGCATTTAACGCATGAATTAATTTCACATCTGCGAGATGCCTGTGTTGCAGATTGCTGCTTTTATATGCAACATCATGAGCATGACACGCCTTATCAATAGCGTTTATCGGATACTCGCCGGGTCGGGGCTGATTTTGATCATCAAGTCTGATATCTAATCGTGTTCCGGGGCCACAGTAGCTATATCCTGGAAGGTGCTTTTCTCCGGGGTACTTTGCCCATGGGGTTCCAGGGATTTTTGCCAATTTGGCTGCGATATCACCTCGTTTTTTTTAAAAACATCTCCGGATTTCATAGAAACAAATCTAAACTTTTTTATACCACATGTTGCACATCTACCAGTAAGTGCTGATCTGTTATTTTTAGTTGTAATCGTCGTCACATCATTTGTGTTAGTACGCGTTTTACACTTCACACAATATAGATCCATAATTTATGTATAGAGATATGTATATAATTGATTTCTCGGCGACTAAAACAAGAGAACCAGTTAAGCATCATGTAGCGCTACCAAACTCTATCCGCGCAATTATAATCGGGCCATCAGGATCCGGCAAGACGCAATTGTTGCTCAATTTAATAGTGAGGATGGATGAAGTGGGATAAGTTGTATTTAGTTGCTCCTAGCGTAGATGATCAACGATGCTATGAAGTGTTAAAGGATTTTAACGAGAATGCATTAGAAATTAAGGGTGAGAACGCCATCGATTTTATAACTGATATTGACGAGGCACCATCCGTGGATGACCTTGATGGGAGCATTAACAATTTAGTCGTATACGACGATGTGATGTTAGACAATCAAAAAAAACCCAGCTAGAATATTTTCCCGAGGCAGGCATAAAAACACCGACGTGATATATGTCACTCAACGCTACACTCAGATTCCAAAAGTGATCAGAGATAACTATAATATTCTTGCTGTGTTTAACGGCGTTGATACACATACGCTACGAAATATTTGGCAGACATGGTGTTCCGATATGGACTTCAATCAATTTCGAAATTTCTTTAGTAACGCTCAGTCAACCCCGCATGGATTTATAACAATAAATTTACATGATCCTCGGACACGATATCGTATCGGACTCGATCAAATATTTGGTTGAAATAAATTATTAACCTGTAGCAGCAGGGGGGCGATGACATCACGACGAGACCGTATTTTGACTAAACGATGAAAACGGTCTTGGAGTATGATTTGCGAAAAACTTATGTTTCGAGCAAGTAACCTTTTTTTTGGTTGAAAAAGAAGGATTCGAATTAATTATCTCGAGATGTTTGTTAGATTTAGAGCAAATGATGTCTCGGACAAATGTCCGATTCGCCCCCCCCCCCCCCCGCTGCTCGAGTCGTCTCTCAGCCGATTTTTTTGCTTTGAGTTGCGAGCTAAAATTCGGGTTACGAGCCAGCTTCAGATACCCCACCGCTAGTTGGCGCAGCGAACGTCACAGTGAACGCATGAACATCCGCCAAGCATCCCGTGTCTCACTCGTTCATTTAAACGGTCAGCTAGCAGTGGAAGCATTAGTGTTGTGCTCGCATTTGTGCTTGCGGTTATTTTGCAAAGAAGCAGATGATATGCATTGAAATAAAGAAAGAAATTATGGAAAAACATGACCAAGGTGTGCGTGTAGTTGACTTGACGAAGCCGTACGAGCGTAGCCCTTCCACGATCTGCACCATACTGAAGCAGAAGGAGTCAATAAAGGCTATCACGCTAGCCAAGGGCGTTAAATAATTAATAAACAGCGGACATATCTCCATGAAAATATGGAGAAGCTGCTGATGGTGGGTTGACGGAGAAGCAGCTCGCCGGTGATACCGTGACGGAGGCTATAATCTGCGAGAAGGCACGAGCTATTTACGCTAATTTGCTGCAGGTTCTCTACCTTCCACCCAACATCACCCCTATCCTGCAGCTCATGGACCAGGAGGTGCTTTCTAATTTCAAGAAGCTCTTTACCAAACACCTGTTCCAACGCGGATTTGAGGTGACGGAGAGCACAAACCTCAACCTTAGAGAGTTCTGGAAGGACCACTATAACATCAGGATATGCTTCAGAATTATCAATATTGTGGTGGTTTTGGAGGTCCGGAACGGATTAATTCCATTTCAATTCATTTCAGTGGGGAAAATGGATTTGACATACGAGTAATTTGAGTTACAAGCTCCATCACGGAACGAATTAAACTCGTAAGTCAAGGCCCCACTGTATTTTAGAACAGGCACTATATTAGATGATGACCGACTCTACCTGACCTATAATTATGGGTGCGATCATATCTTAAACCATACTCAATGAATGATGCGCTGGTTTACCTGGCTTTCACTTCTTGCAAGAGAGTTGTCTGTGGAAAATCTATTTTTATCCTCCAATGACCATCTTCTAATGTCATCTGTTGACACACCTTTAAATAGACAGTGACAATGAAATTATTTCTGTAAAGCCAGAAAAAGTGATAAACATGAAAATAAATTCACAGTAAGCAAAAAGCGGTCGAGCAATTCAATAAATGCACATTTTTATATTACACTAACAAGATGCCATAATGGATACTAAATATAATTGCGTACTGTTGTATATCACATATGAACATTTAAATTGTTTGAAGGTAGGTCTCAGGATTTTCTTTTGAATATTAATTTTTCTTTTTACCTCAAGAATTTGGAGTACATTATAATGCTATTTGGGACACAGACTGTCCTTCTGAATAATCCCTGTTTACCATCTAAAATGTATCAAATGATCAGTAAATCATATGAGTGAGTCTGCTTACACGATACATTACACATGTACTGTTATGACAACTGAGTGATTGTGCATAAAAATGGAAAGTGCTGACATTGAAGCATACACTTCACTAGTGATAATACTGCTGATACAATTGGCTGAGAAACTGGAGTTTAATGCCAACACCAATGCCCTAATCGTAGAATAATGCATGTACTTTTAACAAATTAACATCAGCTAGAAACAAGTGAAAAATGTAAATACTTTATTTCAATGACAAGATTACTTTGCAATTCTGTACATTCATTTTAGATGATAGCTGTAGAAAATGTAATCAATATAGTGTAAGCCAGAATCACAGCATGAATGAAAATGATAATTCATTTTTGCTGCTGCCGGTAAAAGTTCTTGTCACAAAGATTTAAATCCAAATATTAGAACTCAAATTCAAACATTAAATATACTGAAAAAATATTTATATTTAACACTCACTTTAACTAATAGCTTCATGTGTAACTTTCTCTGAATGATCGTGAAATGGAATTCTGCAACAAGTATGATCGTATACTCAAGAGTGCTGTATTACATTACTCATACATTCTTCCTTTCAAGCTTGTAAAGCAATGTTGAGTTGTTCTTTCTTTCTGATCTGATATGTTTTGAACTTTGAAAAGATCCAACTACTCTAATATTTTCCATCACATAACGACTCACACCATAAATGCTTAACATATGGCACAATTAAAAGCATAGACAGGTCCACTAACTAAGTAGTTTTGTCAATTTAATGAAACTGTGAGACAATAGTCATATTTGAAGAAACCGGTCTGTTTCTTGGAAATGAGTCATATACAGTTACTCCAAATAGCAAATAAGGAAACTACTCTTGCACTATTTTTAAACAGGAGTCACTAATGCAATAAAAATGTACAATATATGAGTGATAATAATAATTAATAATAGATAATAATAAAAATTACAATAGAACTTTTTATTGCTTTTTTATTATGCATAAAAAGCATAATGATTATACCAAAAACGTAATGGTCAGCATGTATTATTTAGTGGAAAGTTAATGTGGTGTGTACTGCTGGAACAAAATATCACGAGGAAACTGCTATACAGGTAATACACTGCACCTCCATGAGCAACACTGCTTATAAAAACAAACTGAAAGCATTACATCCATTGCTCCCAATTAAATAACAAAGATTATACAAAGCCAAAGGTTTGATCTGAAATTTTTGTTTGATTCGAAAATGAATTGATGTTTTGCTGTAATTTTGAAAGACATTTCAATTTTATTTAATAGTTAGGCAAAGAAATACAGTGTTCACAAGAGATGAGTAAAATATGTATAGTATCAGCTTAATAAGTCAATTATGAAAGATTTAGCATTCGAGTTCTTGCAAATTTTATTAAAATCACTTCAAAATACGTTATTATTTCTCTGTTCATGATATTTTTCAGGTCTGCAGATTTAATAAACACCAGCAAAGTTATTACAGGCTAACATGCATGGATTTTCTACTACATATAATATGTCTAAAGAAAAAAAAATACCATAATTTGAAATTCATAATTTTAAAAAATTGATTAATGATTCAAAGTATGCATAAGAAAAGAACTAATAAAAAGCATAAGTTGAACAAACCTGAAATATTTATTAGAGTTTCTTGAAGCATTCTGTTGGTGTTGACTTTCAGAGCTTCAGCTTTCTTCAACGTATCTGCAAAGGTTTTGCCTGAAAATCAGAAAGATGATGATTACTAAGTGTGAAGAAAATCGTTTCCATGTTTGTATATATACATTCTGTAATTAATGTGAAATCTGTGTCTTTATCTAGCTGTACTATATTAATTTTCAAGCAGTCAAATCTATTCACCCCCGGATTTGCATATAAGGACAGGTCTTAAAGTTTACATTAATACAACAAAAAGATGGCACGACATCTTAACTATAATTAACATTATTTTTGATAAAACCTAAATCTGTTAATGGCATGATTAGATGGTAATGACATATTTTGAAAAAACTGCATATGCAGAGACTACATATACATTGTTTTCTTTTAATTTTATCGCCATAATGCAAAAGGCCATCAACAAGCAAATCAACACGATTTTCTGGTGTCATCTCTTTGGAAATGTTTTAAATTTCCCGAAGTATGACCACAGGAGTTCCAAGCACTCCCCATCAGTCAGTCCTAATCCAGGTGTTCGCCTTGGGTTGTATAAAACCTACAAAAATGGGGAAAATGTACATGACACAACTGAATAAAAAAAACAGTTGAAACATTAATAAAAACTTTTTGTTTTTCCTTTTACATGGTAATAGTCTTTCAAAAGAATTTTTTAATAAATTAAATGTAAATATTTGAGAACTGTAGTAATTGCAAATGCCATTTAATTACAACTGACCTTCAATAATTGTTTTGCGATCATTAAGAGACAGGTATCTGAAACAAACTGCAACACTTTTACAAATACTAGTAACAACAAGATTTATTTTGTCATTACAACTTTGGTGCATACAACAAGCCTCTACATTTAAATTCTACATTCTCATTTAAAATTTTCATTAAGAAAGACACAAATGATTTTGTAACAATCAACAATTAAAAACATTTCAAAAGGTATATGAAGATATATTTCTGTATGTTTTTACTGGTGAAGGAAAAACAAACCTGGCAAGCCATTTTGTGTCCATAGCAATGAAATATTGTGATAACTAGTTTCGCTGCATCCAAAAGATCAGTACGTTCTTTTTTCTGAAAATAAACAATGAAATTAAATCACAAAATGTTGCAATATCACAATGATAGCCATGCCATTAGAATGCACCTGAAAAACAAAATCGATAGCTGAAAAATGGTTTAAAACAAATAATATCATAGATTAAATGAGCCTGAAAAACAAAATCAATAGCTGAAAAATGGTTTAAAACAAATAATATCATAGATTAAATGAACATATAAATAACAGAGACACCCATAACAAAATGACTATACTTTCGCAAAGTGGTAATCAGGTGTCAGCTATGCTTCACACCTCAATCTACTGATACAATAACTGACATCAAATACCCTCCTTAACTAATTATAAATAAGAAGAGTGTTCAATTAATACATTCAAAGGATTAAAGGAAGATATTATTGTACAACAATCAGGAAATGAGAGAGCGAATAAAAACAGCAAATATGCTGAATTGCTGCATGAAATACAACATGGCCACATACACAACCAAGTCAGGATAAATTCACCTACATAATAGACAGTGCCGAGATGTACCTTCAGGTGGGTTTCCAGGAGTCAAGCTATATCATACAATATGTGCATTTGGCTGTCCTTGATTTCTGCAACTAATTTTTCAAGCAGGTACACTCTAGTATTTATCTGTAGTATTTATTCGTTTTGGGTACTAAATTACTAAGTCTTTTGATAAAAAAATCAATTGCATACCTTTCACCATGTTTCAGGTTGAAAAAATAGTGTGGGTATTCATGACGACAGGCAGAACCAAATAGAGCAGTTGCGTCAAGTTTCTTTTTCTTTGCTTTGGATCTTAGGGCACTGCCAGCTTGAAACTTGTACATTGTGAACTGTCTTTTCCTGCTTAATCTTTTCCTTTTCTGTGAAGTAGCCATCAATGAATTTATCCACTTCATCCTGATCAAGAAAGAAATGGCCATCATGTTTAGGTTTTCGTGCCTCAGATCCTGATGAAACCTTTCTGACCAACTGGAAATCTGCATCAAATGAAATAATTTTTTGTGGATTCTGAAAATGAAATTAAAAAGGAGTTATAAGCATTTTTGCGATACACCGGTCTGGTCAAAATTATGTTTAAAAAAAATCATTGTAGATTTTCTTACGAATCATATTCTTTGTACTTCACAATATATGAAAAAAATACCCACAATATAATACAGTTAACTTTCAATGTCAGAGTTGATTTGCTATGAAAACTTCATCAGACTCAACCATGAACCACATCAACTAACAAGTGCCAGATGGAAATATGCTTGCTTCATAGTTTGCACCAACAAAAAAATAAAATTACTGTACTGTATCCAAAGGAAATTCATTTCCCTGTCAGATGATATATACAAACATAATGAGAAACTACAGTTTATAATACTATGAATAATGTAAGATATATATATATATATATATATATATATATATATATATATATATATATATATATATATATATATATATATATATTACGGATCATGTTAAAAACACGGATATTCATCAATATGTTGAATATTCTTCATGCCATCCTAAATCATGTATAAACGGGATACCATATAGTCAAGTGAAAAGATACAGAATAATTATTTCTGATGACACTGTTTTTAAATCATCTTTAACAAAATTAGGTCAGCAATTTTTAAATAGTAATTACCTAATTGATATCATTAATACTGCTTTTAAAAAAGTATCTTCTCTTACACAGTTTGAATCATTAGAATGTAAAATCAAAGCTAGACATGAAGAAATCGTTCTTTTTATTATTGAATATAATCCAAGTTTGCCAAACATAGGTAAGAGCATTAATACATTTTTAGATTTATTAAAATTATCAAGTTAAACAAGTGTTAAATCGCTACACAAAAGCAAACCTACACTTGCTTATAAAAGGGCTGCAAATCTTAAAGATTTCCTAATTAATTCTAATTAGAAAAACATATAAAAAGGATCATCTACTAAATGTAATAGACCTAGATGTTCGCACTGTTCTTTTATGAATGAAAGTACTTCTTTCAATAGCAATAATACGAAAGAAACTTTTAATATGTGTTGTGATACTAACTGTGCAACATCAAATGTTATTTATTTGATCACATGCAAGAAATGTGGCATCCAGTATATTGGACAAACCAGTCAACAAATATCTAAACGTATGAACCAACATAGATCAGACATAAAAAATTATATTGATCAATCATTTTCATCACATGTTGCCACACATTTTAACAAGAGTTCCCATAATGTAAAAAATTTCTCTTTTCAACCTATTACCATAGTTAATTCTGAAATGGAACGTCTGCTAAAGGAAACCTATTGGATTCACCATCTTAATACGATATATTCAAAAAGACTAAATTCTAGGGCACTATACGACATTCATTAATCCTTTGAATGTACATTATACATAAAGAAAATATTAGTGAAACTGTTTATCTCTATATATTCATGAAATAATATATATAAATATATTCATGCATACATACACACACACACAAACTGGCTTCTTAAAGCAGCTGTTACCTCAAAGCATGCTGGGCAATGGATTCCAGAATCAATTTCTTCACAAAGATGTATGGGGTGACTGATCCTGTACCTAAAATTTCGATACTGCACCAGGAACTCATTCATTAAAATTCTAGAAACATCTTTAAACTGGAAAATAAACACAAAAAACAAGAATATATAAATAACAAATTTCTTTCTTTTCAAGTATCTAACAAGGGCATAAAATTTTTAAATAATAAATAGTACTGATAACTCATAGCACATAAGTCAACTGACATCTCATGTAAAGATGGAATGTTATGGTCAAAATGTTTCCCTTCCAAAATTTCAACAGGATTTAATTACATGAAAGCATCTAAATATATTTCTTAGTTTCATGTGTCAAATTCACACAAAAGTGAATCTTGTAAACACAGAAATTCATCTAATAGCTGGATTCAACTGTTTGATAAAAGATAAGGCGATGTGACCAACTGAGATAGTTAAAATATATATATACTGGCTACTTTGCCAAATAGCTACTAACTTTCAGAATTTTGTTTATCATGGATACGTTTTATTATTTCTTTGTCAATTGTAAAACAAGACATTGTGATTTCCCCCAAAATGGAATGGAATATGTGTCACACAGATGGTGCATCTTCCTGATATAACAATGTATACCTAAATATTATGCAGTTGACATAAGAATAAAAATAGAATTCATTCCAATTTTTCTGACAGAACATATTTTTTTTTCCCATGAGGGTGATTGTAAAATTCAAACCCTCTATGAAATGATATTTACATTGTGAAAAAGACCACAGCACATACTAAGTTTTGTGAAATTTCACCTAGCAGTTTTGAAAGAAAAAGATCTGTTGACAGATAGATAAAAAAACAGACAGTTGAAATTGTTTAATGCCATTTTCTCAGCACCAGATAGGCTATACATGGCAGTCAGTATAACTGGTGGCGGAAAAAAAAAACGCTGACAGACGGGAAGCAACTGGCTAGCTGTCTCACAAACACATTTGCTGAGCCAGTGACTCAAACACATGCAGACAAGGGCGAATTTCAGTCATCTGTAATGGAATGTTATTTCAACCATTTGGCCACCTGGGGCCCCACAAATGAACAGAAAAAGGGTATTAGTATCGTAGTAAAGCAAGTGGATAACAAACCATTTACAAAGATGCAACAAAATCTAAATTATCAGAAATATTTTACTTAGAAACTGGATGCAGGTCTATAGTTATTTCTATTTCAAAACATAATCACTGGATTAAATCTTATTAAGTTTAACTGAACCAACGAGCAGAATACAACAACTTCGGAAATGTAGAACACCAATTATATATCCATGCACATAATGTGCAAGTGGTTTAACAGGATAATAAGACCAAGTCTGTCAAATATTCGACAAACCCAGTGTGTTAATTGGGTTACAAAATACTAGTTAACTGAATATTTGTAAGAATATTTGGTAAAATCTAAATTTTAGGTAGACGAACAGTTGCTACATGCCACAAATTGAAAACCACAACAACCAATTTTCAATGGAAACAAAAAAAAAACATGCATTTACAAACCACTAATTTAATATGTGTCCATTATATATTATAAAAAATTAACAATTGTTTTCATGAAATAATACAAACACCAAAAATAAATAATTATGAATACAAGAACTGAATGCATTACTTATGAATCAACCAATCCTTTATGATGCTTGGATAATTTGGCCTTTAAAGCTTCACAGAAACCTTTGGTTGACACATGACACTTCAGCAACAGTGCTGTTATCCACTCGAGAAGTCCTATGTGGAAACCTAACATGAGATTCTTAGGTGGGGAAGGCCAGAGATAACTTCGGATCATTGTAGCTGCAGCTGACTCGCATCCACATAATTCAATGATACGCTTGTGTTGCCTACCTGTTAAAGGAAACACGCTTATTGGAATAATGAAGGTGTAACAAAAAAATGCATTTGATCAACATTACCTGAAAGCAGCAGTCATTGCATAACAATAATCAGAAACAAAATAGCTTCCATTTGCAAATTACAATGCTTCCACAACATATACCAATCAGAAACTTTCCCTGTTTTATGATAACATGTAAAAATAGCAGATTTTTAAATAGATTTTGGCAATGACACTGCTCACAAAAACAAACAAAAACCCCAAGAGGATCCAGATTGCAAAAACAAATGACTGAGAGATACTGTAATGTGTAATTGGTCTAATTACGTCGAAACTAGTAAGATGCTTATTGACACTGAAAAGATTTCATCAATGGCTGATTATTATCATTTGTGCAAACTTAGGAATCCTAATAATACGATATGTTTACATTTAAAAATAAATTTGGATGACCAGTTGCAGGATGAATTTGAATTTTTTTCCACATGTAGTAGCGATATGTACAGATTAAATCCAAATTTCTTATCATAAGTACTAGTCTGAAATGTATTCATTCCAGGGTGGTTTTCTTCCTCAAATTTGGTCAAACCAGCTAGGTAACCATTTTTAATTTGTATATATTAAACAACAAAAATGAATACGAACCATGTTCATCCATTACTACAATCTGCTTACAATAGATGGTTTGACATTCATGGTTATCTGGCCTTTTCCACACTGGTGTTTCTGTGTCCACACAAATGAATGTACCATTCTGAAGAAAAAGAAAATGCAGGTTACTTCTCATTTGAAAAATATATATTCCCTTCTGTGGAGTAATTTCTATACAATAAAAAAGTGTTTGTAATAAAATTAATAAAACTAGTGAAGAAAAATAATGTTAAACAAAATAAAAAGAAAGAACAAATCAAATTAATATACAGCTGTTGCACAATGTTATACTCCCTGGGTAAAAAATCAGTTTTTTTAAAAAAACTGACTAGATCATCTAAGGATTAATAAGGTAATTAATAAAAATATAACCTTGACTGTATATCAACATCTTGAAGATGCAAAACATACAGACAACAATTTCAATTCATACAAAACAATATTGATTGCTAACAAAACTTACACGTACAAAATATTAGTGTCAAGTGGTTGTAAAATAAATAACAGCTTACTTTAAACACTTCGAACACATGCAGATGTGGCAGACTATGACAAATGTCAAGGCATTCTCTGCAGTACACGGCTGATGTACCACAGACCATGCAGCGATAAACCTGATCAGGATTTTGCATACAACAAATGCACTGACTGTGAAGTGGCGTAAACAACACAGCTGTGCTAACTTCAACCAATTCATCAGCAAGAGCTGCCCAATTTTCGAGTCTCTTTTTCTTCTTCTCTCTGTAGAAGCCTTTTGTTTCATCTAAGGCATCTGCAAGATTTATAAGCACTTTATTTGTTGTTAATTAGTATGAGAAAAATAACAGATAATACATCATAACATATATTGCAGTCACATGTAAAATCAATGTAAATAAGAGATACATGCATGAGAAGGACTAAAATGCTAGAAGAAAAAAATTGCTTTTGTAGTGGTTTTTTTCCCTTCTGCAAGTATTTGACAATTAAAGACATTTGTCAACTATGCATTTATTATTTATGTACTGAATGACTCATTGACTGAGATGTAAATTAAAGAAAGACATTAAATATCAAGAAACATTCTATCATATCTGATAGGAAGGCATTTTTGTAAATAAGAACATTTTCTTTTTATGAGGACTCTGTACCCACGCAAAAAGATGTGAGATGGCAGTGATCTGCAACGGACAACGCTTTAGACCACTCTGCCACTCAGAGCCCCGTACATCCTGCACATAATTATTTAAAATCTTCTCGAGCGAAAGTGATGGACATTGTTGGTAGTTTCAGACCACTGCCATTCAGGGTAACTTTCAAGAATGGTAATAAAATCTTCTGATGTAAACGGTCTAAATTGGAATCTTTGGACAAAGACACGCTTGATCCAGAGAAATCTGATGCGTTCAGTTGACTTTTGTCACTTTCCTCTTGTGAATTTTACGACACAAAAGTTCTACAGTCACCAATTGAGATTTTTCCTTAGCAAGTCTCAGCCACACTTCCTAGTAGATCTTACCTTGCAATTCGTTTGGTTATCCTTAAATACTATCTTTTAGATTGGGTTTAAATACTTGTCTAGGTTTGACTTCTAGCCAAACTGGTTTCTTAAACCACATGGCATTTTCACTTTCAATAACTAAGATCCCACTAAAGGTAGGTAGTGACAATTCGTAGACCATCGAGTATGTTCTAGGTAAGCGGAATCGTTATCCCCTTCACTCAAGTAGAAAAGTCCGGCTCAGGCTAATTCTTCATGAATTGGTCCATGCATATACTTTGGCCATTTCTCTTTGAAGGTTTCAAATCGACTTTTAAAGTTACAGTATTCAGGCAAGCACGTAGGGAACGAATATTCGACACTTCTAGTTCAGTCCGATGCAAGTACGGTGAAATTCCCAGGAGTCCACGATAACGTGTGGCACCGCTTTCGCATCCCTCAGGTTTGACACGCACATCATCACTTTCCATGGTAGGTATAGTGGTAGTACTCGTAGCAAGGTTCACACGATGTTCTGCTGGATCGCTGAGGTCACAACGTATGGCATCACTACAATCGCAAGGTATAGCATCGCACCTCACTTGAGAATCCCCAAAATTGAATGATGTCATTTTAAACGGTTTCATCTTGTTTCGCTTGGTCGTTATAGTTCCAATGAACTATCGGTTTTGGATAGTGTCCCTTTTTCTATGCAGCCCAATATCAACGTGACCGAACGGTAAAGTGAAGTGATTGGGAAGCCTCACTCTCTTCTCTTACACGATTTGATAGACTTTTTGCAAAGGTCTGCTGACGATTTGGTGTGTGGGAAAACGGACGATCTTGTGCGGTTCGTGGTTTGTAACTTTTAAAGTTGCATCCTCTCCAGTCTGTAAGGTTTCTTGTAGCACATCAAAGTTCACCACTCGACTGGTGTGATAATTGAGAGTCAATCCTTTCATTTTACATTTACCGCGATCTCCTAACAGTTCTAAAACTTGGTACAATTTTAAGCGAGCGTGGGCTGTCACGTAAGCCGCAATGATGACATTTCCAAATTTGTCGGCTTCTACGAAGTCTAGTTTTTCGTCGTAATTGACTAAGATCAAGTCCTCACGAATGACGTCCACGTTGGTTTTGTAATGAATCATCTGGAAATAGCGGGAAGGTTCTGACAAATACTCCGTCTTGCGTAAAGACGGTCGTTGTGCCATTTTACCCCACAAGCAATTTAACATCACTTTGGCAAACGACCGCCTTCCTTCGTTTTTCTCGATGTGGTGTAAAGTGATGCTTTCTTGCTCCCAATATTTTTCTTTGAATGTATTTTAGTCTTCGGGAGTGTGGCACCAGGAAGGATAGCCACTGGCTTCTTGTTTTAGTTTTAAAATGGCATCTGCGTAGTTTGCAAACATACCTTTGTGTCTCGTCACCCTTATGGTATTCTTGTGGCTTTCGTACACTTCTAACAGTTGGTATCCCAGGTCCAGAGCTTTAAACAATTCCACGCTAACCCACGTTTCTGTGAAGGCGCGTTCTTCCATGGGTGTGCTGACAAGGTTCGTCTTAGTTGCACGTTTCGGCATAAGTACGACACAAAGGAAACATCAGTTTTCCTTGGCAATGGTGAGGTAAAACGGGATGGTACAAGTCCGTGGGAGGTAAGACTTTGCACTTGATCAATCTTTCGTATTGTCAAATGTTGTCCAGGTCAGTGTATTCCGTTATCAAATGTGGGTGCCCCAAGGGAAAGTGACGATATTTGCACACGTAAGGATACAGCGAACACCGTCCAAGTATTTGATTTCTTATCTCTTCTCGTCCACCTGGTACAGCAAACAGGTGGCATTCGTCCGTCCTCCGTATAAAACTATCCCGGGGTTCTGTGGGTCCACTAACTTGTACCTTTCTACGATGCGTTTAAACTCGGGATCAGTTTTCAAACGGTAATCGTGCGCGTGTTCCCACATTTCCACCACCTGGTATCCTTGCTGTTCTAACTTCAAACGCCGTTGACAAGTAGCCTGATACAAGACTGCCTGTTTCGTTGTAAAAACTGATTTTTGGTGTCACGTTGAGGGTAGCACATAGGACAACCGTGAAATAAACATTCGTTAAACTCGTACACGATTTGAGAGTTTTCTAAGTCCCAACCATCCACCGAATACGTTCCGATGGTCTTTTCGCCTCCTTTTCTGCGGGTGTGTTGAATTCATGTCTTTCTTGTCGCACAATTAATGTAGCCATCGTAGGGCTTTGACGGAGTATTGACGTTTGACAAAGTTCTTCGTTTGATGACTGATGACAGCTAGTGTGTTTTTGAGTATAAATCGTTTTCGGTACACTAAGGAGCACGCTTTGGCGATGATACAAGCTTCTTTCAAAGGATCGATCCTTCCGCGCTCCATGAACAATTCTCAAAATTTTCCACAGCAACGTCGTAATATATCCACGTCAGATCGACAGTACTTTAACATTTCTTCTTGAAAGTGGAAGGGGTCCGAGGCGTTAGTCTAGTACCTAGCTTCTCGTTGTTCGGTGCGCATGTTGTCATGTCGTAATCGTCAGCCTCAGACAAATGGGATAGAATGGCATGTTGATTGATTTCGGTTTTGAAAAAGTATGGAAAAAAACCTTTGGCCATTTCGATCATTCCAAACGTTTTAGGCATGCGGCTCAAAGGTATGGCCGAGTAGCTCATCGAATCTTGAAACTGCACTTGTCCTACTTGTATAGAAATGATTTTGGCTCCGTTTAAAGTCACTTTAGGTCGTTCGGTACATTGTTCAGCATAGTATCTGAGCAGGAATTGTCCATCGTATCCCGAGAAATTGTGAGCCATTACCGTGGCATGGCGATGACAATCTCCGTAACGTTCGATGTCTTCTTGACTTAACGTCTCGTCAATGGGGTTTAAGATCCATTGGGCGAACGTGGCCAGCGTGTTCGGTCCCCGAAAGATTTTTTCACCTCCTTTAGGAATCTTACTGCAGCGAGGGCATCGATTAAAGATGGGTTCTTGGATGCACTTTTCGCACGCTCGGTGAGTCACGCAGAAATTGGGAATGTGAATGCCAGTCTCTTGCATGCATTCGAAATAAAAAAAGATAAAATTCCCTTTTGTCTGATTATCTTCTTGACGGGGTTGGTATTTTTGAATGAAGCATTCGTGCTCCAAGTCCACGATTTGGTGTCAATAGTGATATCTTTTCTTCTCTCTACAAACGTGAAACTTGACATTACTGGTACGCATGCCTTGTCCACAAGTAGGGTACAATCTCAGGAGTTGACAAGCACTTTTCTGCTGTGAAACTTTTATCTTCAAATGTTGTTGGTAACAGGTAGGACATGACAAACAGGGCAGTGGACTCTTTCTTGTCCTTTGTCAAGACAGGGTTGAGAGGCCAAACATCCCTCACATTTTGATCCACAATGCTTGTCTTGTTCTCGACTTTTATAACCATAGTGACATTTTTCACAGGAGTAACCGTATCCCAGGAATCCAATGGTACTGGTAATGGTATCAAAATGCCCATCGTGATGATAGACGTGGATGTATTTTCCGTCTTTAAAATCGTTGCCTCTAAACCAATTAGGTCCACGCACTTGTTGAGGGTGCACTTTCAAGGTGTAACGTGGCGCTAAGGTGTGTTGAAATTTTTGCATTTCTAAAATGCCGCAAAGGGTGTCGTTGGATATCCACGCTTGCTGTTAAAGGAGTTCTGCTTCACTTCGGTCCGATTGTTGAATAGTTTTCCAGGCTATTTTCCATTCTACCATGTCGTTCTTGTCGACATACGTTCCTCCCACGACGATGGCACGGGCTAAACACATCTGGTCTTGAAGATTGTTAATTTGGACGAGGCTTGTTTTGGTAATGCGAAGGTTGTCGACCAACAATACTTTTTTGCGTCCTGTCCCTTGGGGAAAAGAAACATGGGTCGTGAGCAGTGTCGCGTTTACATCGGTGATGTGAAACTTGACATTAGATTGTTGCACATGTTGAATTTTGTCGATAACTTTGGAAGGTGTCAATTCCGATGGGCTGCTAAACTCGATCCAAACGGTATACTTCAAATTATCGTGATGAATAGAAAGTCTTAAGCGATCGTCTTCTTTGTCTTGACATTGCTGTTTCAGTGCAGTTAACACAGAATTCCACACCTCGGTAATGAACCCCTCTGTATTCTCCAAGGGTACGTTGGACTTGAAATCTTTAAACTTCACTGAGTACGTGCAAGCCGTAGTTCTAAATTTTCGAGAGGAACGCTTTTCCGTCTTTCGAATGTGAATGTACTTTTCAGGGTTTACAAAGGGTGGTGAACTTTGCTTGGAAGTCGCTTGTCTGGGCCTGTATTCGGGCTCACTAATATCGTCTTCAAAATCACTGGCATGAATATGAGCCAAGACTTCAGCTACTGTGCGAGCCGATACATCACGTTTAAGTCTCTTATTGTCTCCTCCTTTCTCTACAAAATGATGCGATCGTTTCATCTTGTCTGCAACAAGTCAAATGACTACATTTTACAGATCATGACCGCTATATATTTATGTCCGCTATATATTTATGTCCGATCAGTATATATATATATATATATATATATATATATATATATATATATATATATATATATATATATATATATATATATATATATATATATATATATATAAGTTAGTGTCTAACTTTTCAGTATTCATTTCACTCTCACATTGACCAGAACGATGGAAGAGCCTACACAAGTTGAATTTTTCATCAGAGCTTTGCGTGGCGTCATACCAAAGTTTTCGTCAGACAAGCAGACGGACTACTGACCCTCCTTTAGTGATAAAAGTCAAGATACTTAGTATATCTGTAATAAGAAGGGACATTGGGCTACAGAATGTTAAGATCGTGAAATAAACAACAACAAAAAGCAGGTACCAGAAAAGACAAAAGTTAAGATACCTGTTATCCTTGTAAACAGAAAGGACATTGGTCTCCAAACTGTCCTAAGAAACAACAAAAGCAGGAGGAAGGGGAGAGGAACTCTGAGCTGGAGGAGGAAGAGGTACCCTCCCTAAAGTAAGAAGCTCGACATGTTCACAAAGTGAAGGCGAAACGAAAGCGAGGAGGAAGAAGAAAAAGAAAAAACTTTGCCAGGAAATAAATTGGAAGAAAAAAAAACAACAGAAAGAGTGAACAGAAGAAGTCAATGAATTTTTCAAAGTTTTATTGTGATATGTTATGTTGTGATATTGGATTGTAACATTTGTACCAGAATACACCAGACAGAAAAAACGTAAGCGTCTCTTGGTTTTGATTTTATAAGAACCTACACTCGCACACTCATTCACTCCACACGTACATCATGGGTTAAAAAATGACTTTTTGAGTTTTCATTGAATTAGGCAATTGAAATATTATTTCTTTTCCAAAGATTTGAGTGGCCCTGAAAAAGGACAGTTGGCAGAGGTTTCGCTAGAACTTCCATTTTGGTAATAATTGGAGTCGTACCAGCAAAAGTTGCAGTCCCATCCCAAACAATGTTGAACGTTGGAGATTAGAAGAACTGATGGTTGTCATTGCGTTTAATTTCCACATTCTTTATAACAAGTAAATGTATAACTGTGTCGGAGTATTCGGTGTGTCTGGTAATTCTGCACAAGGATATGTCATTACTGAAACAATGGATAACATGATGTGTTGGTTGAAAATTCAATTTTTGGCTGAAATGCCAGAAACAGTCCAAAGTAATGTATTTCGTTTTCATAGCCTAATGCATAAACATTACATGTTTTGAAAGCTATGGGCAGAACAGGCCGCCTTGAGTCGTGGAATTATAAGGGTATATCCCATTTGTCCAAACTTTGTATTATTTTAAATATAATATTCTGGTGATAATTGCAGCTTTTCAATTGGTAAGCATTGCAGAATTTTATTTTAATCATTTGAATTTGGTTTGGGTTTTGCGCCCAAAATTGGTAACTTTAAATACACATAATAGACTGATAGTGGTGTAACTCTTGTTAATCCTTAAGGGTGAGACTGATTTTTGTCAATCCAATGAATGGTCGTAATCCAAACACTATGCCAGGCATCACACACTTAAATTTGGCTACTATTCCAATCAAACTGAGATCTAGAAACTTCAGCACTCTTCTGAATCTCATTAAAATCTTTTTCAGTTTACCATTTAACCCCAAATACCAAATTTGCAAACAACGTTTTGTCCAACTCTTGATATGACTTCATTTCCAGGTGGCATGCACTATTTATTTGGCTGCTATCAGAAATGAACACAATAGTGGAAGCTAAAGCTCTGGTGTACTCGTATACTATTATAATAACCACATGTACATTTTTGGATCTTTCCGTCTCTGAATTCAGTCGTTGTAAATTTCAGCACATTTTCCCACCCAAGATGCTAGTCGAAGTCTTTGAACTTGCCGCCCAGCTATTGCAACATATTCATTTGATGTACTCATAAATACAGCAGCCACATCTGGGGGCTATTTTAACCACTGAATTCTGTCATTGTAAATATCAGCACAGCTAAAATGATAAAGTAATCAACATATTCTTACGCAGTAGGTTGTTGAAGCAGGGCTGGCAAATCATTAAATTTGCCGCCCAGCTATTTGCATGCGTACGGAGGACTTCTACACGGGTAATTTTCTACGTCCCACACCAAATATTTGCGTCCAAATACGATGATATTAGGCGTTTCTGAGACCTCTGGTTGGGTATTTGATTGTTTAAAGCAAAACAAACTCAGAAACGGGACGAAATCAATTTTAACTGTCTTAAGCCTTTGCCACGGCCAAGGCCTACTTTGGACTGGTTCCTGTCAATAATTTGGTAGAAATCACTAAAGGCGGTATAGCAGACGTAGTCACAGTTAGGTTGGGTTGCTTAGCTCGAGGTCTTTTTCTCTTGGGTCGTAATAAAGATGTCTGATACCGTTTGACTTTCACTATGATCGTTCAGTCCTTGGTCTTCTTTATTTTCTGCTGCTGTTTCTTCCTGTTTGTTTTCTTCTTGTCTCTGCTTCACTCTGTTGAAGGAGAAAAGTTTGTTTTGCTTCTTTTTGTTGTTGTACAAATTGATCCAAATCTTCTTTCTGTCTCTTTTTTCTGTCTCTGTTTAAATTCATCGACGTGTAAAAAAGGAGAAGGTGACGAAGGTTCAAGTAAAAAGTCTTGTGAAGTTAGAAAATCCACAATATCCCAGTTAAAATCAACTTCATCTGGAAGTAGATTTGTGTTGACTTTGGTAGTCACTGCTATGCCATTACATGCTGTCTCCAGTACTAGTTCATCCCAATTAATCGTCTTCTTAGTTTCCGACATGACTGACAACTATGTCGCATGGATTGACTGCGCACAGACGACAGTACCTCTATATAGGGAATGTGACGTCACAGACTGCTCTCTTCCAATGGGACGACTGTGACTGACATTTGTAACGCGTGTTTGGATTGGTGAATAAACTCCGTTTCGATCCGCTCTTCCTCTATAAATAACCGCAGTACACTGCATTCGCTTCACCTGTTCTAATCGCAAGATGTGGACCAACGCAGAATCCTCTACCCTTGTTTCATCAATGCTTTTTCACCCGAACTATCCCATGTATGTCAGTCAGATCATCATGGAGAATCACTCAAATGACTGATACAACCCTTTGGAGAAGAATAATCTATGTGGAGAGGCAAGACTATGACTATGGCTGTGAAATATATAACACGGCACCCAAATGTCAATTAAATAAATTAGATAAAATTCAGAGAAAACCACTACTGATTGGCACTGGCGCACTGCCATCAACCTCACTAGCTGAGCTGCAAATCTTAATCGGAGAACTGCCGTTACATCTAAGAAGGCAGTAAAACACCAATAGTCATTTTAGCAGAAAGTAAGATTATGTATGATAAAGAACCTTGGAGTAATATAAACCTATAGTAAATATCTCCCTTTCAACTGAAGGAAAACCAAGAAAAATATCTAAAAACATTAGCTGTAGAAGAGGTTAACAACAAATATCAAAAGTACCTCAAAATATACTTAGATGGATTCAAAATAATAAACCCTTGAAAAACAACTGCAGCAATGGAAATACCTGAGTTGAATATACAAATGGGGTGGCGTCTACCTGACTACTGCTCCATATACTCAACTGAATTCTGGGCCATTTTAGAAGCACTAAATGGATCGAGAAAAACAAACCAAGCAAGACAGTTATAATAAGTGATTCGCTTAGTGTCATAACCTCAATCCAAAATAACACCACTAAATCAAGAGAAAATTTCCTAAACCAAACCAACGCAATAATGAAACAGATAAATATAAACAAATTAAGCATATAATACATGTAGATTCCATATCAATATCCAAGGAAATGGCGTAGCAGACCAGATAGCTAAAGAAAAACTCCATGAACCAAATTACATGCCACTCGAATATAGTCAACATGAACTATACAACCTAATCAACACATTAATTAACAATAAATGTCAAACAGATTGGAATCAAAATCACAAAAGGAGAAATTTATATAATATCGTCAAGGAAGTAAATAAAAATAGAAAACCACCTAGGTGCACATGCTATGAACAAACAATAATAAATCGAATTCTCTTACAAAAAACTAAACTGGCAAACAGCTTTGGAACATACATAGGACCATTCCCACATAACATAAATTGCTACAATTGTAACACCCAGAAGATTTACACCATATCTTTAACGATTGTAGAATAACCAAGAAAGAAAGGAACAAATTCAAATCCGAACAACAAATCATAGCCGCCCCATATACATACCCAGAAATAATTCAATTCCAAATATCAACCCCCAAACAACATTCAAAATATAATTGAAGTTTTAAAACAACTGGGCTGCTAGAGAAAATTTAGAAAATAGGAAAATAAAGAACATAATAGCGAGAAAAAGAAGAAAAGAACCTAAAGAAGAAACCTAGTAAGAGCTCAAACCAAAAGTAATCATCACAAATGAAAGCCTCTTTAAGGGATGGAAGCACCACTAGGAATAAGCAGGTAGATCTCAACCATCTTTGGAACCCACATACACTACGGTGGGCATGAGATGATCAAGGCTCGTATACTGAGCAACCAAACCGGAAATTAAAGATGCGAGTAACCCTATAAACAAAATAGGGAGACCAAAAGGATTACATAAAAACTAGTACTAAAGTATTCCCGGGGTAAGCAGCCAAAAAGAAAGCCTCTTTAAGGAATGGAAACACACCAGGAATGAGCAGGTAGATCTTAACAGTAATTTGAACCCAGTGGAGTGCTGGCCCGAACAGACCTTTTTTTAGAGACCTCCGTTTGCCAAAATAGCGGTTCCTTGTTGATAGATAAAATAGACTCGGGTAGCGTGATCATATCATTTATAAAACGGGAAATCCAGAATTCGCTACTGTGTCCACGATAATAAAACAGGTTTTGAAATCTATCGGGGATGTATTTACTGAAGAACAACTCATAGCGGCGGCTGAAAAAGAGTACGATGATAATTTTTTAAAAATCTGAGATTTTTCATGATATAGCATCTTTTAATAACGCCGCAGCCATTATTTGTTCGGTGGACATTTTCGGTCGTAATCCCGCTTGAGTGAAACCGCTAGCGGTTTCATCTTTGATTATAATTGCTTTGCAATTCAAAACTTCTGTAAGTTGTTGTTGTAATACTTCATCATCGGCGATGATTTTTATTTTGCATCTGTCCAAATTTTGTATCACCTGGTTAATCCTATACCATATTGTTTAGCTATATTTATTGGTCGACCCTTTCCTCGCAGTGAAATTATCGTGTTAATGTCTTACTGTGTTAAATATTTTGCTTGGTTGGGCATATATAAAAATCGAGAATTTTACACACAAAAAAAATAATGATAAATAAGTACAAGTAATAATATCCAGTAATAATATGACATATTTTATTTAAAATATCTATTACAGGTATATATTATATATTTGTGTGTTGTGTGTGATTGGTAATCATGGTGAGTAATTATGATCAATAATCGTGTACCGGGGAACACGGTAAATAATCATGACGATAATAATATTTATGAATAAACATAGTAATATTTGAAACGGCAAAAAAACACCTGTTACTTATTGATTACTCGTCATTATTCACATCATTATTTATCGACGTTGTTATCTGTGCGATAATTACCACCATAATTACTCATCCATGTATACTAATAATAATATTAACCCTAGACGCAATTTCAAAAACCTCCTTCGATAATAATCTTGAGCGTTTCCGCGGGGATACATGTGTGCGCGTATTGTATTATTTGATCGCGACTACACATACTCATCGTTATAACATCTCGGTCTAGTTGTTGTGTTTGATGATCCGTCAACAGAAATTTTTCATTGCCGAGTCTATCTATGACAAGTTCGAAATTGAATGTTATTGATTCCGTGAATGATTTTCTGATAGCGTCTTCAAATTTATCCTTGTCCTAAACAAATACTTACGCGTGTTGATACATATATAAAACGCTAGCGTTTTCTAAATCGTGAAATCCTTGAAATTGCAAAGCAATTTACGACTTTACATCCAGGGTAATTTGTAATTCTTCGTTTGATAAATCGAATAAATTGTTGTTTTGGTCGATGAGTTTAAAATTCATTCTTGATATCCAGCGGTTATTACATTTTAAGTATACAAGGTTAATATGATTCATCTCGATTAAACTTCCCAGAGGAACCTGTGGGGAAAACGTATATAGAATATAACCTTTTGCAGCATTATTTGACTGCTATGAATTCACATGATAACTCTCATCGATGACATCACACGTAAGATTTAATGCGATCACCGATGTTATATCAACGTTACGCGGAGAGATGTGTCTGTTTGATTTATTTTCGGCGTTGTCGTATTTAAGAATAACACTAACGGATTTTTCCCACGCGGAATAAATCTTTTTAAAACCAACAACAATATCGTCGTTAAGTTTTTTCTGTAGCTCGGGTACATTATATCCAGGTAATTCAAACGCAAAGATTCTATCCACGCGTATATTATATGCGTTCGCAAATTCTGTTCTTGTTTTAGGAGTATTAGACCCCTATACCTCAAAAGTAATTTGTACATTAAATATGCGCATGTCGTGGATAATTTTTTACATGTTTCTACGACGTTGATAAATTCATCTCGGGTGAGAGTACCAGATTCGAGGGATACCAACAACAGCGAAAAATCATTATTCATCGCTGTGGAATTTTCAGTGATTCTATCTTGTTTGGCTTGATGATATCCGCCTCTGGGTCGTTCTATTACTCCGGTGAAAAAAATCCAACCGGGTATATGGTTTATTACTTTTAATTGGATTATCGGATTTTTTCTCGTTGGAAAAGTAATCAGATATTTTGGGTTCGGGTAAATCACCCCCGGATGTTTGGGGTTTTTTTTGGCCATTCTAACACTGTTCTGATTGAGCTGTGATATATATCTTCGGAGTATTCGGGGGATTTTATTTCGATGGACGTTGACAACGTTGGTTGATGAACGCATATTTCGAGTTTAGGTTCACTGGTGGTTCCACCACCGATAATAGATTTTATTCTGCGTTGAATCTCGTTGTTGATATCCTCAATTTGGTAAGCACCTTTTGGGAGATATATTGTTTGACAGTTAGGAGTGTTATCTGGTTTGTTTTGGTACGCGAACACGAAACTGTTATTGGGTGGTTTACCAGCGAATGATTCCGACCGAATATTTGGCCAACTGTGATAAACAACCAACTGAGTTGGCGCTATCTTAGTTGCCTGGATGGATTTGGAAATTCAATTCCGATTTCTGGCTTCTTTCGATGTCACTGACAATAATTGGTTTTTCCGCGGGGTTGTATTTTCCGCTATTTGTTGAAGTAACTCTTGCAATGCCGCCATTATTATTAACGTTATTATCTTTTCTAATTTTGACATCGTGGAATCATACAACCGGATCATCTTCGAGAACTCATCGTCGGATATTAGTGTGTCGTCGAGCGCTCGACGACGAGATCATCGAATATAATTGTGAGTACGCGTAAGAAACTGTGTGAAGTTTAACCATGTAATCTCGGAGTTTACTCTGAGAACACGATATTTTTTTGTTATTATTGAAACTACTCGCGCGACTGTTGTCGCCGCGGATATACAAATTGGAACAGCGATCGGAGCTATCATTATTACCGATGAGAGGATAATACCAGCTCCGGTGATTACACCGGATACTGAATACACGGTTACGTCAATGACGTTAATCCGCCTCCGATATTTTTTAATTTTTGCTCAGTATTCATCGGGGAGTGTTTCGAGTTTAGTTTGAAATTATTTGACCGTATCATAGCGATACTGTGACGACAATGATGTCATTATTATGAAAACGCTAGCGTTTTTAATTTAGTGGTTTACTTAGATCTGTCACAAGTTCTATACACCATACTATTGAATTGTTTGTCCTAACTAAAGTATCATTGGTGGCTGTTATTTTAATTTCTGTTTTTTATGCCTTGAGTACCCATAAATGTTATCATATTATTAAAACCTTTTACATATAAATTTTTCCGAGGAGGATCAGAACTAACATACTCTGTAACTGTAATATTAAATTGTTCGTCGGAAGATATTGTTAATCGATAAATACCCGAGGTGGTAGGTAACAAAATCTAACTTATCATTGGTATGCTTGACCCAATCCATTGTCCTCCAATCGACCGTGTACACGTTATTGTTGGTCGTTTTTAGATCATCAAAATATTTTTTAATATCTGCGAGATTTAGTGTGTTTACCGGCGGAACCCCAAAGAAAGGTGCAATGATGTTTCTTCGAAGCGCCCCAAATTGTTTCATGTGACTGTCATATTCATTATCAAGCCGTATTAAATCATCCATGGCGGTTTTTATCAATGATAATTTCGGTGTTGTTATTGGCGGATTACCAAAAAAATCCATAATAGAATTTTATAAATTTATTTGTTGGGTAAGTTCTTCATCAAGAGTTTGTATTGTTTCAGAATGATCGTCAACGGTTTTTAAATTTATCTGTTATTGTCGAGATGGGTACGCCAGGTAAGTTTGCCTTGATTGGAAAATAACGCAATAGCGTTTTCGGTTACGCTGAGTTGTTTAACTAAAATATCATTCAAGGAAACGTTACTGGTTTTTAGTTTACCTTGACGATCTTTATCTATTCCAACGAGATTTAATATATCTGATAACGCCTCTGATATAAGTTTGTTTACTTGTTCGACGGTAACTCCATCTTTGGATTTTCCGCGTAAAAGTGATCTCCCCGAAATATCTACCATGTTTATTATTATCATAAACGATTCGTTAAAAAGTTATCGGTGATTCATCATCGTGTACTCGTGGACAACCTTGTGAGGTAATTTAGATGATGTCGAGATAGCTGTTAACGCGTTAAGGACTTCTTGTCCGCATATCGGAGGATCTGTTAATGTTGAATACCAAACTGGGATTTTTGAACACTTGGACACATAACTAAGAAATTCCTTCGGTGGAGGAAGTCCAAACAAGTCAAAATAAATAATTGATTGGGGATATATTGCATAACCTACCCAGTGTGTTCCAGGTCCAGTGTTATCATCGAGATTAATTATACCGGTTTCTGGGATGTGTGGTTGTGTTGGTAATTTGATCTTTCATGAATACACCTCTGAAATGTTTTATTGGAAGTTTTTTTTACTGCGTCGATTAAATCAAAATTGGACATTGTTGTTATGTTCGTAGATACGTTCCTGGGAGTCGTAGACCTTTTCCCTTTTTATATCCTTGTCCTGTTGATTAATTTTTAAAATATGGCGAAAGGGATGAAAAAGATTAAAAAAATTCAGGGGTTCGGTTCATCGGGAACATAGGAATAAATCCTCTTTGTTTTTTCCCATACCCTTGTCCAGTTGGTTTCCTTAGGTATCGAGGTGTAATAAACGCTTCTATAATAGTGTTTAATTTGCTTGGTAGTCTTTTCTTGGGTTGATCAAGCCCTCTTCCCAAAACTTTATTTACAACCGCAGCCGCAGCAGCTCCCCCCCCCCTAACGCAAGAGCTTTGGCGGCGGCAATAGCAGCCGGAATAAGGAAAGGAATTATTCCACCGGATTTAATCATATTTTTTTATTTCAGCTTGTGAAAAAGTCAACTGAACTCCTGTACCCGTTTTTAACGCTTTATTGAAATGGTTAAGTTGGGTTTTTGTCAGTGATAATTTATTTGGTCCGCCTGCCGTTTGTTCACGTTTCAAAGTTATTGATGTGTCACACGTAGTAGTATTTTTTGATTGTATATTTTTTTAACTGACCAGGTGTCAGGGTGACACTAACTTGACTATTCGACAGTTTATTAGATAGTGATCATCTAATTGTCCCATTACATATTCTCGATGGGTGCGTCAACGAGTTTTATTTGTCCGCCAACATCCTCCATCAACATTGATTTATCACTGAGAATAACAGCAATCGCTCTATAATTGCCAGCAACAACATTAGCGGTAAATATTATATTAACAGTAGATTACCTAAACAAATCCATATGTTCCAACGAAAGATAGTAGATCGGATACAACCTTGAAAAATCTCGTTGAGATATCTGCATCCCTGTATCGATGTTTTGATCATGTGCTAAAAACGATGATAATCGTTGATACGCCCGGGAAACTTTACCGCGAGCGTAATCTATTTCTACGTGTTAGGATGGTTTGTCCTGACCATTTACTCGTAGTAAAACCTCTGTAACACCAAGCAGATCAAATACCATCGGATTTTGTTCTTGGTAGTTTTCTCTGTCGGTTCGCTGAAGTACAATAAAAAATATGTCTCAGAGGAGCTAAACCACGTTGTGAAGAGAGTTGCCAAGTAAGCTACCCTGCGTCGGTTGTACCTCTTGTACTATTTACCGTTTTGTTGTGCCAACACAACAATGATTTACCACCTGTATTCATAAAAGACATTAATCGTTGCTCATGTTCAAGTGAAGGGGTTAACACAGGCATAAACAACGCTAGTTTTTTTAAGATTACCTTACCGGCAGGAAACCTCCCAGCCCGCCATATTGCATCGTCGTCATCTGATTTTCTACTGGATTCAACTGTATGTTTTGCGCCAAATATAACTTTTTTAACATCTTTACAAAATCAAAACATATGAGATAAAGGAATATTACAAGAAAACTCCTTGTTGTTGGTTAACATATCTTTACGAGCAGCAAAACCTAAATTATAATTATTGTTATATGATACAACCGCATCAACTTCTGCAGTCCCAGCAGCGTTTCTTACCTTACCCATTGTTATAAGTTTATACTCGGGGTGATCTGTTGTGTCCTTGTGAAACATCATCGAGGGTCCAACTGTGCTTTGATAATCGCCTGAATATCTTACTAACCCTAAGATAGTAGTTGCTACACCAAGACGTTCTTGAATTGTTTCAATTTCACGGCTATCGATAATATATTATGCGCTGTCAAACAACGCCATTATACCATTATTAACAAAACCAACCTTATCGTCTACCCTATAATTAGTATTATCATTGTGTGCAATTCTACCTTCAACCTCAATATACCCCTCACACGGAAGAAAATATTTACTAGTATCTTGCATATAAAGTTCAACCCTTCCTTGCTCATATGGAACGGTTTCTTTGTACGAACACATCTGATAATATCGCAAAGATGTATCTTTTAATACTTTAGCGCCAAGATCAAACGCATCATTAGGCATTTTCTCCAACATTTTATATAATTGATTACCTTCTAAAACGAAGACCACTACCTGCTATCATACTTGAAACAATATCTCGCTGTTGTTGTTCATTTAACTTCGCTAATTCCTGATTAACAGTTTTAGCAACTTTTGGCTACATTTGTTCGGCGGCACGTTCTTCAATTAACTCAGCTAATTTTTGATTTGCCATTTGATTAACAATTTTAGCGACTTTTGGTGGCATTTTTTCAGCGGTAGGCACTTTAACAGGTTCAGGTTTACGTATTAGTCTCATGATCCTGTCCTTGATCGCGAAGACAGCGGAACCAGCCAGATCACCAACCGGTTTAACAATCTGGTCACCAACAATTGCTAGCGCTTTCATACCGAGTTGTTTAACGAGTGGTATTGCTTTAGGAACAACTTTTGTAAATAGTTTTTGTATAACATTACCAAGACCATCTCCGTAATACGCTTTGTACAAGGGTACTCTTGAGCCTACGACTGTAACTTGTTGATGTCGTTGGTTATGTATTATCATCTTATATGATGACCTTTTATCTAATCGAGATGACAAAGTCATCAATCGCTGTAATAATCGTCTACGATTTCATCGATGAGACCACGATATATACTAGAATCTATAACACCGCTTTGAAATAATCGTTGACAGATACCAGTTGCCTCGTTGATAATTTCAGGCGAATTGTTTCCTGTTCGTTTTCCCCCAATGAGAACTTCTAACCTGGACACATCGTTGATGATATTTTCCGGACATATATTTAAACTACCTCCTGTAAAACCTCACCTTTTTTCCTCTTACATCTTTAAGTTGTTCTTCAACTTTTTCTAACTCTTGATATAATCATTGTTTTGGTGTGGGATAATCCTCTTCTAAACTTTGTCCCTTATATAAATCTTGTATTCTAGCTACAAGTTCATCAAATTTATAATCATCTTTTTTGACGCTACTTTTATTGTAATATATACGATGTATCCACCTAATAAAATCATCATCTTTTGTATTTTTATATTTAAAAATTAACACAGTGGATTTGTTATACATCAAAGACAATATTTTTCCGGGTATATCAGATTCTGTTGTATTTTTAATATCTGCAATATATCCCTCGTTAAATCTATCAAAGAGTTCAATATTTTGTTTTTTAGGTTTTGTGGCGAGTTCCTTAATCGCTGGAAGAAGAGCATCTTTTCCTCGTTGATCTTCAGGAATATCCCCTAATATAGCTTTTTCAATTCTAGCAGTAGTGTTTTTCAGCGGCATCAACTATAGTTTTTTTTAGTAACTTCACCGGTCTCTTTGGTAGTCATAGTTACAGGTTTAAACAATTGTTCCGTTCCAGTTGCAAACCCAGTCTGCGACTCTTGTCGTCGTTGAAGTTTTCCCTGAGTTCATTTCTTAAGGGAATATATTTATTGAGCGTAGCTAATCTTTTTCTGGCAAGTCTAGATTGATAAGATTCTCCGACATTTGACATTTGATATACAAATTATCCGGTCAATTAATCGGCGACGCTGTCAAGACAATCCCCACCCGGGAAACCGTTTTTGTTGCCAAATAAGAAACCATTAATTTTGCCAAAATATAACCTCGGACAAAATGGATGTTTAGGGAACACTCTGAATAGTTATTGGAGTCTATTTTATCTATCAACAGGGAACCACTATTTTGGCAAACGGAGGTCTCTAAAAAAAGGTCTGTTCGGGCCAGCACTCCACTAACCAATTTACACTTTGGTGGGCATGAGATCACCAAGGCTCATAGACTGAGCAACCAAACCGAAAACTAAACACGCGAGTAATCCTAGAAACAAGCTATTACTCAAAGCCCTTTGAGTAATCAAATCACTCCAGAAATAATAACAAGTCAACAAAGTAAATGAAAGATAGAGTAACAGGGGTACACAAACCACAACGAATAGATAATGAAGACAATTAGGGAATAAAAAACGCCATGTAAAAAGCAAAACATAAACAAACAAATAGTAACAAATAAGTTGTTTTTTTTAACAAAAAAAAACAGCCCATATAATAATTATAGAAACCTACCATCACTACTATTACCTTCTCTGACTTTCCTCTCAATACAGCCTCATTGACAGTAAATAATAATTACCAAATACCTATCAATTTCGAAAGTCAGAAAGCCAAAAATTAAATATAAGTAGATGGTCTGAGGCCAGACTATTATAAAATTTTGTCGCGATATTATGGTCCCAATTTAGAGAGTATGAGGTAGTCTAAAAGCCCAAGAATACCAGGCCCCGCAGAACAAGGCTGCAATACATTTTATCCAACTTTAGGCATATATACCCCCAACTCAACTATAAGGGCTTGGGCGTATGGAGCTGTAGATTCTATTAACTCAAAACAGCACAGAGTTCATCCAATTTAGGAGGCAAAAAGTTTGGATAAATGGACATCACCGCCGGACCAAAACCGGCAAAACATCAGGAGAGAAACAGCTTCAAAGAACCTAGGACAAAGGAAAATGAAGGCTGGTCTGAGGAACAACCATATGCTGGGACACCATGAGAACAAGATGGCAGCCTGACATTAGGGGCTACTCAAACAGACAAGAAACAGCAACACAGAAAAGAATCCGATTGCTTTCTTTGCCTGGTTAACAGGGTCCTCATTGGGTACGAGAACTTGGTCAATATTACAACTTTTAGTATTTTTAAACATGTGCAAGTACAACATATTGTATGGCGCTAACTAGCCTAAGTGTGCTGGTGCGCCGAAAAAAATCAATCAAACAAACAAACAATGATACGAGAACCCTTTTCAAACAATCTATTTCATGAAACCTGACCTGATAATATTTTTGCACACCGTTCAAAATCAACAAGCTATTTTTACCAAATAGTGACTATACTTATTTATGTCGCATAGATATCTTGGTATTCAATCGTGTTAGGGACTTAATACATGTACACTTTGTACAAGAAATATTGGAAAGTTAAGATAATTATAAAAATTTTATGACTTCATTGATTTGATTTAATTACATAGATGGCTCACGCATTATTGGTATTTTCCTGTCCATTAGTAATAACTGGACCAGATTTGAATTTAGCACGGAATCACGATGTTGCGGGCTGTACAACATCATCGGACGTAATGATACCTTTCTTTTATTGCCACAACTCGGATAGCTCCAAAATGGCGGCGATGTGAGACTAATTTCCAATACCTTCACTTGTGCCATTGAACACCATTATTAACACACATAATTGGCTGTTAGGGTTGAGTGTGTGTTGGGTCTATTCACACTCACCCAGGGTTCTCCATTCAAGTCGATGGTTACTTAATAGCAACCCCGACCTGACGACACAAATTAAATAGTACTCCTTGAGTACATAAATGCCTATAGGAAGCGGCACCATTCCTGACCCATAGGAGAAATTAAATATCCAGCTTTGCTGGAAACTTAAAGACAATGCTACTTGACCCTAGTGGGCGATACAGCACTATAATTCAGATTCATCACTGCATTCGCTTCACCTGTTCTAATCACAAGATGTGGACCAACGTAGAATCCTCCACTCTAGTCTGGTTCCCTGCTTAGTATGCTCCCATGCGTTGCACTCCGCTATACTAACGGAGTGCAACGCATGGGAGCATACTAAGCAGGGAACCAGACTACCTCCACTCTTGTTTCATCAATGATATTTCACCCGGACTATCCCATGTATGTCAGAGCGTCATGGAGAATTACTCACATGACTAATGCAACCCTTTGGAGAAGAAGAATCTATGTGGAGAGGCACGGTTGTTTGAAGAGAGTCCTTATCTGTGGACCAGAAGTCAGACCAAGTTTAAAGGAAGAGAAGAAGATCCGTGAGTTGCCGTCTATGTTAACGTAATGATGTTAAGATAGCACTTAACAGACCTTTTCAGGGCCACTCATATACCTCGAAAAGATATTTGCTTTCTTTGCCTAAATTTCCTTTGTCGCTAGACAGGTCCACATAATATTCCCCATGTTAAATTCCCACTGACGCCAGAGTGTCAATGGAACCTTTTTGACTGGGATTTCCATTGACGCTAGAAATCTTGACGCTAGAGTGTCCCACGACCTTTTTGAATGGGATTTCCCATTGACGCTAGAGTGTCCCATATTACTACTTTCGTACCTTAAATATTTTCAGCATTTTTATGTTTTCCAATTTCATGGTTTATGCTTTTTGTTTTTCTGTACTCGTGTACTGTACTACATCTGTATCGATGTAAAGCGCTTAGAACGTCTATAGATTAGGCGCTACAAAAAGTCCTTATTATATATATATATATATATATATATATATATATATATATATATATATATATATATATATATATATATATTGTTGCTGCTAGATTGGTGCATAAGATAGCAGAGAATGACATATACCTTGTGTTTTATTATTAATGGGTTTGCTTGTGTGTTTTAAAGAACATATCATTTGTGACAAGTGCAGTAGAGAGAGCAGTACATTTTGATTTGTTTGTTTGATTTGGATTTTTAACGTAGCTTTAACAATTTGTCAGTCATATAGCTACGATATCTGCAATGTGGTAGTTTATTGTGACGTCTAGAACTGGGGCACCTAGTCACATTATCCTGACTCCAGGCCAACCAGTCCTAACACTAACCTCTTAATGCTGAGTGTCAAGCGAAGCAGCTGTTAGTACCATTTTTGTAAGTATTTGGTAAGACTCGGCCGGATATCAAATCCACGATCCCCTGCATTCGATGCCGACTCTAACCACTAGGCAATCGGAGCGGTTCGAGCAATACATTTGTTTTTTGTTTTTTTTGTTGTAAATTTGTCCGAAACAACTTTGCCCAGATTATTTCGATTCAGATTTAATTTCATGTTCATATAAGCTGGTCCTGACAGATCGTTTGGTTCCAATGAAGTGGGAAAATAGGTAGGTATCTATTTTATTTAGTCTCAGAGGTAAACTGCAATTTGCCGATCAACGTATTCATCATTGTCCATGCCTCGCGAACAGTGTTTTGTCCCTTTTAGATACTAAGGTCAACTGAAAGCTAAGAAACGTACGTAGAGTTTTATTCCTGTTCTATGTGACTAGTGTATCGTTACTTATCTCAATAAGTCCGACCTTGATCAGGCTATCGGGGTCAGGTATACAAATAGATAAGAATCAGAGCGATGTATATTTCTCGATAGGATGAATTACACTGCGATGTTGGGTAAAGAAAAAGAAAAAGAAAATGTTAATATTGGCCTGAGATATTCCTGATTTTGTAATTTGCATAGCAAGTGCATTCCTTAGATACCATTGAAATGATTCTTGTCTTTTTCCGACGTCTTTCAGGCTTTGTTCTGATTCTGGGTCTGGTGTTTTCAGCACAAGCACAAGATAGATTAAGGTAAAACTCATTCCTCTATCTTGCTGTCTCTGTTACTACCAAGAACAAAAATACAACCACGAAGTCGATAATAATGAGCTCAGCATTAGGAGGTTAGTGTTAGGGCTGGTCGGCCTGGTGTCAAGATAATGTGACTGGGTGGGACATGTCTGCAGCATGATGTTCCAGTGCTAGACATCACTATATACTAACCCACTGCAGACATCGTAGCGATATGACTGAAAATATATTTAAGCTATGTTAAAAATTATAATCTCTCCCTCGCTTTCTCTCTCTCTCTCTCTCTCTCTCACACACACACACACACACACACTAATGATGTAGCTGACAATGTTAGTATTTGTGGTGGTGATCTTAAAGAATGATGACAAATTACAACACGCTTTGTTAAATTATGTTAATAGTACCTACAAATGACTAAGCACCATCCTCTAACTCTCCCCTTAATCCAGCTGATCTGGCGCCCGGGGACATCTGTCCCCCTCTGCCCCTTCCCCCCCCCCAACTACGCCGTTGCGTGTCGAGTTGTGGAATACTGCCGAGCCACTTGTCCACATCCGTATCTGAGGTATCCATTTACTCAGTGATAACGCACCATCTCCTCATAAATCAACCATTTGTGACAAACGTCTTGAAGGGGTACTGTACAAGCCTAGTTACAAGTGACTTTTTCTGGCTGACTCGGATATTTTGCTGACGGTTAGACGATTTGTGGTTGCCATGGAAATACAGTCTACTGAATATGACATGGTATTTAATGATTGGATAATCAGACAGAGATGTCGGTAGACTATTTTTTGAGGGGATGTAATATTTTATTAAAATTTGGCAAATTGCAAATCAAAACACGTTACTTTGTTCTTACAGTATCCTTGATCATTTTTCTCTCCCCATAAAAAGTTTAGAAAATCAAGAAGGTATTTTTCATCAATATCATTTGTTTTCTCAGCGATGGAACTAATGCCCTGTTGCATAGTATTAATATTAGGATCCATACAACGTTGACGGGGTACTAATACAAGTTTATATGTAACGATGGAGTAGACGAGTGTGATTCACACCTGACACTTTTTCAGCCTACTGTCAACAGTTTTGAATATGTTCGCAGCATATACTGAAAGAAATTAAGTAGTTATTTTATTTACTACAAGACATGTTGCATATCATTATAGATTTACGTGTAAAATGTCGTTTACCTTCTTTATCTGATATTTTCTTTTGGATCGCCCGCCATATTATTTCAGCCTCTTTTTTTATTGTACCTTATAAGGAAATTGCATCCTTATTTGTAAACGTAAACAGATCGTAGTAAATATGGTATGTACGGAATAACGAATTGTAAAATATATAAATATGGCATATGAAGCCTTATTTAATAAAGGAATTACATTGAGAATCACGTGTTATCTGGCATGGCGGACAAAGTACGGTTAGCGTAAACATACCAATAAAAATTACCTGTGCAGAGGCTTAATAACATTATCACTAACCAAACTTCCTGCCAAACATAAGTCTACATAGGAGGCAAATCTGAACTACATTCATCTTTAGTCTTTGACAACAGTTTTGTTTGCTTCACCAGAAGGTATAGGATCACGTCATTTTTTTAAACAAAGTTAATGTTACGACATCGTAGCTAGATATTGTATTACTATTGTATTATAGGCAATGCACAGTACCGGACTACCCAATACGCAGAGTAGGCACCGTCCTGGGCCCGACGCCCTTTAGACACCCCGCGAAATGGTTCAAAGTAATATTGATATGAGATAATTTGCGAGGGAGCCCCACGATTTCGACTACCTAAGGGCCTCCACCGGGTTTAATCTGACAATGGCAATGCATGACATTTGACGGCCCATCGCCACACTGATGAATTTCGCAAAAAGATCGCTTCAGGTCCAGATTCCGAACGTCAGAATTTTAGTCCTTGAAAAATAACCATTGGTGATGAACTGGAGATTTGTAAGAATGTGATGATTTCGTGAAAACTTGCAAGATATATTGACGTTATGAAAATTTGAAGTGTATGCTATATCATTATATATATGTAAACAAATTATGGGTAACTCACTAAACTGAAGTTTTGGTGCATGACCAACACAAATATTAGTGGCTGGAATGCGATTACATAAAGATTTGCGTATCTGAGTGATTATATTCACTTTAATGTTTTTTTGTGCGGTTGTGGATTAACAGCCCCCGTACTCGGCCAAAGAAATCCCTTCTAAAGGAAGATTTGTATCCGGAAGAATCACTGCAATTAGGCGCTCTACGATAAGTAGAATTCTATTAGTGGCTGGAATGCGATTACATAAAGATTTGCGTATCTGAGTGATTATATTCACTTTAATGTTTTTTTTGTGCGGTTGTGGATTAACAGCCCCCGTACTCGGCCAAAGAAATCCGTTCTAAAGGAAGATTTGTATCCGGAAGAATCACTGCAATTAGGCGCTCTACGATAAGTAGAATTCTAAATAGGTCGTAATGGCTGACGAAGTTTATATTAGTGTATATGAGGCAAGCTGCTTGACAGAGCAGTCGATATATAATACTACCGTTAAAAGACCGGAGCCACGATGGCGCTGTGGTGTACCAGGAAGCCGCTTTACTCCAAAAGCTTCGGAAAAAAATGAAACCAGGTTTTTGTATTTTTTATGTTCCGTTAGATAACCAATCATTTACACAACCTTTAAAAGACGTAAATGAAGCATTTTGTTACCAAAAAAAAAAAAAAAAAAAAAAAAGATTTCTTAACAGAGAAGAAATGCCCATCATTGCTGATTTCAAAGCAATTCTGTACTGCCGTCCATTAAATTGTATCTGGGATGAGCTGGCGGACGGAAAGAAGAATTATTTATTGGTAAAGGCTATTTTTTTGTTTATGCCATTATTTCATGCTTGAGAAACTTTTAGGAAAGAAAATATAAGTTTTATATAACATTTGTAATACAGCTTACATAAAGAAGAAATGATTGTGTGAAACGATAATAGGATGAGAGAGAGAGAGAGAGAGAGAGAGAGAGAGAGAGAGAGAGAGAGAGAGAGAGAGATAAGGATGTGGACATAATGATTTCAAATTCTGTACATTTCTATTGGGAAATAAACGTAAACAGTAATAACTAATATAATTTATATAATAGATTATTTTAATTTCAAATATAAATAAGAGCAATAATTTTAAAGTTATCTGGTGATCGCAAAATTAAGTTTTTAAAAAAAATCAACGATTCCTCAATCCCAGTCTGAGTCTTAAAATGGTCAGCCACTTAGCTAAATTGTGTCAGCGACTTAGCGAAATGGTCAACCACTTAGCAAAATGGTCAGCCACTTAGCAAAATGGTCAGCCACTTAGCTGCACAAAACGTTTTGCACTTTCTAATGACTTAGCGCTCGTGACTGACAACCATTATGGGTTAACATTTATAACCAAAAGTACTACGTTCCAGTCAAGACTGAGTACACGCCTTAGTGAAAAGACGAGTATATGAAAAAGTATTAATAAAATGAATATTTCATAGCCATTTGTTAATATGTTGCAGGAAGCTGTCAAATGGCGATGCAGATCATGTTTTTGGCTTTGACGGCGCTTACAATGCTCTGGCATCGGGAAGAATGTTGAGATATTTCGTGAACACACCATTATGTGTGCAGGAGTCAGGACCAGATTATCCTGAGTTTGCGACGCCATTTGGAAACACAGTGGATGCCTATCGCATGTTTAATGACCACAAATTGAGTCCAATTCCATACCTTATGCTATATGACACCAAGCTGACATGGAATACTACAGGTTGGAATGTCTAATTAGTCTTTAAAAAAAAGAAAGAAGCAAATAACCAAATCAGTATTAGTCAGGGACCACATTATAAATATTTTAGGCCTAGCGGGCCAAGGGTCAAACTCAAGGATGTTTTTGTCAGTTGACTTATACTCCATTCTGCCTTAAAACACAACATTCAAAGTCCACTTTTCTCTTCTATTCTGGTTTTGAAAGTGACCTGATGGATATGCACGGGTAATGAAACGAGAAAAGATGTAGAGAAGCAAATACGTGGCACTGGAAATTCCGCCGAATTATAACTGCGTGGTGTCATAAAATCGCCGCATAGGCCACCACTAGTCCCATAACGTAATACATAGCACTTGTTTTTGTTTAAGTGGTATGTCTTATTATCCAAATAACATCATTGTGTAGCGTGTTCCGATGTCAGTTGACATCCTACATCGACACTCGTCCGCTAATTTATTTGTAATTTATATACTTACTGTGCTGTCTTTATCCTGGCGCATCTTCACGTTCCATTGATATACATTTTAGTTTGTTGCAATGTGAAGGTAGTCGAGATATGCCGAAGTATGTTTCAGTAGACTCAAATGGGGATATGTTTCTTGGACGAAACGAAACGTTGCTTACAGTTTCTATAGGCATGATATATTTTTATTAATTTCGTTAAAGAATAATATTTCAATTTAATCCGATTTCGGCATTTCTGGCTTTCATCGCTTCCAGCCAACTGCAATGTAGGCCAGCGAAACTTGAAAACTGGTCCATTTATTTGGTGAGAATTTTAATTTATGAGAGAAAAGACATCAGGGTAAGAAATGTCATAGAAGTCTGACGTTTTTTGAATGCATATGTGTAGTTTTTCAGTCTTCTTGCGATTCCGATGCAATAAAAGACTCGTGAGAAAAAGTCGAATCGAGCGAAGGATTGTGTTCACGCTTGCATTCCTTGTGTTTATTTGTATTACCGATAAGGGTAATTCAAGTTGTCAGACATTTCGCCGTATTTTATTGATAAAACGTCAGACTCCTACGGTGAAGTCTGACAAAAACATTATAACTTTACTTTGTAGAAAAGCGTCATTATTGGTTGCCAGTTGTGTATAATACATGTATTCCTAATAATTTGACTATTTTTACACCATTAGCTGACATCAAAACACACTACACAGCTCCGTTACGTATGCAGTAAGACCCATCTGCATGTCCCCCTCCCCCCCCCCCCCCGAACAAAATATTGGGTGATGTGTCGTTGTAGGACTAAGGCCGTCACCGATCAGCATTAGAATGCGAAGTTACAGTAGCGCTCCATACGGCTTTTCTCGCACCTCGTCAGTAGCAACAATCTCACAAAACTCTGCAGTCGGCCGTTCCGTTCTAGGGCATACTTTTAAAAGAATTTGAAAATGTAAAATCCATTCTTAGCTCGCGGGCTGCACAATAAGAGGCGGCGGGGCGTATTTGGCCGTAGTTGGCGACCCCTTGTACAAGTAAAAGCATTTTGTTTTGAAAGTCTGACACGTATTTACATATATATGTCTAAATTATGTGTTAGCATTACATTTATGTATGAACTCTTTTTTATTTTGTATTTTGCTTCTTTCTTTACGCGAAACGAAAGGAAACAAAACTAAGAGAACGAATATATATATATATATATATATATATATATATATATATATATATATATATATATATATATATATATATATATATAATTTCTTTAGTCGGATTATGTTGCTCAGTCAAGCAATTAAATTTAAACTTACAATGTGACAGTTGTAAAAGGGAGAAGAAAATGGAAGAGATAGTAAGGCAAGGAGAACAGTACGTAGAATGACAACAATGTGTATACGTTTAAAAAAAATGAATGTGGACAATTTATTCCCTATTTTTACCTGTTGGAGATCATTGATGATGAAAGGTCAAAGCATGACGATACATTCATTGATGATGAAAGGTTAAAGCATGACGATAATTCGGCATCGTTTGACAAGCATCGCAAAGCAAAGCACATCAAAAGTATATTGAAGGAAAATTGGAAGATAATGACAAAATTGAGGAATATAAAGAAACAAAAGCTAGGTGATATTTTCGTTTTGTCGAAGCTTTTTCATATTTGTAAATTTTCTCGTTTTTTTCATCTAATCTAGATGCAATGCTCCTTAAGCATATTCCTGTGTTTAATTCAGCTTTTTATGTCGCTGTGATTTTGTCTTTTTTCTTTATAATTGTATCAATGTAGCCACTTATTACATAAGTTGTGATATCTAGTTTAGTTTTGAACGTATCAGGTTCCAGTTATTGAACATTAAGAAAAGTAATTTAAACCGTTCCTTGCCTGTATTATTATCACATTAGACTGCCATTGTAACTTTTCATCATCAATGACTTCCCCTATGAAATGACCAGCCAATGATTTTCCACCATTTCCTGTACGCATGGCTTTGGTAGTGTACTTTTATACTGCATTGAATGTCAGACGATATAAAATGTATTATCACGTTAGACTGGTAACCTTTCATCGTCGACGATTGCCACTATGGAATGACCAGCCAATGTTTTTCCACCATTTCCTTTACAGATGAATACTTGCTGCCTAACTATGTTGTTGTTCCACATTATTTCATGTCGTCTTTTTTCTTTCTCTATGCGTCATAGCCGCTCAGAAACTGCTTTTGCTATCTGTGGACTTAATGGCATCACTGTATCAATTGTTTTTCAGTAGACCTCAATGCTAATGTTTTGTGAAATAAATATACTTTCTATCCTACTCCATCATGCATGTCACACACTGTCATAGAGAACAATCTTAGGTTGTCAGTTTGAGAACTACAAAACCAGGTACTCCATTGCATTTAATAGAGACGAGATAACTCTGCTGGAACTAGACAGGGCTAAGAGTTATCTATTCACAAAGACCCAGTTTCACCCATATGTCCCACATTTAAAAAAATCATAAAAAATACAAAATATGATTTAAATATAAATTAACTTAATCTCACATATTTCCAAGAGGCTTAATTTGTTTTTAAACCTAACAGAAAGTACAGCTCTTATATAATTCACCAATCACAGCTAGTATTGTTGTTTATTTCCGAATGCTATGTTCTCTACACCTTAAGCTCCGCCGACCTTGTGTTGTATTGGTACCGTTATACCTAATATCCTGCTTTGGATATTATCCCAGCGCCGACCGACTCGGAGGTCACGTCTGTATATTAAGAGCTACATTTAGTTCCAAACATGTGGCCTTGTTACTTTATTTATTTTCATAACTTGCTGTGCTCAAGTCAAATGTATAGGTTGATTGTTATTTAAAGTGAGTCATCATTCGTCTTAAAACAAATATGCAAATACGAGTGTTTAAAATGCTTTAAAATTAGCCTTGCTTAATTGGAGTACTTCTATTCTCGAATCTTCAGTTTCTAAAGTTAGTGAATGTTGCATGTAGTCTGCAATCTCATAATGCCTGAATAGTATTGACCCGGTTTGAAAAACAGTGAAACATTTGAATTTTTTTTGTGTTGCCCCTATCATTTATAAAGATCATTATTTACAGTTTCCGTATAACTGCCAGAAAATAAATACCATAAAGAATATCACAGAAATATCGCTGTTTACATTATGGAGGGCAAATTCCTCATTTTAATGCAGTTTCAGTAGTAAAGTGGAGAAAGTGAAATGAGTGGTAGATATGAACCATCGTACATCCTGTATATTATATATATATATATATATATATATATATATATATATATATATATATATATATATATATATATATATATATATATATATATATATATATATATATATATATATATATATATATATATATATATATATATATATATTCGTATTGGAATGATAGGTCGGTTGGTACAGCTGGTGCGGGAGATGAAGATCTGGCAGAATGGAAGCATGGATCTGGTGACGTCAGTGTATCATCCTGGCTTCGTGGACTTGTGCTTCAAATACTCGCATAAATGCGAACTTTCAACAAGCAATACAAGGTGACGGAGGTCTCTTGCCTGTCTATCTTTAGTTTAAGATTAGAGTTGCGAGGCCTAGTTTCACTGAGGAACGGAAAAGTACATACAAGAAGCCCATGTTATTGTTATAAAGTATTTTTTTTAAATCACGCACGATTTTTGTTATTATTCCAACATGCAAGGACTTGTTCAGAAATGTGACAAACAAACGGGTGCGTAGAAACTTTACATCTTAATAGCTGTTGATATCAAAATATCGGTTTTCCAACTGGTGCTTGTCCTAATAAACTTGCCAAGGAGAAACATGCTAGAACTGCAATAGTATATATGTATGAACAGAGAGAGAGAGAGAGAGAGAGAGAGAGAGAGAGAGAGAGAGAGAGAGAGAACAAAGATATTAAGTCTCTTCTGATAAAACACACCCTAGTGAAGAAATAATCTTCAGAAAGCTAAATGTGTATCCGTGTGACATATGTTATAAACTACTTCGTTTGCAATAAGCTCTTTGATCTGTGCTGGTGGACAACCGTGGGAAGATAGTTCTTAGATTGGAGATCTCACACAAAGTTACGCGAACCCGAGACAGCTGAGATACAGCATAAATGAGTTACCACTACGATATCATGTGACTTAAAATATATTTTGTGTACATGTTTTCAGCGGAGCTGTAGATCTGTTTACCGAATCTCAGGAACCAACACGTCTGACCAGTTTTCAGGAGTTAATATACGCCTTGCAGATGGGGGAAATCGTTCATTTTTCTTCCATGATTTTCCTGTGTCAGGGATCTGGACCACACCCTTTTGAGATATTGGGCGGTACTATTCGGGGTGAGTAGACATATTTCGAGTATTATTCCTATTTTGGAACCCGAATAATAAAAACAAGAATTCTACCTTTGGATATAGCAGGCTTGTGTCAGTGGTCTATTCTAACTTGATTGGTCAATTCTTATATAAACCCACAATGTAAACATTTAACAGTCATTAAATAGTTAACGAATATTAATGTTTAGGTAATAAAATCGAAATATAAATGGAGATACAAAGATAGATAAATCGTACTTTAATAAAATGGTCATCGAATGCATTTGCTAAACGCCATAGATCATATATAATGGTGTTGGAGTGACCTTGAATGACCAAGATTGAACCTAGGTAAAAATCTGATTCACAAAGTATATCAGCTTTGGTATATCAGTTTAAATTGGATTGCCGATACCCGTGTATATTAAAGGGAGACGAGACAATAGAAAGGGTATGTTTTACGAGCAAGAGTTATTTGTCTGTGACACAAAAGGTGAAAGATACAAATATCTCAGATTCTAAGGCAAACACATAAAAGGTTGAAAGTGATTTTTTATGTGAAAGATGAATCCTTAGCAGTTGTGAACCAAATAAATCTACAATGCCATTGAATAAATGGTTTGCCAAAAACTTAATCTCCTATGATAACGACCATTGAACAATACATAATCAGAAGCACCATGGAGCATGGAAACTTTTAACTTTCGTCTGTGACGGATGTGAAAAAATAACGCAGCACAAAATGAAGAAATTAAAACTTAGCTTTGTGGGAAATAATACAGGAAAGAAGAAAGCACATCTAAATACCGTTCTATAAGAAACAAAATGATACTGACAAAATGTGATAAGTGACTGCAATATCACAATATCCTAGCCGGGTTGTAAATGAAATTAGGGAAGAAATGAGAACAGATAAAATTCAAAATCATTAAACATTGTCTAGTTACATCTAACACAAACAAAGACTAATATTTTGTACAGAAAACAAACTTGCTTTTGCCATGGAAGGAAATATTCTATTAATGATGTACACAAATGAGCAGCATCCTTTGATACAGAAATGCAGTGACTCGAACTTTGAAATTGGGTGAAACGCTCTCATTATAATTGATTTATAAGATAACAATGTTACAAAGGCTGATAAACAATCTACGAATGTACGACTAAAGATTACAGAAAATGGTTCATAAACCTTTCCGTTTAATAGATGGTTTGTATTGACCTTTGAACAAAGCAAATAATAAACATACAAATGCCGAAACACTTCATCAGTTAGAACATCGAAGAAGAAAAACCATTTTTGCCTGCCATCGTCAATAACCATCATCTCAAACTGTTGATACTATTAGGTGTTACTACATATACTATTTTCGCTAATTGACATAATTGGCCAATTCTGTGAAAGCAATGATTCATTTGGAGTAGGAGGAAAAGAAATATTTTGAATAGTTGAAGATAGAGTACGAGACCGATATAGAGCATGAATGGGTTAAACAACACTTTTTACCGAATTTGCAATAGTCACGAGAATTCCTCTATTATCTTTTTATTTGATTAAGCCTATTAATATTTCACCTAACACATGTTTGTCTGAAACATTTTAATTCATTTTGTTTAATTAATTAATTATCAAAAATGTTTCTCCTAATCGAAATCTTATCAATGTCATAACAGTTTCTATTAAGAAAAACAGATTCTATCTCATTAAAGTAAATGTTCGCCTAAAAAGTACAATATTTTTAGTTTTGTAACTAAAACTATTTGTGAATCTAGTTACATCCGGAGACTATTCGCATCTTTAACTTACCACTGTCTTGTATGTTATCACAGATAATTTTCGACTGGCGTTGGGTACGCTAACTAACCAGGTCCTTGGACGAATTAAAGTTTATACTGTCGATATATACCCAAACATATAAGAATCCCAAAATTCTCGCCTAAAAATTATTAGCAAGACTAAAAACAACGTACATACATCGGCTGAAAAACGGCATGATCTATATAAACAATACAAGTGCGCTGAAAACGCGGTGAACAGAGCTGACACCGCACTAAAGTCTGTGTCTCCGGGCACTTGGTTTGTCCAAAATTGGAATATTATCAACAATTATTGCTATGCTTATCGCAATTGCCCTTGAAATTACAGCTTTAAGGTGTGGTGGATTCTGAAGCTTGATATTTCATCAGCCGGCAGCTGTCAATGGAAGCTAATACACACGATGATATATGCGTCTTGGCTGAATCAAAAGTCAGCACAGACTATATTTAGGTACTACCCGACAACGTGGTCACCAATGAAAATCTCTAACAACCTTAACGAAGTCAGCAAATACTGAACCGAGTGAAATGAAATTGTACAAGGTATTCACTACGGTTGGAATCAACGAAGTGACAGAAAACATGCTAATCTCCCTCGTAATAGCTTATTATTGCGATGGAAATTTATTATAAGCTAAATGTTGTCTGTCGGCATGACAGAAACATCAGACACACATATTTCTTACTCGAACCCCATTCCCCTCTCACGTTTTCCCCTCATTTTGGGAAAGCTTCAGACGACAGAAAAAGCAATTGATGTGTCCTTCTATGTGATTCTAAGTTTTGCTGACAAATAATACTGAGGATCGTGGGTGTTTCAATCACCACCATATGCTTGCCACTGTCAAACGCGGAGTTGGGTGCAGCTTTGAATTCAGCAATTGTTTTTACTTATTCATTACTTTTGTTTCCCTGATGCCTGTTTCTCGTCCACGTATGTTGTCCGCTTCCCATTGCTAAATTTACAATCTGTGTGTTAGCTATACGTTGTTGAGCGGCTTCATTGATAATTTTATTTTCCGGTTTTGGCATTGTTTCTGTTGATGAGAGTGTAACTGCTTTTTCTTCAGCCGCTTTTTTTTATGCTGGATTAACTAATCGTTGTAGTCGATCTCAATCTATTGACCGCTCGCAATCTCAGATTTTTCATCTTATCCATAGCAACGATTTTGATGGCATCCGAGACACTCACTTCAACTTGATTAGCAATGAGTGCAACACAAGCATATACAGCTTCATGCACATTTGGTGCACAAGTGCACACTCCCTATGCAACATCGTCAGGGTGATCTAACATGTGCCAATCCTCCTGCAGAAGGATAAAACGAAGTTGTGTCAACCGGGGATTGTATTATGGAAGATACACTGGCGCCGTTGATGTAATAGAGCACAAACTAATCACAGGCAGATTCAGAGAGGATCCAGACAATATGAAACCCTAAGAAGCTACAGTCGTTGAATCTCCAATTTAGTTTCTACCACTTATGGTGCCACCAATTAAAAAGTCTGGATCGTGGTGGTGTTTTTTAACAATTACTTGTGCGATATGGTATCCAGATTATCCAAGTTCTGCGTGTAAGATTCGTTTTTCTTCGCATATTTCATTGCTGTCCTCTGGTCAACCGATAACTGTTTTCAGCCCTGACTGTGCAATGTCAACCAAGTACAGCGAAGATTCGATAGATGCGGCAGAGGCAAGGATATTCTTGCGTGCGCGTTTATACATTTTAGAGTCTTTAGTGATCACCATCGACATCATTCTTCCATTGAGTTAATGTAGTCAGCGTCAATAAGATGCCAAAGAACGTTCCTGGTGGCGCCATATTCCGACGATAACATAAACGAGCCATTCTTCGAAAGGCCTATAACCGGTCGAGATCGCATAATAGGATAACTATAAGAAACACGCAACGACGCTAGTGCAATCTCGAGAGCGTGACCTTCCCCTGTGTTAAATAGTAAAGAGAAAACCACATTAAAATCTGGTATCGATATAATTCTCGGGAGTGTGTTCTCAGCGACAAGCTGAATTGCTGAATCGAATTGACGTAAACCAGGAAATACATCAGATTTCGTCAAGGGTGTAAGTGTCTCCGAATCCGTGATGTCGTTAGTGTGCAAACGCTGACAAATCGATGCCGCCACATTATTAACTTCATTTGCATTGTTTCCCACGTGAACTGACCCCACATGGGTTCCAAGCAAGCCGCAACTTCGTAGGGATTTTAGAGTCTACTAAGGGTTTCTCGTTCCCTTGGTTCCCCTTATCTCGTCTTATCTATACGAGGTCTTAGCTACAATCTCATTTTGATGGTTTCATCAACTGCGCGAACATTTTATCAGCTCTCTGTGAGATTTTTCCGTGCAGTCTGTCGCGATAAATACGTATCTATTACACATCTGTGGCCGGCTATAGGATTACGGATCAGTTCATGATGTTCGCTAGCTGAGTAGATTCAGATACTCTGTAAAAATATCACTGGAATATTTTGTCATTATATTTTTTTTCTCGTTTAAATTGTTATGTCCAAACCGGTTCGATATTTGTCAGAAGCTTTGAGGAAAGTGTACGATTTCTGAGTCGACTTTTCACAAACTTATTCCTAATCTCACCTCGTGGGTGGTTGGTGGCTCACCTGTTCCAATACATATTTGCATGGATCGTTGTGTCTTGTAAGTCACATCTGTGTTTTCTTTTCGTTGCAAACAGGACAATATACTCGCGAGTTTGCATTGACATTTTAAATGTCCCATTCTCGTGTACCACAATATTATTCACGCTCGGTCAAGATCATCAACGACAATGACTTCGTCGAAAGTGGTAAAATACTTTATGGATGATGATGACGACGTCTTTGACGACTAAAGTGCTCTGGTAAATTCCTGAGTACATCATAATACGGTTGATCGTCCTCCAGCGGTACCATTGCACACGTTAACCATCTAATAAATAGATTCAATAATAAGTTGGAGGTTTCCGGATCCGGACGGGCCAATGATTTAAACGCTAACAGAATTTGAAAACACGTCTCCATGCTCGGGTGGGTTAGGCTTTGCTTGCGTAGAGAAGTCAGTGAAGGTGAATTTATTTTTTATTTCTATCTTATTGAATATCAATCGTTGCATAACACACTCATGCATTCAATAGGGATACGATGCCGCACGATACTTCGTACTGCAAATCCAACGGGGGTTCAAACACGTAATGGTCTATCTGCCAATCACTGGAACTTGTGTTCGATGTGGGTCAAAGGCCACCCACTCGGTTGCTTGAGCATGGTCCGCCAAGCAAACGTTGCTGCGTATATGCCTACCTGCACCAAGAAAGAGTTCCCATTCATGGTTTGATGTGAAGACACCCAGTGAAGTTCAACGGGTTGATCTTTTGTTTCTCCCACATGCTCAAGTACGCTGACGTACATACAAGCACGCGTTAGCCATCGTAGTTGTTGCTAGCTGAGAACACGAAGTGGAGCCTTTCACTTCTAAAATCACGCGAGTGTTGCAGATGCACTAAAACGTATTTACATACGTTCACCAGGTAGAGCTGATCAAACCATTTTTCAGAGCTGATGCTGCGTTGATAACAAACATACGATGCGGGTTCGTGCTGCACATACTATCATACATCGTGATCAAGCCATTGTGGAGCTGTCGTTACGATTTATTAAGACATTGTACAAAAAAGCGATGTCTTGTGCTTTGAACAATGAAACCGCTAGTACGATTGGGTAAAAACCTACTGAGAAAACGTACCCGTACTTACAAAGTGATTTCACAACCAAAACCGTTTTGCCATCTCGGATACAATTTCGTTACGATTCTATATGCACAGAGAGAGTTAGAATTCGGACAATGTTTTGCTACTGACCATTGTGGTCTATTGATGTGCTGACATTTTTCGGACCGGTTTGATACTACGAGATATTTTTATAATAAAACTCGCATATATACATTTTGTATAAGTTCAACACATAAGCGTAAATGTGCATATACTTCATTGGCTTCAGTTTCGGTTGTTTTCATTGTACGGTAACCGTTCCACATTGTACGTACGCATGGATCAGCAATAGGCCTGCAAAGTTTATGCTGCTCATTGTCCCGAAGGTCACCGCGGACACTTTTGCAGAGGTTCTTTTCATTGTTTTCCCAAACACAGCGTTATCCATGAGTTTAAAGTCTTTCTCCAACTATTTCGTTGCCTTTGAGAGCATGGTGTATTAATTTGTATGTTGGGAGCATCCATGCATTCTGACTAAACTGTAATGCTTTGTAGACTTTCCATATTTTCATATCGAATCGTAAATATAGCTGCAAATTACATACGTGTACTACATATTAACTCTAATTTCTCAGGTTCGGAAACAGTTTGGCGCGTTCAAGAATTATTCACCAGGAATCATCCACGATTTCACACTGATTTGACAACAGCCACTCACTAGCGGTTAATCGTCGTATCCGCATTTAAGCTAATTCGGGTACTCCAAGTAAACTTTATTAAAATATCCGATATCACTGTATTTATTTACAGTTTCGTATACATTTCTCCACGTGTAAGTGCATGGAATCAATCCACTCAAAACCACAGTCAAAGCATGGGCTTCATCAGTGCCAAGCCATGCATGATGTTTATGCCAAGATATATGATGTAAATGTTTGGAACAGCATGATTGTGTATGTCTGCAATGGTATTGTTACATCCAGCGTTGCTGAGACTCGCCTTTGAAAACCAGCCACAGATTTTTCTTTCAATAAATAAGTGCTAATATTTGCTAGTGAGAGTTCTACCTTAACCTTATTGGACCCAACAATGCCTCCCAGGCCATACCTAGTGACGACACGTAATATGCACGATGATGTTTATAAATGCGCATGACAGTATCAAGGGAAGTCTCAAAGATATCTGAAAAGAGAAGCACATCTGTTTTCAAATACAGATCATTATGGTCGCCAAGATTATAACAACCAAACTTTGTTTGCGTATGCGTAGTCGCTAGCGGAAATACGTTTGCGAGAAAACGATGTATGGAATGCCTCGATTGGTGGGCAACCGAGTTTCGGCAAACTTGTTCCAATTGATCATATACTCGTAGGGAAAGGACAACTGCCTTCATATCCATTTAGATGTAGCCTAGAGTATTTTAAAAAACCCACCTCAACCAGGTCCTGGCCACGATAGAACATTGTTGGCTCAATCAGTCAAATGCAGATCATGATAGCTGACAAAACTAAACATAGACCAGACATTGAATGTGCGTAGTCATTGGCTTTTGCGAGACAACGGTGAATGAAATGCTGCATTCGGTAGCAACCGAGTGTCTGCAAACTTGTTTCATTCGATCAACTCTAAATATCCCTTGCGACTAAGCAAAGTAAACGTTCTATCATCAACAGCACAACTATATTGACGAATGATTATAAAACGATCATTATACAGTCGTTCGAAGGTTGCTTCTGAGTTTATCGAGGCTGGAATTGAGAAATCTTCAGCGAGTGAATAAACTGCATCTGACCCAGCATTAGTGCGACGTATATTTTCCCCATGTTGCTGGGAATAACGCTTAATGGCGCCTTAATGCTGCTGAGACTGGTTGCATTATTAAGTGATCATCATACCCAGGCTGGTTGTGAAGCACCACAAATTTTATTTATAGTAATTGCTTCAATAAACAACTAGATTTCATGCGCTGTGTGCGCTTCCTCTGTGCGCACATATGATGTAAAAGCTATCGCGAACTTTCGCATTAGTCCTATAGGGACCGTACAAAATCAAACAGTTTATGGCGAATGTGTCATCTCTGGTCATTATCATGTCTGCAGACGAGGGGAGCTTTTGTTAGATCCATTACGCTGTAATTTCGAGCGATTGAAGAAACACCTCAATTAACTCATGGCATTCACATCTAACAACATTGTAAGACCACTCTGGTGGTCTAGTAGTTAATGCATCTGCTTCGGATGCAAGAGGTCGCGGGTCCGATCACCGACCGAGTCATAGAAGATATTTAGAAATATGGTAGATACACCTGCCTCTATAGGCGTTCAAAATTGAGATGTTAGTGTAAGGACTGGTCGGGCTGGTGTCAGGATAATGTGACTGGGTGGGCAATCGTGCTACATGTATTCAGTATGATGCCTGAGTGCTAGACATCACTGTAAATTGCCACACTGCGGACATCGTAGTGATAGGACTGGGGAAAACATGTTAAAGCTACGTTGTTAAAAATCCACAGGAACACACACGCATACACACACATACAGAACAAAAAGAATCGCTTTGGACTTGTTCGGTAACTTACGTTGTAATTGCCTAAATCACTGATGGCAAACTCCGGTCGGCTGTGGTAAGGTTCACACACAAATCCACGTAAATAATGTACAATTTTTTTTATCTTCCTATGCACAAGGTTAGTATCAGAATGTTTTTACCAGGCTCTGACATAATTGTACGCTGAGGGTTTTCACAGATTCCGTCCCAGTAAAGCTTATGGTCTACGAGTAGCGTTTGTGTGCTACACACATGCAACGTCGTATAGAGATTTGGAACAGACATAGTTACTTTGCCACAATGCTATTACTTCGCTGCTATTTTAAGAAAGAAGCTTCTTCACAGTCAACTGTGTCAAAACTGAAAATATTAAAATTACAAATATGTCCGGAATCCTTGTCCCAGACTCTCGAGGGAGTTACTTGAGCTGGTTAACAATCAGTATTCTTTTTTTTTATACACAAGGGAAATTATTGTATAATTCATAAATTTGTTTGTAGTATTTTGTTTACTTTGACATGAACAGAAGCTCCAACTAATTCAACACAGGCTATTATATTACTGACTATCTTTTCTCTATCAGCGGCGTTGACTCTGGTGTTTCTACAAACACAGGTTCAGTGAGTCTTCTACCGGGCGCATGATGACACTCGCGAACAAACCCACATGACTAGCAAAATTGATTATACTACTTTAATCCGATACCACATTTAATGCATGACGAAGCAGCGAGACTAACACATAACGTGAGCAGATGATTTAGGTTTTTTCATGTTCTGCCACAGAGTTCATTTTCCAAGGCATACTCCTTTGCAGTCTTAGCCTTATGACGCTATTTAACTTATTTGCACAACATCTTTATCTAATTAGGTATCATATAGTGCAAGTTCTTCATACTGTGCCAAAGTATTATAAATACACTAGGTTTAAATCTGAATATACAGTAAGAAATAAACTTACAAACGTATGTAAAATGGGTCTAAAGTCTATGTCGGTTCAGTGAGTTCAAATGATCTATCAATGAGAACACCCGCTAGCACAATTCCATTCCCAGCACAAAGACAATTCTTACATTTTTTTAATTGTTTACATATCTCAGATATGGTCTTTGCTCCTTTGGATATAAAAAAGGGTTTCATAAAATTTCTTCCCATGGTTAGTGAATGTCGAAGCTATTGCTATATTAATACATAAAATATTTTTTTAATTCTAAATACATTCAATGTCTTTGCCTTCTTCATCGCATTCACCACCTTCGTCGCGAGGTCCTCTCACTGGCTTACGTTAGCGACTTGAAGTTTGCATGCATATTATCGTGTAATGACTTTTAACTTCAGTTTGTCCTTAGCTTAACCGATCCTTATATCAATAAAGATACAATTGTGTTTTGAATGTTCAAATATGGTAACCCTAATCTCAAATATGTAGAGTCTGACCCTATCTGTTCGAAATGGTCGGTCGACACAATTCCGTGACTCTATAATATAAAATAAATAAATATTTATTATATATATATAATTACGTGTGTAACTGATTTATTGTTATCAACATATCATGATTGTTGTAATTTATTCATGTAATTTATCAAATCAGATTTCGATTCCTATGAAGAGGGCGGTGGTCAGGTCATTACTTCAACCGTGCAAGTGACTGCGTCGTATGATAAAGATGACAACCAAGATTATGCCAACATCATGAACTTGAGGGTGTATGATAACACGTTAGTGGTTGTCTCCCTTACGGAGGCGACAGGGGTGGACATGGAGCTGAAGTCGCAGATAGAATATAACTGCGAATTTCAAACAGATATGCCAGGCGGGTCAGCAGTGTTCTATCGCGCCTGATTTTCATATATATTTTAAGATAATAATAATTTCTTCAAATGTTTAATTGTCCTGTAACTGTTTCATAACGTGGTGTGACACCGTGTGGTCGAATGGTCCAAACTACCCGCCTTTACGAATCACTAAGATCGTAATCCTCCGAGTGAAAGACCAGTACAACCAAAAACATCGTATTATTGACTGAAGAAAATATTTGTATTATCGTTAACGCCCATTTTAAATGAATTGAAAAACGAAGACAAACCGTGTTCTTAGTTCACCCTTTACTGTGTTTGTCGCCACATGCCATACTTTCAACAATATCGTAACATTGATTGATATTTTGATAAATCGAAACAACAAAGTGATTATATAGTTGTTAACTGAGAAGAAAAAAATACAACCCAAGACACCAAATATTTTGTGTCTCTTTTTCGCAAACAAGAGCGTCTTTATAAAAACTTTTTCTCTCTGTGAGTGGCATTCATCCAATAAAAGGCTGCATTCAAAATGGCGGCCAATTTTTTTATACTATATTACGTGTTGAAAGTTTAGATGACAATTAGTCCTTTTATTTGAATGAAACGCCAAGCCATTTGTTTCTAGCTGCAATAAAGTAAAGAGACTTCAGTCTGCGTTAATACGTATGAATTGTTACGAATATAAGTGGAAGTGGTGAAACAAACTCCAGGGTTTAACTCGCGCCTGGACGCTCCAGTGATTGATCTTATATCATAAAGAAAGGTATGAATACTAATATTTGTACCAACGCCATAAAGGCACTAACTTCTTCAAAGTATAAAAAAATGACATTTTCTCTTTCTTTAAACGAAATCGAAACTGAAAATGTCGATTAATATTTGTATGTATGGTTGTATTTTTATGTATGTATTTATATATATATATATATATATATATATATATATATATATATATATATATATATATATATATATATATATATATATATATATATATATATATATATATATATATATATATATATATTGATCGTGCTTGACGGGGATTCATTATTCATTAGAGCATATGAGAGTTGAGGAATGAATGCAACTAACACAGAAGAGAAGAGGTACATGAAGTAAGCCGAATAACAACAATAACAACAAACACCCGATAATATTATTTTTGAAAATTGTGGTCTGAAAAAAAAGGAATGACTATAAGAAATAAAACTTCCTGCGCATATCTCCCTCACCTAGATCATGTTATATTTTTATTTGTTTTATTTTTAATTAGTTTGTACACTATGGTGTTATTTTTCATGAATTCATAATCTTGAACTCCGACGATCATGATCAGATTATAATAATAATGGGAATCACACCTATACATTCATGAAAGACATAAAATCTGCATTTAACAAAATTTAATACGAAATAATTGATAACAATATTAAATATTCATTTCTATTTCATGAATTGTACTGATACACAAATTCTAAGTAATAACTGCAGCATATAAAACTGTAAACTGTCTTGACCTAATCTTCAATCGGCTATAGAATGGACAAATGAATTGACTACTACATTTCTCAAATAAATATTTATCATAGAATGTATATATTGTGTACGTATGAAATGTAGTCTACTTTAATGAAATAACATGTATAATAGGGAGACTCGAACATTTTGGATAATTGTATTCATACCCGAATGAGTCTCATATGTACAAATGGATCTCAATGCAGTAAGGTGCCTAACAATTTAGTTGTTATTATTATGGGGTTTAACGCCATGTTCAGCGCAAACTCTGCTGTACATGGCTGCCAGTGTACATCTTAAAGGTAAAACCCGGGAAAGAACCAATGACCCACGGGAAGCTACTGACTACTTAGCAGATTCTGAGACTGGAACTCACGCAGACCTAGATGAGATCAGTGATCCGTAACGGTGAAAGCTTTAGACCACTCGGCCACTCGGGGCTTTGCCGACCAATAGAGTAAGTAATTTACAGTTGTGGAAATGTTGAAAGGTCGTAGACTTTTCTATTAAATATTTGAATAGAGGTTCGAGGCTTACTTTGAGCTAAACGTTTAGAAATGTTTCCTATCTCCCTCCAGTGAGTTTTGCTTTTCCTGTTGTTCCGTATTTTTCTGTCTGTCCTTCTGATTATTATTTTTATGAATAACTTGAACCGTTATCTATCTATTGGTTTTAATGGGGAGCTTAAATATCACTCTGAATACAGTTTGTATCAAAACACCGTGACTACAATTTATATTTAGTCGTTTTATTTTCTGTCTTCTGTTCAACATTATTTTATTTACCTTCCTACTGTTTCCTGAAAGATATGGCAGATATGGTTATATTGGGGGCTGTTTAGTAGCATGAACGAGCCATACATTTTTTGGTACAAGTGTCTCACATTTTGCATACTTTACAGCTGTTATGTACTTCATATCCTAGTTATAAAAGACCCTAATGAAACTGAGTTCGAATCCCGATGCAATCCAAAATGAAAGATGATGACATATGCTGTCGTCAGTGTCGTACTTTGTTAAATCACAGTTCTTTCTTGAATCACAGAAAATAATATTCTAGTATTTGAATTCTGTGTAAATTTCGATAACTGTCCTTGTCCAAGAATTAATTTTGAGCACATGTATCTCCTGGAAAAAATAATCTTTTTGATTTAAATAATTTGAAGAAACCAGAATAATTAGCTCCAAAACTGGTCTCAACATAACACAGGTTAACTTCTCAAGTGTTAAGGCAAGAAATGAATATTTTTTCTCAAAACATCAATAATTAATCTAGATACGACGCAAAAAAAGTGACCGGATGTGGTCAATATTCTGAAGAAACCTAACTGATACATGTTATTTGTCATGTACTCCAAGTGTCTCCTCGATTTCACTTCATGAATGTTATTCTGAGAAAGAATTTAAATAAACGTTGTTTACTTCCACTCTTACTGAATCAAGTTCAGGAACTAGGTCAGCAATATATACAAACATTTTTGTTTGTTTTGCGGTCAGGTCAAACAAAACTGAACTGAATTTCCGGACCATTATCAAATTCCAAAATAAATCAAACATACATAACAATATGGATAATAAAAATGATCATTATTGTATGTATGAAATCAGGGTATCATTTCAATCTTAAAATGTTTAAAACCGCAAAGAAAATTTACCTTTTCTCTAAGTTCTATAATTTAACATTAATATGCATTTTCTTACTTCATTCTTTTGAAAAGATATTCATTTCGTCTTTTACGCGGACAGTTTAATTGTATCTTCTGTCAATTTCTAAATTGCAATCGTAATATTGTACGCAAACCACACACACACACACACACACACACACACACACACACACACACACTCCTTATATGTACTATGTACGCATAGGTTTCGAACATATATATGGTTGATTTTATTAATGATAATGAATAACACTTTAAAACTCAGTATGTTTATACTCTCATTTTGTCAGATATAAACCTTACATCAAAGAAATAAATATGTATATATGACTCAGTTGCAAATTTTCTCAAACATCGCAAGAATAGTTAATACTTCGTTTCGCATTAGATATATAGTTTGTTGCTGTCTGGTTGCATAACTCTTACGTTTCAAAAGACCAATATAGACAAGGTTATGTCCCTTGCACAGTAATGCGGTTACATTTATCGGCTACTGGAGTTATGTTTTCTTTTATATACATAAATGATCACTCACTCACTAAATGTATACAAGAATTATATGGAAAATTTTTCTAAGTGTAATGCATGAAATTGAATGCTATGCTGACGATTTTTTTTATAGAAAAAAAATCATATTCCTATCAAATTTCATGCAGGTCGTTTAAGCTTGCTGGGCCGGCAAGTAAGCGTCTACCCGATGCCCACACCAAATGGTGTCGGCAAATTCCAACTTTTCGATAGGGAATGCGCCCTGACCCTACACCCCAACATGAATGTCCAAATATCAGACAATGGGGTTGCAAGGGTCAGAGGAAACTCGGACTAACAAAAATGGTACTAACAGCTGCCTCGCTTGGTGCTCAGCATTAAGAGGTTAGTGTTAGGACTGGTCGACCTGGTGTCAGGATAATGTGACTGGGTGGGACATCATGCTACATGTCTGCGGCATGATGCATCAGTGCTAGACATCGCTATAAACTGCCACACTGCTAACATCGTAGCGACATGACTGCTTTTTTAAATAGCTACGTTAAAATTCCAAATCACACAACTCTTTCAGCATACTTTGAGCGTTATATTATATAGGGTTATATAGAGATAAACTCACTCACACAATGAAGATATGCGAGGGGTGTAAACGCTTATACAGATAAATATATTGTTACGAGTCTATGCTCTTCAAATAAGTACCAGAAAAGAGTAAAGACAACAAGCTTTGTAAAAATTAACAAATAATATATTTCCTCAGTCAACAAAGTGATGAAAAAGACCTTACGGTATTGCGAATTAAATCCAAATTGTAATTTAAGAATTAAAGCACAATTCATATCAATGAAAAGTTCTAAGTGAATCTCAGTCCAAATCACGATGAAAATCCAAGATGGAAGACGGTGACGTATGCAATAGTCAGCGTTGTACTGTTGTGACAGCAGTTTCTTGTTGAATTACGAAAATATTATTCCAGTTTTCGAATTCTGTCGATATTCCGGTAATTTTTTATTTCTCCAAGAATTATCAGAGCACTATAATAATTGTCAAGTAAAACAATCAATTGAAATTAAATGATTTTGAAGAAAATACAAATTAATCCCCAAACTGGAAACAAAAGAAAACAACTTTACTTTTCAAGTGTTAAGCCGCGACTGATATAATTCTTTTGATAACATAAGTTATAAGACTACCTAAAACGCAAAACAGATTCCCCGATGGGTCAAGAGTTTCCTACTTCTAGAAAAAAATTAGAAGTTTGTTTGCAAATTAACATGTGTCTCACGTCACGTAGTCAGGTATGACATTGACTCATCTAAAGTAATCTTACTATGAGAAGAATAAAATAATAAAAAAAAGGTTGTTCACCAAAAGTCCTTTATCAAAACACACTGATTTTAAGGTAAGTAATTAGATACACTGTTTCAATATTATTAAGTTTTTACACCAATAAAATAAATTCAGAAAATCAATCAACTCAAACAGAACTGAACTTTTTTCTGAATAAAAAAACAAACAAGTCCAGTAAACAATACTACGTTACAATGGCATGTAATGGAATTTAAAAAAACACAACTAACATACAACTTATTTATTTAAGTATACATAACAATATGTACAAACAAATTTTATAGACACACAATTACTGATGAAAAGTATAAATTCAGTCGAATTATATCCCAGTAAACTCGGTATTTTGTGTGCACATGAAACTGTAATATCACATCTTGCACAAATGGTATGATCAATTAAATTTTCATAGCCGAGAGGACTTTTCACAAGCCACTGAAAATCTCAATATCAGAGATAAAAGTTAAACAGCAGAAAAATGTACACTAAAAATTAAATAAAGGTCTTGTGCATTCTTTATCTGTAGGACAAATCAAAACTTCACAGACGTGTTTTTATATGAATATTATTCGTGCGAATTAATTACTACCAAACCTCATCAATTTATTGAACCATTGTTAGTATGACACTGCAGTCATAAATAAGTACAAGCCCCGCCCCTACAATGCTTCATTTTAATGATTCCATAAATAATAAATACAACATACATGATCAATTTTTCCCAGTTACCTCTGGTAAAGCAGGGTTATCGCTGCTGTATAGAAAAGAACTCGGAACCAGAATTACATTAGTCGAATACATAAATGACAGGGTATTATGCGTGAAGATTGTTGATATATTCTATATGCCCATTTGCATTTTTGTGCATACATTTTTTTTTACAAATTAATATTAATGGTATATATAAATGATAGTGACTTGTATTAGCAATATATTGGTTTAATGGCAACTATGATCCATCCATCGTCTGGGAAACCAATTTGGATAGACCCCAGTTATATCGTCTGGGAAACCCATTTGGATAGACCCAAGTTATATCGTCTGGGAAACCCATTTGGATAGACCCCAGTTATACCAGTTTTCAACATATCTTCTTTGATGACAATACATGTATCCCGTCCGGAAGACCAGACAGTATTGTTGATCTACGAGTATTTTCAGACGGGTCCCCTAGCTCTTTCCGGCCCGTGACACAAGAGGAAGAGTACCTTTTTTCTACCGGTCAACGTTTCAAGGTCAATACTTGACGAAGATTATTTGAAAATGAATTTTAAACAGTGTGAAAGGAATTACTCGGAATTTTTGGAAGAATATGGAAAATATTTTGAAGCTATGAAAACACGACTGTGAGGTTAAGTTGTAAAATGTAACTGTTATTACTGAAGCATTATATTTATTTACCATAGCGGTGCATTGGTTACTTGATTGCTACAGATTCGTATCGCGATATTTAGCAGGCTTTATAGTACATACTGTAATAAATTTGGAGTTGCTAGCCCAAAATAGTTAGCCAGTTAGTAGGAGCAAACATCACAGAGAGGATTGTTAGTGAATTTGAACCATGCTGGGGTCGTTAGTAGTGATTTTAGGCACAAGCCGAATGACTGTCCCTTTCAGTAACATAGTCCATATTAAAATTCAGCGGTGTATACAAGTATTGTGATTGAAAGGCAGCATTTATGGTTGGAAATTAGTAAATTATAGAATGTAATCAATAAGTTGGAACTTGGTAGGTGCCGTTTATGTGGCCATAGTGGAAAATGGGCGTATGTATATGAGCGTGATACGCCGGAAATTCTGTGGATTGAATGGCCTAGGGTCGCGCAATTAAATATTTCCCAGTTAGTAAGGGAATACGGGTGTAATTTCTATGGCATGACAAGCTATCGGTACGGAAAACGGATGATAATGAAGAAAAACCATGCAAAGGTGCAGTTAATGGACGTTTGGGCAAGTTGTCTCCTCTGGGTCGCCAATTGATTAGAGCAAAGATTATTAGTTATAGCAGACACGTTTTTCTTTCCATTTTACAACTCAAGTTGTATGGAAGTCTTTGGAAATTTGGGGAAAACTTATGACTTCCAGCGTGACTCGCGCCAGGGTTTTGACACCGCTCGGTCAAGTGAATACCCCTGTGCGTGTAACAATACATTGCCAATATTCATACAAGCAGAAGATTATACAATACTTACTGCGATATCGGACTGACGATACAAGTAACAGATTATACAATATATAATGCGATATCGGACTGTAACAGATTATGCGATATATAATGCGATATCGGACAGTCGGTACAAGTAGCAGATTATACAATACATATTTCGATATCGGACTAACGATACAAAAGGTAAAATGACATCGACTCCTACACGTTCCCTTTGTACTTGCTGCAACAGAGCACTAGTACTATCTGAATATACAGAAAACATTTTACAAATTTTGCATATGGTCTCATTTCTAACCATACTTTGCCTTTATAATTATTAGACTTCAAATTCTGCATGAGATTTCATTTCAAAAAGTAATAAGCGTTTATATTTATTTGTCCTCCGAACTCCTATAATACAACTGTTTAAGATTTCATCCGACATTTTGGTCTTAGTAAAGGATTATCGGATTGTAAGCTACATTTACGTATTGACATTACATTTACTAACGATCTCTCAAAGCTGAATTAGCAATGAAAAATTAAAATGTTTAGAGTCTAATTCATTTATAATTTTCTTAACATAAACATACTGCAATATATTGTCATGCTTTGCCACTTTTACTGTTGGCTTCTCTTGCTGAGCAGAGGGAACAAGTATGATGGCTGTTTTTGCTGATAAATCAAAATATTAATAAAAATACAGCCCCGAACTATTTAACATTTTGTTGAAGAACGATACCGCCTTCAACATTAAATCTTCTCTCAACTTTGAAGTATATTGTATTACATCGCCACGAAGTGCTACTGTATCGATATGTTGTCCCACTCGCGATGCAAGACATTGGATATCGATGCGGTATATTGTTGAAGTAAACATCGCCTTTCCAATACGCATTTATAAATCGTTTCTCTCAAATCAGTGCTGATTTGACGCCTTTGATTTTCATGACAACTGCGATTTATTTAAGAATTTCATATCGTAACAATGACTTTAATTTTATCAATGCTTTGCACATACCATTTTGCAGCAGACATTAATGCTACTTAATTTGGATACATTAATAATGTATTCCTCTTAGAATATTTCTATGAGACGCATATCGTTTCTTTTGGATGCCCCTGGAGTGTCAAAACAGCTGATAAAAAAATTAAGTTGCATGAAAATAGTTAGCGGTACTCTCATCGCCGCCCCGGGGGCCACTTACACTCAGTCAGCCACTGACGTAGTTTCATATCTTGTTTTGTAGATTTTAATCAATTTGCGCTAATACGTCTGCTCTTTTGTACGTTGTATCCAATATTCGACACATATAAACTGTAAATAAACCTAAATCTCTATTTTTAGGCCTTCATACATCACACTACAAGTACTGCATTGTATCAGCCACAATACAAAATAGAGTTTCACCGATCTTGGCTTTGTTATTGAGATATTTGTTATTCGAATATTTATTTGAATGACAAAATTAGCATATTAAACGACGAATGTCTCTCAGCATTTGGCACTCGGCTTACTACGACATGGAGTGGAACGAAGCATGTAAATTTATAGAAATGTAGTATTTGTTCTCATATTGTTTATTCCTTCAAAATAATCTGGACTTCCCTCCTCAATCTGTCCGTATTTAACTATCTACCTGTATATATTCTTCTGCAGATTGTATCAGTCATGTATAATGTATTTACCATATGATCGATTAATGATTTTATCATTGTCGTCATCATAATCATTTTGTCATCTTCATTTTCTAATAGTAGTTACATGTATTTACCGTTTGTATCATTACTGCATATAAGATAGCGATGTTTGTATCGATTACAATATCTTACGATTATTTTAATTACAAAAGATAAGATAGCGATGTTTGTATCGAATACAATATCTTTCGATTATTTTAATTACAAAAGATGAGATAGAGTGATTGTATCATATACAGTTATGTTCATTACTGCAGACAAGATGGTAATGACTGTCTCAGATACAATATTTTCTCTATACAGCTATGCTCATTACTGCAGATGAAATTGTGCAAACTGTATCAGATACAATACCTTGTCTTTACAGTTAGACTCATTATTGAAGATGAGATAGTGATGATTGTATCAGATACAATATCTTACCTTTAAAATTAGACTCATTATTAACGATGAGATAGTGATGATTGTATTAGGTACAATACCTTGTCTTTACAATTAGACTCATGATTAAAGATGAGATAGTGATGATTGTATCAGATACAATACCTTATCTTTAAAATTAGACTCATGATTAATGATGAGATAGTGATGATTGTATCAGATACAATATCTTACCTTTAAAATTAGACTCATTATTAACGATGAGATAGTGATGATTGTATCAGATACAATACCTTGTCTTTACAATTAGACTCGTGATTAACGATGAGATAGTGATGATTGTATCAGATACAATACCTTACCTTTAAAATTAGACTCATTATTAACGATGAGATAGTGATGATTGTATTAGGTACAATACCTTGTCTTTACAATTAGACTCATGATTAAAGATGAGATAGTGATGATTGTATCAGATACAATATTACCTTTAAAATTAGACTCATTATTAACGATGAGGTAGTGATGATTGTATCAGATACAATACCTTATCTTTAAAATTAGACTCATGATTAAAGATGAGATAGTGATGATTGTATCAGGTACAATACCTTATTTTTTAAAATTAGCCTCATTATTAACGATGAGATAGTGATGATTGTATCAGATACAATACCTTACCTTTAAAATTAGACTCATTATTAACGATTAGATAGTGATGATTGTATTAGGTACAATACCTTGTCTTTACAATTAGACTCATGATTAAAGATGAGATAGTGATGATTGTATCAGATACAATACCTTACCTTTAAAATTAGACTCATTATTAACGATGAGATAGTGATGATTGTATCAGATACAATACCTTATCTTTAAATTAGCCTCATTACAGAATACGAGAGATTGATGATTTAATATTGTACATACTGTATTTAAGTTTGGTTGAGAATCATCTCGTTCTAGAGTTATTACCTTTATTATAGGTATTGCACACGGATAATTAAATAGCCCGGAGGTATGTCAACGTTTCGAATTACCAGCATTAACTTAAACTGCACACATATATTTTGCACTGCTACCTATACCTTGGAGGATCGAACATATATTTTAATGCTGCGTCCTACGACATCTATTGGATTTCATGAGTTACTTTCTTTAATATGTAATGCAAACTAGCCATTATAGTGTCACAGTGGTGCGTTGTACATCGGCCAACTAGCCATTATAGTGTAACAGTGGTGCGTTGTACATCGGCCGAAAATGATGGAGGCAATTTACCTAAAAAGGATACTTTGTAACTTAACATCGAAAGCATAACTACGAATACATTACGGGTGTATTCGAATGAAAGGTATTTGTATAAACACTGACCGGCAGTGGACAGTTGCTTTTTACGAGTCCATTCAAGTTGTGTGCTCCCCTTGTCCCGATCACGTAGAAACAGTGTTCAAATATGAACAACTTAGTTTTGTGCAAGCCACCACATCCAACGAAAGTCACAGACCAGAAACACATTAATATTAATTCGATATGCCAAGGTGTATACAGGGTTATCATATCGACACCCAGGCCAGCGAAGATGTCTGGCAACATGTCATGAAAGTATTTCACCTGTGTCGACTAAGCATATAACCCTTCAGAGCAAGACGCACTTCATTTTAAATAATTGACAAGAATAGTGTTCAAGACAATTAACTTGATGTAGCGATGCATGAAAATGATCCAAAGTTATATTTGAATAGGATTAAAAGATAGATTAATGTGGAAAAATATGGCCTTAAACATTCAAATTATAACAATGTACTTCGTGGGACTCTTGCTTATCGGTGAGATTTTGAAGCATTGGAAATTTCATGGTCAGTTAGTGTTAATACACATTTCTGCTTGACTGCAAATATCAATAAACCATGACTTAAAACAGAGTTAGGTATAAAATACAGCCTTCATGTAAACAAGAGTTGGGTGAAAAATGTGGCGTATCAAATAAGCACGAGTAATGACCTGAATACAGAAACCGACATAATAACTGTATCAGCGTAGATTGGTGGAAGGGTTTCCTTAGATGCACATTCAATAAATTTCACGCGTGTCGTTAAGTTCGTGGCCCTTAAAAATGTTCAGTATTTTTCATAATATTCGATCTGCGATTTTTTCCAGTATAGGCAATAATTAGAACTTGATGAATCGTTATCGGAGTTTATAGCAATTTCACGTTATTTTCATTTTATTGAAATTTCTATGCCGACCTGATATCCTGCTTCATTTGACGGTACTTTTTATTGTTGGAGAGATTTTAGTCGACAGACTCACGTCGATTCTGCACGTTTATTCTTCCCGTTATTATTTAGCGGGTCGGCTAAAGTGAAGTCCGAATTTTATCTTCATAATAAATTGATAAATGCGTAAATGATGTTTGAAACCTGGAAATTGTTGTCAGAATCAGGAGGAGTTCTGGTACAAAGACGAAATTTATCTTGAACACGATTGTGCCAGTCAGTTTTTATTATGAACCTGAATACTCTTGTAACGAGGCTTGATTGTACATAATCATGTGTTTAGTCACACAAAACATGTTTAAGTTTGAAACAGGTCGTCACTGACAAATCTCAAACTTTGTTGCTTTCAACATCCTTGTTATCATACAAATTATCGACTAGTTTAGACCAAGTTATTCACAGCGTACAAATGCTATAACACTCCATTTTTCAAAACGTTTGAGAGCAGCTTGGGCCAAGATTGATTCATCATATCTGACACTTTATTAAACATAGATTCAAAACACTATAGCTTCTTTTAAACCACAACATTCTCATATTTCCAAACATATACCTTACAAGAAATGGCTATTAAATGAAATATTAATCCATATATTTGTTTGCTTTATTTACATGCAATAATTGTATATGATATTATATATTGAATCTCATTATATATGCAATAAGGGTATTATATCAATTTGAACGTGAAATTACCCCTTTTCTCTTAGGTTAATTACTCTACATTCATTTATTTTGTTATTTTGAGGGGACCCGTGTGACCGAGTGGTATAAAGCGCTCGCCTTTACCGATTACTGCCATTTCACATCTGTTCGCGTGAGTTGTAGTCTCTGGGCATGTGATAAACCTTGCCAGTTGTTTCCCGTCATTCGGTGGTTCTTCTTGGGATTTTTCCGGGTTTCATTCACAAGTTGTTCTGGCTGCCATGTATAGCCTGTACTAACTGTTTATTGAAATTGTTGAAATCTTGAAATTTGGTACCTGAACAAGCATCTCCTCACGCTAGTACCTCCCCCACGTGACCCTCCACTCCTTGTGCTTTTATACGTCTTCCTCTTTCCCCCTTCACTACTCCTCTTTTTCCTTATTATTATAAACACATTATGAAGTATACCACCATTATTCATGGACTAAGTAACGCATTTGTTTATATCTGTTTAAGGAATTAACATTATTTGCTATTTAACCACGTAGCCCTTACGAAATGAATATGTAAAAATGGACGACATTTATTGATGGATGTATCTCCTCGTTCGTATATGAATTCTAGTTAATAAGTCTTGAATAGTAAAAAGCTACACTACAAGGCTTTCTACTTTTCTATATTATGAATGTATGTAACAAAATACACGTGTATCTACTTAGTTTGAAAGGACCTGAAAATCACACGTTTAAAAGAATTGAACTTAATTTTATACTTAACATTACACACACAAACACACACACACACACACACACACACACACACACATCTGATAGTCCCCCCCCACCGCAACACATCCTGTTACGATGAGGTCATTAAACTCAATCATTGGAGTCAATCAATCATTGGAGTTTTATAGCTACCGCCGTTCGTATAGAACATATGGGCAGCTTTTATAGCCCGCATATCGCAGGGCCATTTATTGACCCTCGGGGAGGGGTCGCTACTCCCTCCCCTCGGGCCTTTTATTGTGCCAACAAGGGCACTTATTAATTTGGGCGTTCATCCGAGTCACTAATTAGTGACTATCGGAGGAAGTGTAAGCCCGTTTCTTGGGTGGGTAGGAATAGTACCACGCACACCCACCCCTAACCTATCAGCGCAAACAGTGGTAGCGAGGGAAAATGCTTTCTCATTTCGCTAGTAATTTAGTGAGTCGGACGAGGCAAAGGCGGAAAGGGTCCAGGTCCAGGAGGGCGTCGATACAGCAGCAGACACTAGGGCACGCAAACAGCAAGACAGCACAGCCAAGGACGCCGTCCACACCTGAAACGACAAGGTCATACTAAAGGTCAAATTCAGTCCAGTTGTACTAATGGACAGCTTAACATCCAATGCTGTGTTAGCCACCTGTGCAATTGCTCAAATATTTAAGTTGAAGAATTGTTATTTAAAGTCCTACCATTCTAATAATACTAGTACATAAGTGTACATATAATAAGTCCCTAACAATTTTTGAAGTAAATAGTCAAAGTGACATATATAAGTGTAGTCAATGGTAGATATATTTGGTCTTAAATTTGATGGAGGCGGTACCAAAAAGGTCTAATTAGCTTTTCAGGGCCACGGTAAGTTGTTCAAAGAGGGGTACTCGTAACCAAATGAGTCCCCTATTAAATGGCAGTGATTGAAAGCCCTTATAAGGGCTAATACTCCTCACGGGAAAACGTCCCACGTTTTTCCTCGGCTCTCACTAGCCTATCAGCAGGCCTAGTTTCCTCCCTGTTGGTTGACGGGAAGTGAATTCCATGCAGGTCGGCTAGGTATCTTGCTGCATCAATCAAGTGTGAGAATGGCCGTTCCATGAAGGCTTCTTGGTAATATTGGGTGAGGATCGTAATGGCGAAGTCCCACTGCTGGATTCTGGGTGGGGAAGACGCATAGAATGTACGGAACCCCAAATATGTTACTGCAGCAATGTAACTTTTGGCTTTTCTCTTATCTTTTAAGAGTTTCTTCAGTCCCATTTCCTCGCATAGTGTCCCCATTAATTCGTCCTTTGTAGCTTTGGGCATCCGAGTGGTCCTCGCCGGCGTTTCCCAGTGCTCTTTCGGAGTGGAAGTGACAATGGGTTGTTCCTCCGTTTCTTTTTCCGGGCTCACTGCTGTAACCGGTGTGGGAGTAATGGGGGGGGTGAAGATGGCATATTCACCCTTCCCTTTTTCCCCTTTCCTGTACCTTTCTTCATAGGGGCTGGTACTGGTGGTGGTGGTGGTGGCGAAATTAATTCAGGGCTAACTAATTGGATAGGAGACGTAGCCACGTCCACTGCCTCATATCCCCTAAGGCCCATGATTAATGCTGATAACGCTGTTATCTGTTCTTGAAGATTGGTGATTGCGCCCTGTGGTACAGTAGATTCCACATGGGAATCATTAGAGCTCCCTTCTTCTCGAACTGCAGGTGGAGGGGGGGTTGTTCTGTGGCCCGGTTCGGTTTCCCGTCTCCGCCGTTTGCTACCCCTATTTCCCCTGTACTTGGGCTGCCCTCTTAAATACTTCACAGTATTTCCGTCTTTATCCCAAATCAGTAATAAGGTTGTCCTTTTTACTGAGGCTCTTGCCTTCATTTTACAAGCTTTTGCAGTATATGGTGAAAACAGATAGAGACTTTGTGATCATATTTAGAAGTTTTGGAGTCGATACGAAAAATGTTCTTGGGAGTATCAAAACGTTTGCTTCTAAAAGCTGTTTTAATTCGTCATCTTCCGATAGCAATATTTCCAGTCTGAGCGACAAAATCTCCACGAAAGTGTGTTCTTTGCACAGAAGAGTTGGTGATAGGTTTGAATTGATAACAGACAACTCAACCGGAACCTCTTTGCATTCTGAAAGAGACATTTACAATTGTTTGACGCGAAGTACCGGTATATGGGGTATCAAAGATGATTATCTCCACTGGTCTAACGACAACTATGACCCATCGTCCGGGAAACCTCTTTGGATAGACACCAGTGATTCCAGTGTTCAACATATCTTTTTTGATGACAACATCCGGCCTGGGCGACGGGACAGTATTGTTGATATAAGAGTATTTTCAGACGGGTCCCCCAGTTCTTTCAGGTCAGTAACACAAGATAAAGAGTACCTATTTTCTAACATGAACCTAGCACCGGTCAACCTTTCTTGTGCAATACTCGACGAAAATTATTTTATAAGGAATTTAAAACAGTGTGAAATGAATTACTCTGCATTTTTGGAAGAATACGGAAAATATTCTGCATCTGTGAAATCATAACTGAGATTAAGTGTAACATTTGCTGTGATCACAGAAACATTAACTCTGTTTTACATAACGGTGCATCGGTTGCTTGGTCACATCAAGATGCACGCTACTGTCCTTGGTTGGCGATACAGTATACATACAATAAGTCTCATACAGGTACAATTTACAGTACTGCAACATTGATTTTAGATTTCATTCCTTTAAAAGGTTATTGACCCTGTCCCTTCAATTGTAACCGCATTTATCTATTCACGTGTCTCATTTTCTCCGCAAATGATATAATAAATACAGCATATACAACATTCACAACATGCTTGATAAATTCATCATCATAAACTTCTACTAGTGAATGTATCAGAGAGAATGTCTTGCCTTTACAGTTAGTACTGAAGATGAGATGGTAGTGATTATTTCAGATGCATTTTCTTGCCCTTACAGTCAAATGTCATTACTGAAGATTAAATATTAATAACAGTATCAAGTACAATGTCTTGCCTTTATAGTTAGTACCGAAGACGAAATGTTGATAACATTATCAAGTACAATGTCTTGCTTTTACAATTAGTACCGAAGATGAGATCGTAGTGATTGTTTCAGATGCATTTTCTTGCCCTTACAATCAACGTCATCACCGAAGATAAAATGTTGATAACTGTATCAAGTACAATGCCTTGCCTTTACAGTTAGCCGCCTCATAACTGAATATATATATATACTGTAGTACGTTTTGGCGGAGAAATATCTTGCTCAGGTATACTTATAGGTATTTAAATACTCTATGCATTTATATTTTGTAAAATAATTTTATTGTATTTTACATATGTTGCACCTTGGTGTTTGTAAGTTATATGCAGTTCTTTTCCTTCATAAATAAAAAAAAGTGTGTAAATTGTTCAAGTTTGTTGTATGTATGTATGTATGTATGTATGTATGTATGTATGTATGTATGTATGTATGTATGTATGTATGTGTGTGTGTGTGTGTGTGTGTGTGTGTGTGTGTGTGTGTGTGTGTGTGTGTGTGTGTGTATTGACTGACTGCCAATGCATTGATATATAGCTGAATAGATTCGTCTTTTGATGTATGGTAATGTTTGAAATACAAACATGGCTCATAATGGGTATACATGTTAGGTAACGATCAACCTACCTGACAAAGATTGGACAGAGAAGTAATTGACCCGTGTAAAGGTGACCATATATACCTGTAAGAAAGGATAATCTCGTCTTAGGTAAAGGAGAACAGAGTTAAGAACAATGCCTTTGTTGTCTAGATGTATGAAAGGAGATTTTTTTTTTGTATTATGTATTTAATCTGATTTGTCCATATTGTAGCAAACTCGCTGCTTCTTAAATAATTGTAAACATATTTAAAATTCAAGCCATCATTTTGAATGAAACACATGATTAAGGAAGTTATTTAACCATATTTCACTCTTTCTCTTTATTTATATCGTTCGAGCCCAATGTCTTATTATGTGTGATTATTGTTTTTGTTGAGTCGTCTTCTTAAAGTGTTTTTGTGCTCCGTTTTGGGCAAAAATCATCCTTTTGTTGGAATGTCATTAAAGTGGAAAGTGCTCTATTATGTTGCTCTCATTGCCAGCTATGATGCCTTGTTGCCAGTTAATTGCATTGTTTCCAGGTCTGTTGTCTTGTTGCCAACTACGAGTTGCTCTTTTTCCTACTCCGAGACCTTGCCACTAGCTACACACACACACACACACACACACACACACACATATATATATATATATATATATATATATATATATATATAGAGAGAGAGAGAGAGAGAGAGAGAGAGAGAGAGAGAGAGAGAGAGAGACCCAGTCAGATTATCACCAGTCAGACCAGTCCTAGCACTAACCTTCTACTGCTGATCGCCAAGGGAGGCAGCTGCAAGTATATTTGGTAAAGAAATTTGTATGACTTGGTAGAGGCTCGAACCAGCGAAGTCCCCCATCCGAATCGGACGCTCTATCAAACTGTGGTGAAGTCACGCAGACACACACACACACACACACACACACACACACACTCACACACACACACACACACACACACACACACACACACACACACACACACACACACACACACACACACACACACACACACATTTCATCTACTCGTCCCGTACCTCCATCTTTTTGTTACATTGACATCCTTTTCTTCATGTCTTGATCTTGCCAGCTATGATACATTGTTGCCAGTTAATTGCATTGTTTCCAGGTCTGTTGCCCTGTTGCCAACTACGAGTTGCTCTTTTTCCTACTCCGAGACCTTGCCACTAGCTACACACACACACACACACACACACACACACACACACACACACACACACACACACACACACACACATATATATATATATATATATATATATATAAAGAGAGAGAGAGAGAGAGAGAGAGAGAGAGAGAGAGAGAGAGAGAGAGAGAGAGAGACCCAGTCAGACCAGTACTAGCACTAACCTTCTACTGCTGAGCGCCAAGGGAGGCAGCTGCAAGTACATTTGTTAAAGAAATTTGTATGACTTGTTTGAGGCTCGAACCAGCGAAGTCCCCCATCCGAATCGGACGCTCTAACAACTTAGGCAACCGTAGCAGGGACAATATCACGAGAAACTGACTAATGCTTGCAACAGAACTGTGGTGAAGTCATGCACACACAGTCACACACACACACACACACACACACACACTTACACACACATTTCATCCACTCGTCCCGTACCTCCATCTTTTTGTTACATTGACATCCTTTTCTTCATGTCTTGATCTTCATCTTAATTATTATTATTATTATTATTATTATTATTATTATTATTATTATTATTATTATTATTATTAACATTATTGTTATTAAGAATACGATCATCATTTTCATAAGAATATATTTGTCCCTTGATCCACTGACTCTTAATCAATATGGTAAAATAGACAAAATTTATTAATTGCAGTGCCATCTCAGTCATAACCAGATTTACCGTGAAAAACAAAAGAGGAATATAACGGAAAGTTTTACCTTTTCTATTGGATGGATAAAAGAAATAAAAACAAAAAAGCGGAATTTCTTTATTTGAATCGACTTGAAGATGTGATTCTTTATACTATACCGGACTTTAAACTTAAATACACACAACTTCGCTCTTTGTTCATAAATCAATTTTAGCTTTGTTGCAAAAGATATATTATGTACGAAAAGAGATTGAAGAACAGATACTTTTCAAAATGTTTTAATGCTGTTACCGACGTTATAAATGAAACTTATTGTGCCATGAAAACCCAGTGCCATTTCAATCGCCAAGAATAAAGCTGATACAACAAGTATGCTTTCTAGAGACAACCATGTCCACTTTGTCATTGCTAGCAGCGCGTAGCCTTCGAGTTCAGTAATTTATTGATTTTAGAATATGTTTTATTTATAGGAATAGTTGGGGTATTTTTGTATATACCTACGTGTAGGTGCATAACTCAGTGTCGCAATGACTGCATAAAATTTACTATACTGGGATTAAATGATTAATATATGATTTGTTTACAACTAGCTCGCCTTTTGTGTGCTGTTAGGTATAGACATATATATGCATACGCAAATAGAAGAATGGGAAAATCCCACGGAAATTATAAGTAACATAAATATTTGTTGCTTTTTTTTTCTTGAATTTTTTTTTTTTACTGTAGAGCGATAATTGTACTGGGTCATATTTAATACTTTACCAAGATTTTGTTAACGATTATGTGAACAAAACTTGTTTACGATCGCGACAATTAAAACTTTTTACAAGTTTTTCTTTTTCATGTTATGAATGTATGTATGTATGTATGTATGTATGTATGTATGTATGTATGTATGTATGTATGTATGTATGTATGTATGTATGTATGTATGTATGTATGTATTGTGTGTGAGTGTGTGTGTGTGGTCAGTTTATATAGATGGTTTAGCAATTTTTTCTAGAAAATAAGTAACGTACCAAGCGCAATGCAATCCATCAACAAATATATCGATACCAAAGACAAAAATAGGTTAATACAGATATATCTCTTTAAATAATGTACATATTAGTTCATTTACATGCATTAAAAAGTCTGACTAATTTATAAATCTGTAAAATAATAAAACTTACCAAGCCATTATAACCTAGAGGCTTACTTTTGAGTGCATGTTTATAATTTAAATTCACTGCATTTTTCATTCGAGTTTTATGCAGTCAACATATTAATGAAAATAACAATATGAGATAGAATTACAACATGTTATTATCTTAGACTATACAATACAATAAATTATAAACTCTAGAAGTAATTTTCACATGAGAAGAACATGAATATGTAATGCCTTTGTCAGTGTATGTACTATCATCCGTGGATTTGACCAATATACTTAATGGAATGGATTTTCTAATTCTAACACTTTTAGTCACACATGTCATACATTTCAACAACATCACAGTCATGGTATGTTACAAAGAATCTGTCTATGTCTCTGTAGAATTTTATTGTGCGTGGTCCCTTCTTTTCTTCCTTCTTTGTTATCAGTGCCTTGATTAACTTGCCGTCCGTTAATATCTGTTGGACATTGAACGACCTGTAACCACACAGGAAAATGTTACCCTCTCTGTCAGTATCAATGCCGCGTGGATCTTTCATGTCCTGATCGGTGTAAGTAAACAAGACATTCCAGAATGTGTTGTACGCAACCATTTTATTCCCATTATAATATGATATGTATATGATTGTTTCAGATTTATTTATTTTGACATAAAGTGGACATAATAGTTTCTCACTTTGATAATTGTCCGGTCGGAAAGTTCTGATCTCTGAACCATTTATATCTAATATCAGGATACTATGTTCGTCACTTCCTGTAGTGATCACTAATTGATCCTTAATCACTCCTATACCCCAACACCGGAGCCTTGTTTTGATCTCTCTGACACGGTGCATCTTGTCATCTATGCCAAAGACAAGAATGGTCTTTTTTGAGGGTAAAGTCACGGCCATGTTGTTGTCAGGTAGGATGCAAGCCTTCCATGGATTGCCTTGGAGTTTCATACACTCTTGCAACTGAAAAGTTTCTCCATACACTTTAATTTTCTCATTGTTGCAATCGACAAAAACATGCTTCGGTCTTTGAAGTGTCAGAACATCCGATATGTAACATGGTAATGTATCGTCCGATAGTTTCACATTGAACTCAGATACTTTCACAGCTTTTCTGTCCTTTAACGGCGTTCCACTGAATCCACTAACAGTCTCCGCTTTCTGGTGCGATGGTGTTACTACAGGACATAGGAGTAGTTTTGTTTTAGATCGGGTCACCGTTATTTGTCCAAATGTATTTAAGTTATTAATTAAATCCTGTAGTCTTTTATTAACGTCTAACCCAATTTTGATATATTTCAATTCTTCTTGATACTCCGATATAGCTTTAAAATATCTGTTTTGATTCTTCTCCATGTTGTGGAGCATTATGACCTTCTGGACCTCTGACCCGTGGGTCATCACAAAGTCGAGTTGAGCCAGGTCACTGCCAATCGCAGAACTCAAACTCTGTCCCCTGGCCTCTTGATTATGTAGGGTCAAATCTTCAGCTTTATGATTTCCTTCAACAGAAGCAATTAAATCATCCTCGAGTTTCTGTAGTTTGGCATTTAGTTCTGCTCTGAGACTCCGGATTTGCTGTAAAATGGCAGATTTGTCATTTTGAATATCATCGGCGTTTTCTTTTATCTTGCATGTTATTTGTTTCATGTGCTCTCCGATATTACGTATGTTGGTCTCCAAATATTTTGATTTTGCTTTCGCATCAAAAGTCTTTATCATGTCATCAATCGGAATGACTCTTTCGCATTTTCTGTGTTCAAGAAATCCACATGTATTACAACAAAGTGAACTGTGATCCATACAATAGAATTCGATGCTTTTATTGAGATGTTTAAGACATTTTTCTATGGCGGATAGGCTGGGAATCCTAATACTAGTGTCATAGTCTGTGCTCAAATCGATAACATCGTGTGAAATACGTGAAAGGGTTTCATTATGGTGTTCTTTACATAATGTGCACAGGAATTTTTTACAGTCTTTAGAAAATGATTTTGCTGACGTTTCTCTATTCCACTTGAGACAAATATCACAGGATTTCTCACCAAACGTTTCCACTGCTACATCTAATACAGATGATACAATGCTGTTCACTGGAAATAACTCTGCCCACTGGTCGACACTCGCTGTGGTATCGGGTAATGTTGTGTCCGCCCTGCATACCGGGCAAGGAAAACATGCCTGAGGAGTCCCCCTGTTGATCACCTTACTGTTAATATGTGACTGAAGACACAAATTACAATAGGTATGTCCGCATGGCAGAACTTTCGGTCTTCTAAGCGTCTCTAGGCAAAGGGGACATTGTAAGACTTGAGCAAATCGTCCCTCTGTCGGTGAAGTAGTCGCCATTTCGTTCCAGTTTATTTACGACCTAAATTATTTCAAGGTAAAAATATGAGGTTTTTTTTCCAGGTATTATCTAGTTTAAGTGATGTCATAATGCTATAAATAGCTCATGCAAATATATTCCTCTAACCATGTGTATTTAGTGCCACCGGTAAGGTACACAAAGGGTATTTATTTTAAATGTCATTCTGCGGTAATAATATGAAGAAAAAGAAACAAAGTATTTTCATCTCTCAAAATATGTGAAATCTATCTTATAAGCTCTCGTTCCTTTCCAGTCCTATTTCTTTATATATATATATATATATATATATATATATATATATATATATATATATATATATATATATATATATATTATAATAAAATTGGAGTATGCATTTGACAGCGCCCCGTTTTTAAGCAATTCTTAGATTTATTTGTGTGATTATTTGGATTCGGCGCCATGTTATATTCCTAGCCCGAAATAATTAGCCAATTATTAGGAGCAAACGTCACAGAGCCGAGTATTAGTGAATTTGAACCATACTAGGGTTGGTTAGGTGGCAGGGTCCAGTTTCATAAATTGGCTCCTGGCAAATTTCTT
>JARLTB010000337.1:4595000-4650000 GCA_030141615.1 Unio pictorum | reverse complement strand
ATAACAAAAGGGGAATATAACGGAAAGTTTTACCTTTACCGTTCCCTTGGTTCCCTTTATATCGTCTTATCTTTACGAGGTATTGGCTACAATGTCATTTTGAACATTTTCTCGGCTCTCTATGAGATTTTTCCGTGCAGTCTGTCGCGATCAATACGTATCTCTTACATGTATATATATATATATATATATATATATATATATATATATATATATATATATATATATATATATATATATATATATATATATATATATATATATATATATATATATACGTATCCAGTACACATTTGTGGCCGGCTATAGGATTACGATCAGTTCATGATGTTCGCTAGCTAAGTAGATCCAAATACTCTGTAAAGATATCACTGGAATATTTTGTCATTATATTTTTTTCTCGTTTAAATTGTTATGTCCAAACCGGCTTGATATTCGTCAGAAGCTTTGAGGAAAGTGTACGATTTCTGAGCGGACTTTTGACAACATATTCCTAATCTCACCTCGTGGGTGGTCGGTGGAACACCTGTTCCTCTACATATTTGCATGGATCTTTGTGTCTTGTAAGTCACATCTGTGTTTTCTTTTCGTTGGAAACAGGACAATATACTCGCGAGTTTGAATTGACATTTTAAATGTCCCATTGTTTTGTACCACAATATTATTCACGCTCGCTCAAGATCATCAACGGCAATGATTTCGTCGAAAGTTGTAAAAGACTTTATGGAGGATGATGACGACGTCTTTGACGACTAAAGTGCTCTCGTAAAATCCTGAGTACATCATAATACGGTTGATCGTCCTCCAGCGGTACCATTGCACACGTTAACCATCTAATAAATAGATTCAATAATAAGTTAGAGGTTTCCGGATCCGGACTGGCCAATGCTCGCGTGTGTTAGGCTTTGCTTGCGTAGAGAAGTCAGTGAAGGTGAATTTCTTTTTCATTGCTATCTTATTGAATATCAATCGTTGCATAACGCAATCATGCATTCATATTGTATGCGATGCCCACTGAGACTTCGTACTGCAAATCCAACGGGGGTTCAAACACGTAATGGTCTATCTGCCATTCACTGGAACTCGTGTTCAACGTGGATCAAAGGCCACCCACTCGGTTGCTTGAGCATGGTCCGCCAAGCAAACGTTGCGGCGTATATTCCTACCTGCACCAAGAAAGAGTTCCCATTCATGGTTTGATGTGAAGACACCCAGCGAAGTTCAACGGGCTGATCTTTTGTTTCTCCGACATGCTCAAGTACGCTGACGTACAGACAAGTATGCGTTAGCCATCGCAGTTGTGGCTAGTTGAGAAAACGATGTGGAGCCTTTCACTTCTAAAATCAAGCGAGTGTGGCAGATGCACTAAAACGTATTTACATACGTTCACCAGGTAGAGCTGATTAAACTATTTTTCAGAGCTGATGCTGCGAGGATAACAAACACGCGATGCGGGTTCGTGCTGCACATACTATCATGCATCGTGACCAAGCCATTGTGGAGCTTTCGTTACGATTTATTCAGACATTATACAAAAAGCGCTGTTTCGCGCTTTGAACAATGAAACCACTAGTACGATTGGGTTAAAATCTACTGAGAAAACGTACCCGTACTTACAAAGTGATTTCACAACCGAAGCCGTTTCGCCATCTCGGATACAATTTTGTTACGATTCTATATGCTCAGGGAGAGTTAGAATTCGGACAATGTTTTGCTACTGACCATTGTGGTCTATTGATGTTTTGACATTTTTCGGACCGGTTTGATACTACGAGATATTTTTATAATAAAACTCGCATATATACATTTTGAATAAGTTCAACACATAAGCGTCAATGTGCATATAATTCATTGGCTTCAGTTTCGATTGTTTTCATTGTACGGTAATCATTCCACATTGTAAGTACGCATGGATCAGCAATAGGCCTGCAAAGTTTATCTTGCTCACTGTCCCGAAGGTCAACGCGGATACGTTTGCAGAGGTTCTTCATTGTTTTCCCAAACACAGCGTTATCCATGAGTTTGAAGTATTTCTCCAACTATTTCGTTGCCTTTGAGAGCAAGGTGTATTAACGTGTATGTTGGGAGCATCCATGTATTCTGACTAAACTGTAATGCTTTGTAGACTTTCCATATTTTCATATCGAATCGTAAATATAACTGCAAATTGCATACGTGTACTACATAGTAACTCTAATTTCTCAGGTTAGGAAACAGTTTGGCGCATTCAAGAATTATTCGCCAGGTATCATCCACGATTTCACACTGATTCGACAACAGCCACTCACTAGCGGTTAATCGTCGTATCCGTAGTTAAGCTAATTCGTGTACTCCAAGTCAACTTTATTAAAGTATCCGATATATGTATTTATTTACAGTTTCGTATACATTTCTCCACGTGTAAGTGCATGGAATCAATCCACTCAAAACCACAGACAAGCATGGGCTTCATGAATGCCAAGCCATACATGATGTGCGTGCCAAGATATATGATGTAAATTTTTGGAAAAGCATGATTGTGTATGTCTGAAATGGTATTGTTGCATCCAGCGTTGCTGAGACTCGCTTTTGAAAACCAGCCACAGATTTTTCTTTCAATAAATAAGTGCTAATATTTGCCAGTGAGAGTTCTACCTTAACCTTATTGGACACAACAATGCCTCCCAGGCCATTCCTAGTGACGAAACGTAATATGCACGATGACGTTTATAAATGCGCATGACAGTATGAAGGGAAGTCTCAAAGATATCCGCAAAGAGAAGCACATCTGTTTTCAAATACAGATCATTATGGTCGCCAAGATTATAACAACCAAACTTTGTTTGCATATGCGAGAAAACGATAAATGGAATGCCTCGATTGGTGGGCAACCGAGTTTCGGCACACTTGTTCCAATTGATCATATACTCGTAGGGAAAGGACAACTGCCTTCATATCCATTTCGATGTAGCCTAGAGTATTTTAAAAAAATCTACCTCAACCAGGTCCTGGCCACAATAAAACATTGTTGGCTCAATCAGTCAAATGCAGATCATGATAGCTGACAAAACTAAACATGGACCAGACATTGAATGTGTGTAGTCATTGGCCTTTGAGAGACAACGGTGAATGAAATGCTGCATTCGGTGGCAACCGAGTTTCTGCAAACTTGCTTCATTCGATCAACTCTAAGTATCCCTTGCGACTAAGCAAAGTAAACGCTCCATCAGCAACAGCACAACTGTATTGACGAGTGTTATAAAACGATCATTATACAGTCGTCGGAAGGTTGCTTCCGAGTTTATCGAGGCTGGAATTGAGAAATATTCAGCGAGTGAATAAACTGCATCTGATCCAGCATTAGCACGACGTATATTTTCCCCATGTTGCTGGGAATAACGCTTAATGGCGCCTTAATGCTGCTGAGACTGGTTGCATTATTAAGCGACCATCATACCCAAGCTGGTTGTGAAGCACCACATATTTTATTTATAGTAATTGCTTAAATAAGCAACTAGATTTCATGCCCTGTGCACGCTTCCTCTGTGCGCACATATGATGTTAAACCTATCGCGAACTTTCGCGTTAGTCCCAGAGGGACCGTACAAAATCGAACAGTTATGGCGAATGTTTCATCTCTGGTCATTATCATGTCTGCAGACGAGGGGAGTTTTTGTTAGATCCATTTCGTTGTAATTTCGAGCGACTGAAGAAACACATCGATTAACTCATGGCATTCACATCTAACAACATTGTAAGACCGTTCCGGTGGTCTAGTAGTTAATGCATCTGCTTCGGATGCGTGAAGACGCGGGTCCGATAATCGACAGAGTCATACAAGATATTTAGAAATATGGTAGATACACCTGCCTCTATAGGCGTTCAGAATTAAGAGGCTAGTGTAAGGACTGGTCGGTCTGTTGTCAGGATAATGTGACTGGGTGGGGAATTGTGCTACATATATTCAGCATGATGCCTGAGTGCTAGACATCACTGTAAATTGCCAAACTGAGGAGATCGTAGCGATATGAATGGAAGAAAACATGTTAAAGCTACGTTGTTAAAAATCTACAGGAACACACACACACACACACACACACACACACACACACACACACAGAGAAAACGAAAAGAACCGATTTGGACTTGTTCGGTAACTTACGTTGTAATTGCCTACATCACTGATGGCAAACTCCGGTCGGCTGTGGTAAGGTTCACACACAAATCCACGTCAGTAATATACAGTTCTTTTATCTTCCTTTGCACCAGGTCAGTATCAGAATGTTTTTACCAGGCTCTGACATAATCGTACGCTGAGGGTTTTCACAGATTCTGTCCCAGTAAAGCTAATGGTCTACGAGTAGCGTTTGTGTGCTACACACATACAACGTCTTATGGAGATTTGGAACAGACATAGTTACTTTGCCACAATGCAATTACTTCGCTGCTATTTTGCGAAGGAAGCTTCTTCACAGTCAAAACGTAAAAATATTAAAATTACAAGTATGTCTGGAATCCTTGTCCCAGACTCTCGAGCGAGTTACTTGAGCTGGTTAACAATCAGTATTCTCTTTTATACACAAGGGAAATTATTGTTTAATTCATAATTTTGTTTGTAGTATTTTGTTTACTTTGACATGAACAGAAGCTGCAATTAATTCAACACAGGCTATTATATTACTGATTGTCTTTTCTCTATCAGCGGCGTTGACTCTGGTGTTTCTACAAACACAGGTTCAGTGAGTCTTATACCGGGCGCATGATGACACTCGCGAACAAACCCGCATGACCAGCAAAATTGATTATACTACTTTACTGCGATACCACATTTAATGCATGATGAAGCACCGAGACTAACATATAACATGAGAAGATGATTTAGGTTTTATCATGTTCTTCCACAGAGTTAATTTTCCAAGGCATACTTCTTTGCAGTCTTAGCCTTTTGACGCTATGTAACTTATTTGCGCAACATCTTTATCTAATTAGGTATCATGTAGTGAAAGTTCCTCATACTGTGCCAGGGTATTATAAATACACAGAGTTTTAATCTGAATATACAGTAAGAAATAAACTTACAAACGTATGTAAAATGGGTCTAAAGTCTATGTCGGTCCAATGAGTTCAAATGATCTATCACTGAGAACACCCGCTAGCACAATTCCATTCCCAGCACAAAAACAATTATTAATTTTTTTTAATTGTTTGCATATCTCAGATATGGTCTTTGCTCCTTTGGATATAAAAATGGGTTTCATAAAATTTCTTCCCATGGTTAGTGAATGTCGAAGCTATTGCTATATTAATATATAAAGTATTTTTTGAGATTCTAACTACATTCAATGTCATTGCCTTATCATCGCATTCATCACCTTCGTCGTTAGGTCCTCTCACTGGCTTATGTTAGCTACTTGAGGTTTGCATGCATATGATCGTTTAATGACTGTTACGTTCAGTTTGTCCTTAGCTTAACCGGTTCTTATATCAGTAAAGATACAATTTTGTTTTGAAAGTTCAAATATGGTAACCCTAACCTCAACTATGCAGAGTCCGACCCTATCTGTTCGAAATGGTCGGTCGACACAATTCCGTGACTCTATAATATATATATATATATATATATATATATATATATATATATATATATATATATATATATATATATATATATATATATATATATATATATATATATATATATATATATATATTCTGATCGCGCTTTACGGGGATTCATTAGAGCACATGAGAGTTGAGGAATGAATGCAACTAATACAGAAGAGGCACTTGAAGTAAGCCGATTAACAACAAAAACAACAAACACCCGATAATATTATTTTTGAAAATTGTGGTCTGAAAAAAGAAATGATTATAAGAAATAAAACTTCCTGCGCATATCTACCTTACCTAGCTCATGTTATATTTTTTATTTGTTTTATTTTTAATTAGTTTGTACACTATGGTCTTATTTTTCATGAATTCATAATCTTGAACTCCGACGAACGTGATCAGAATATAATAATAATGGGAATCACACCTATGCATTCATGAAAGACATAAAAACTGTATTTAACAAAATTTAATATGAAATAATTGATAGCAGTATTAAATATTCATTTCTATTTCATGAATTGTACTGATACACAAATTCTAAGTAATAACTGCAGCATATAACGTGATCAGAACGTGATCAGAATATAATAATAATGGGAATCACACCTATGCATTCATGAAAGACATAAAAACTGTATTTAACAAAATTTAATATGAAATAATTGATAGCAGTATTAAATATTCATTTCTATTTCATGAATTGTACTGATACACAAATTCTAAGTAATAACTGCAGCATATAAAACTGTAAACTGTCTTGACCTAATCTTCAATCGGCTATACAATGGACAAATGAATTGACTACTACAATTCTCAAATAAATATTTTTCATAGAAATGTATATATTGTGTACGTATGAAATTTAGTCTACTTTAATGAAATAACATGTATAATAAGGAGAATCGAACTTTTTGGATAATTGTATTCATACCCGAATGAGCCTCATATGTACAAATGCATCTCAATGGAATAAGGTGCCTAACAATTTAGTTGTTTATTATTATGGGGTTTAACGCCATTTTTCAGCGCAAACTCTGCTGTACATGGCTGCCAGTGTACATCTTAAAGGTAAAACCCGGGAAAGAACCAATGACCCACGGGAAGCCACTGGCAAACTTCTCACGTAACCACATTAGCAGATTCTGAGACTGGTGCTCACGCAGACCTAGATGAGATCAGTGATCCGTAACGGTGAAAGCTTTAGACCACTCGGCCACTCGGGGCTTTGCCGACCAATAGAGTAAGTAATTTACAGTTGTGGAAATGTTGAAAAGTCGTAGACTTTTCTATTAAATATTTGAATAGAGGTTCGAGGCTTACTTTGAGCTAAACGTTTAGAAATGTTTCCTATTTCCCTCCAGTGAGTTTTGCTTTTCCTGTTGTTCCGTATTTTCTGTCTGTCTTTCTGATTATTATTTTTATTAATAACTTGAACCGTTATCTATCTATTGGTTTTAATGAGGAGCTTAAATATCTCTCTGAATACAGTTTGTATTAAAACACCGTGATTAAAATTTATATTTACTTGTTTTATTTTCTGTCTTCTGTTCAACATGATTTTATTTACCTTCCTACTGTTTCCTGAAAGATATGGCAGATTTGGTTATATTGGGGGCTGTTTAGTAGCCAAAACGAGCCATACATTTTTTTGTACAAGTGTCTCACATTTTGCATACTTTACAGTCGTAGTTATAAAAGATCCTAATGAAACTTAGTTCGAATCCCGATGCAATCCAAAATGAAAGATGATGACATATGCTGTCGTCAGTGTCTTGCTTTGATAAATCACAGTTCTTTCTTGAATCACAGAAAATAATATTCTAGTATTTGAATTCTGTGTAAATTTCGATAACTGTCCTTGTCCAAGAATTAAGTTAGATCACATGTATCTCCTGGAAAAAATAATCTTTTTGAATTTAAATAATTTGAAGAAACCAGAATAATTAGCTCCAAAACTGGTCTCAGTATAAAACAGGTTAACTTCTCAAGGGTTAAGGCAAGAAATGAAGATTGTTTCTCAAAACATCAATAATAAATCTAGATACGACGCAAAAAAGTGACCGGATGTGGTCAATATTCTGAAGAAACCTAACTGATACATGTTATTTGTCGCGTACTCCAAGTGTCTCCTCGATTTCACTTCATGAATGTTACTCTGAGAAGAATTTTAAAAAAAGTTGTTTACTTCCACTCTTACTGAATTAAGGTCAAGAACTAGGTCAGCAATATATAGAAACTTTTTATTTGTTTTGCAGTCAGGTCAAACAAAACTGAACTGAATTTCCGGACCATTATCAAATCCAAAATTAAAATTACATTACAATAACTTTTTATGGAATATAAAAGATCAAACTAACAAACAAACAATTAAATTAAATTAAATTAAATCAAACATACATAACAATAAAGATACAATATGGATAATAAAAAAGACCATTATTATATGTATGAAATCACGGTATCATTTCAATTTCAAAATGTTTAAAACTACAAGGAAAATCTACCCTTTCTCTAAGTTCTATAATTTAACATTAATATGCATTTTCTTACTTCATTATTTTGACAAGATATTCATTTCGTCTTTTACGCGGACAGTTTAATTGCAACTTCTGTCAATTTCTAAATTGCAATCGTAATATTGTACGCAAACTGCACACACACACACACACACACACACACACATTCCTTATATATGCTATGTACGCATAGGTTTCGAACAAATATATGGTTGATTTTATTAATGATAACGAATAACAATTTAAAACTCATTATGTTTATACTCTCATTTTGTCAGATATAAACTTTACATAAAAGAAATCAATATGTATTTATGGCTCAGTTGCAAATTTTCTCAAACATCGCAAAAATAGTTGTTACTTCGTTTCACATTATATATATAGTTTGTTGCTGTCAGGTTGCATAACTCTTAGAGAATCGTAAAATCACGTGACAAAGAATACAAATGGCCAGATCCAGGTCAATTTTTAGCAACGATGTACTTCGTCTCGTCTGTAAGCGGATTAAAAACGAATACTAATTTAAAGGCGACTATGATCCAACGACTGGGAAACCCATTTGGATAGACCCCAGTTATATCGTCTGGGAAACCCATTTGGATAGACCCCAGTAGGCCATACACCACAATTAATTTTACTATATGTTCTCTACATATATTTCTCAGCACTGACCTTTCCACAGTGTGACAATCAATACAAATCATATGAAAATCTAAAATACCCCCAAAGATGACTTCACGGTGAAATTCTTGTCAAGGGTTGACCGGCATTTTGGTGAGCTGCTGCACTGTAAACATAACAGCATGTACACAGACCACATATTTCACTTCCGGATCATTACCAAGGCCTTATTACTCCATGTGCACTGTCGCCAAATTACACACTGACAACCACCCTCTCTGCTCACATTCTCAAGAATAAACAATTACCTTTAAATCCCTACCAAATATGCATCAATATAACTCTTCTATCACCACCAAAATGAGAGAGGAAAAAATGTTCTAAAAATAGACTGGAACTACATTCGTGGGTACTGAACTGGAAGTATTAATTGTGATGCGATTCCTGACAGGCCCAACTTTTTGGGGCAAATTTTAGTAAAACTTTTATATTTGAATGCCACACCTATTTGAACTTTATACATGAAGTCTTTTTGAATTTCCTTGCATACAAGACATGTGACACCTGCTGGAAAGTGTGTAGTGCTGGTGTTCCACAGGGTGCAAGTGCTGATTCATGTGCTTTTGAGAAACCAAAACTAAATTTGCTATATCTTCCTTAATTATAGGACTTTTTCAATTCTGTAAAAACCTAATTGTACTACAAGATAAGGCCTGTCTGAAAATATGTTTAAAGTTTATACATTTTGATCAATTAAAATTTTAAATGAAATTTAAATAAACATTTAAATTTATAAACTAAATTTTATTGAAAAATTAAATTTTCATAAAAGTTTGAAAACAGATTTTGTCAAAGTTTAGACACAAAAGTTGATCAATCAATGGTCTTTAAAATAAATGGTGGTTTGGGTCTGTGTAACTGAGAACATTTTTCCCAGGGGTAGTGAAGTAGCATGACTCATAGTGATTTTGGCAACAAACCGCAATATGCCTGTCAAGGTGCATATAGGTGTACACACTAAAGAAGCAACAACAGGTGCTATGTTCCATATTTATTGTGTCAGGTATTTAGGCAGTTATTTGTATAACTAATAGTGCACTCAGATTTAAACATCTAATGGGACCACTTCCATGTTTTATAGGAAAATTGCATTACATTTCGGTGTCGATAACTACAAAAAGCGACAATAAGATAGGAAAATACAGTTTTTAGGCAGGCTTTACCTTACTAAACAATGGTGCTAATCTCTCTCATGAAGATCTAAGCCATGTCCTTGAGGTGCTGTATATTAGTATGGTGATATAATGATCACTTATGGCTGTACACTGCATATGTCCTTATGAAACCTTGCTATCACCACCAGACTACTGGAGAGCTTCCAAGCTGATCCACCACTAACACTTTGTTCCAGATACCAGCCTAGACCTGAAAAGATATAAAATGTTTCACTTATATCTAGAAAACAGTAAGATGTATGCAAATGAAGTTAAAATGTGTTAGATACAGTGATTTCCAAATAACATTCAGGCTGCAAGCATAGGAAATAAATATTAAACTTGACAGAGTGACACTCAGAATTGTGAAGTAATAGTCATGTATTAAAGTAATAAATTCATCCTAAAAGTATATGAAGTTTATATAAGCATATCTGGTCATTTACAGGTTAAATAACTAATCAGGTAGACTATGCATCACAAACTTTAAGGAAATGAGGGGACGGTGAGGTTTGATCATTGGTGGAAAGATTAGTACATGCCAGTATACAGAAAAGTAAAGCGACAATGTAGTAATAAAGAATATATTACTATAAGCAATCTTATTCATGAGGGAAATAACAATTCTGGATATTGCAAGAGAATACAGCCAAATGTGGCCACACATATCAACTACAGGTACCAATACATCCTATATCATAAACTAAATGTGAAATTCTGATCCCCAAAACTTGTAAACAAGAATAGAAATTTGCATATGTGGTACATATACAATGTAATTGTTATGATCAAATGTGCAAAAATAATTCCAATGATCTGTTTGAACATTTAAAGTGTATTTGTAAGGATGTTTTATACCAATTATTAACCTCAATGGTTCAATAGAATCAGATATCAGCTGATATTACAATACCGCACTCTATCCAAGTACTGAATTTAAATATGTTACCATACATGGGCATATTAATGAAGAAAATAACATTTTGGGATACATTTAGTGCACACAGCCAGAAATGTGTCTTACAGATTCACTGTAGGTACATTGTCAGCCTATATGATATACTGAATGTGAACTTTGGATCCCAAACATTCTAAAATATGTGAATATTTGTTCATGTGGGATATGTAACCATGCTAAGATCAGTTTTACACAGTTAAACTCAAAATATATGTTTGAATATATCTTATGCAATCTTTAGAGTGTCAGTTAACAAATATTATTAGTAATTAACAATGCATAAATTAAGATGGATCATTAGAATTCACATAACATCATACAGGCCACAATGCCGCACTTCACTAATCAATATCTTAACCAAATTGAACAATAAAATTGAATGCATTTTGTGTTCAACTTACATCATTTTGCTGTTTTCATACATCCAAGGGTAAATATACATGTGGAAAGTATATTTTATCCCTTCAGCCTGCATTTCATTCTCAGAAAGTTTAAACTGATTTAGTAGAGAACATGAGTAGGTTCTAGTATAAAATTTGCATCGCTGTCCTCTCACTAAACACCCTGTAACTATATTTGTTAACAATTACTAAAGGCTATATAAGCAGATATGTGTTACTCAGGAAGTCACCCCATCATAAACACATAAATTAACTGATTGGCCCCCTAATAAATAGTTTGAATGAGCAATACAAAATAGAATCTGTCTCTCATGCATTTTAAATGTATGACTCATTTTGACTTACAAAGATATTTTCTCTGACAAAATTTGACAAATATCCATCATTGTAGCTTGTATATGGTGTAGGAGTATAAACATGCTGATATCATTTGATATAATTTCCAAAAATATTATCTATGTGCATTTTAAGGGGCAAATTTTAATTTTTTAATTTTTTTAAAAAAAATTATTAAAATTTTAAAAAATAAAATCAATTGTTAAATTCTAATGTCATTTTTCTATTTTAAATGTTAATATATATAACGCCTTCAAATTTCATGTGTTGATCATTAATAATAAAAATTTTATAGCAATTTAAAGTTTAATAATAACTGCCTGTACAGGCCATACACCACAATTAATTTTACTATATGTTCTCTACATATATTTCTCAGCACTGACCTTTCCACAGTGTGACAATCAATACAAATCATATGAAAATCTAAAATACCCCCAAAGATGACTTCACGGTGAAATTCTTGTCAAGGGTTGACCGGCATTTTGGTGAGCTGCTGCACTGTAAACATAACAGCATGTACACAGACCACATATTTCACTTCCGGATCATTACCAAGGCCTTATTACTCCATGTGCACTGTCGCCAAATTACACACTGACAACCACCCTCTCTGCTCACATTCTCAAGAATAAACAATTACCTTTAAATCCCTACCAAATATGCATCAATATAACTCTTCTATCACCACCAAAATGAGAGAGGAAAAAATGTTCTAAAAATAGACTGGAACTACATTCGTGGGTACTGAACTGGAAGTATTAATTGTGATGCGATTCCTGACAGGCCCAACTTTTTGGGGCAAATTTTAGTAAAACTTTTATATTTGAATGCCACACCTATTTGAACTTTATACATGAAGTCTTTTTGAATTTCCTTGCATACAAGACATGTGACACCTGCTGGAAAGTGTGTAGTGCTGGTGTTCCACAGGGTGCAAGTGCTGATTCATGTGCTTTTGAGAAACCAAAACTAAATTTGCTATATCTTCCTTAATTATAGGACTTTTTCAATTCTGTAAAAACCTAATTGTACTACAAGATAAGGCCTGTCTGAAAATATGTTTAAAGTTTATACATTTTGATCAATTAAAATTTTAAATGAAATTTAAATAAACATTTAAATTTATAAACTAAATTTTATTGAAAAATTAAATTTTCATAAAAGTTTGAAAACAGATTTTGTCAAAGTTTAGACACAAAAGTTGATCAATCAATGGTCTTTAAAATAAATGGTGGTTTGGGTCTGTGTAACTGAGAACATTTTTCCCAGGGGTAGTGAAGTAGCATGACTCATAGTGATTTTGGCAACAAACCGCAATATGCCTGTCAAGGTGCATATAGGTGTACACACTAAAGAAGCAACAACAGGTGCTATGTTCCATATTTATTGTGTCAGGTATTTAGGCAGTTATTTGTATAACTAATAGTGCACTCAGATTTAAACATCTAATGGGACCACTTCCATGTTTTATAGGAAAATTGCATTACATTTCGGTGTCGATAACTACAAAAAGCGACAATAAGATAGGAAAATACAGTTTTTAGGCAGGCTTTACCTTACTAAACAATGGTGCTAATCTCTCTCATGAAGATCTAAGCCATGTCCTTGAGGTGCTGTATATTAGTATGGTGATATAATGATCACTTATGGCTGTACACTGCATATGTCCTTATGAAACCTTGCTATCACCACCAGACTACTGGAGAGCTTCCAAGCTGATCCACCACTAACACTTTGTTCCAGATACCAGCCTAGACCTGAAAAGATATAAAATGTTTCACTTATATCTAGAAAACAGTAAGATGTATGCAAATGAAGTTAAAATGTGTTAGATACAGTGATTTCCAAATAACATTCAGGCTGCAAGCATAGGAAATAAATATTAAACTTGACAGAGTGACACTCAGAATTGTGAAGTAATAGTCATGTATTAAAGTAATAAATTCATCCTAAAGTATATGAAGTTTATATAAGCATATCTGGTCATTTACAGGTTAAATAACTAATCAGGTAGACTATGCATCACAAACTTTAAGGAAATGAGGGGACGGTGAGGTTTGATCATTGGTGGAAAGATTAGTACATGCCAGTATACAGAAAAGTAAAGCGACAATGTAGTAATAAAGAATATATTACTATAAGCAATCTTATTCATGAGGGAAATAACAATTCTGGATATTGCAAGAGAATACAGCCAAATGTGGCCACACATATCAACTACAGGTACCAATACATCCTATATCATAAACTAAATGTGAAATTCTGATCCCCAAAACTTGTAAACAAGAATAGAAATTTGCATATGTGGTACATATACAATGTAATTGTTATGATCAAATGTGCAAAAATAATTCCAATGATCTGTTTGAACATTTAAAGTGTATTTGTAAGGATGTTTTATACCAATTATTAACCTCAATGGTTCAATAGAATCAGATATCAGCTGATATTACAATACCGCACTCTATCCAAGTACTGAATTTAAATATGTTACCATACATGGGCATATTAATGAAGAAAATAACATTTTGGGATACATTTAGTGCACACAGCCAGAAATGTGTCTTACAGATTCACTGTAGGTACATTGTCAGCCTATATGATATACTGAATGTGAACTTTGGATCCCAAACATTCTAAAATATGTGAATATTTGTTCATGTGGGATATGTAACCATGCTAAGATCAGTTTTACACAGTTAAACTCAAAATATATGTTTGAATATATCTTATGCAATCTTTAGAGTGTCAGTTAACAAATATTATTAGTAATTAACAATGCATAAATTAAGATGGATCATTAGAATTCACATAACATCATACAGGCCACAATGCCGCACTTCACTAATCAATATCTTAACCAAATTGAACAATAAAATTGAATGCATTTTGTGTTCAACTTACATCATTTTGCTGTTTTCATACATCCAAGGGTAAATATACATGTGGAAAGTATATTTTATCCCTTCAGCCTGCATTTCATTCTCAGAAAGTTTAAACTGATTTAGTAGAGAACATGAGTAGGTTCTAGTATAAAATTTGCATCGCTGTCCTCTCACTAAACACCCTGTAACTATATTTGTTAACAATTACTAAAGGCTATATAAGCAGATATGTGTTACTCAGGAAGTCACCCCATCATAAACACATAAATTAACTGATTGGCCCCCTAATAAATAGTTTGAATGAGCAATACAAAATAGAATCTGTCTCTCATGCATTTTAAATGTATGACTCATTTTGACTTACAAAGATATTTTCTCTGACAAAATTTGACAAATATCCATCATTGTAGCTTGTATATGGTGTAGGAGTATAAACATGCTGATATCATTTGATATAATTTCCAAAAATATTATCTATGTGCATTTTAAGGGGCAAATTTTAATTTTTTAATTTTTTTAAAAAAAATTATTAAAATTTTAAAAAATAAAATCAATTGTTAAATTCTAATGTCATTTTTCTATTTTAAATGTTAATATATATAACGCCTTCAAATTTCATGTGTTGATCATTAATAATAAAAATTTTATAGCAATTTAAAGTTTAATAATAACTGCCTGTACAGGCCATACACCACAATTAATTTTACTATATGTTCTCTACATATATTTCTCAGCACTGACCTTTCCACAGTGTGACAATCAATACAAATCATATGAAAATCTAAAATACCCCCAAAGATGACTTCACGGTGAAATTCTTGTCAAGGGTTGACCGGCATTTTGGTGAGCTGCTGCACTGTAAACATAACAGCATGTACACAGACCACATATTTCACTTCCGGATCATTACCAAGGCCTTATTACTCCATGTGCACTGTCGCCAAATTACACACTGACAACCACCCTCTCTGCTCACATTCTCAAGAATAAACAATTACCTTTAAATCCCTACCAAATATGCATCAATATAACTCTTCTATCACCACCAAAATGAGAGAGGAAAAAATGTTCTAAAAATAGACTGGAACTGAACTGGAAGTATTAATTGTGATGCGATTCCAGTTATACCATTCTTCAACATGTCTTCTTTGATGACAATATCCCGCCGGAAAGACCAGACAGTATTGTTGATCTACGAGTATTTTCAGACGGGTCCCTAGCTCTTTCATGCACTTGACACAAAAGGAAGAGTAAACATTTTCTACCATAAACCTAGCACCGGTCAATCTTTTTGTGCAATACCTTACGAAGATTATTTTAAAACGAATTTTAAAGAGTCTGAAAGGAATTCGTCGGAAATTTTGAAAGAATATGGAAAATATTCTGAAGCTATGAAAACATGACTGTGTGATTAAGGAGTAAAATTTACTGTCATTACTGAAGCATTACATTTATTTACTATAGCGGTGCATTGGTTACTTGATTGCTAAAGATGCGTATCGCGATATTTAGTAGGCTTTATAGTACGTACATTGCCAAGATTCATAGAAGCAGAAGATTATACAATACTTACTGCGACATCGGACTGACGATTCAAGTAACAGATTATACAATATATAATGCGATATCGGACTGTCGGTACAAGTAGCAGATTATACAATACATATTACGATATCGGACTAACGATGCAAGAGGTAAAATGACATCGACTCCTACCCTTTCCCTTTGTACTTGCTGCAACAGGGCACTATTACTATCTGAATATGCAGAAACCATTTTGCAAAGTTTGTATATATTCTCATTTCTAACTGTACTTTGCTTTTATAATTATTAGACTCCAAATTCTGCATGAAATTTTATTTCAAAAAGTAATAAGCGTTTATATTTATTTGTCCTCCGAACCCCTTAAATACAACTGTTTAAGATTTTGTCCGACATTTTGGTCTTAGTAAAGGATTATGGGATTGTAAGCTACATTTACGTATTGACATCACATTTACTAACAATCTCTCTAAGCTGAATTAGCAATGAAAAATTAAAATGTTTAGAGTCTAATTCATTTATAATTTTCTTAACATAAACATATTGCAATATATTGTCATGCTTTGCTACTTTTACTGGTGGTTCCTCTTGCTGAGCAGAGGGAACAAGGATGATGGCTGTTTTTGCAGATGAATCAAAATATTAATAAAAATACAGCCCCGAACTATTGAACATTTTGTTGAAGAACGATACCGCCTTCAACATTAAATCTTCTCTCAACTTTGAAGTATATTGTAGTACATCGCCACGAAGTGCTACTGTATCGATATGTTGTCCTACTCGCGATGCAAGACATTGGATATCGATGCGGTATATTGTTGAAGTAAACATCGCCTTTCCAATACTCATTTATAAATCGTTTCTCCTCAAATTTGTGCTGATTTGATGCCTTTGATTTTCATGACAACTGCGATTTATTTAAGAATTTCATATCGTAGCAATGACTTTAATTTTATCAATGCTTTGCACATACCATTTTGCAGCAGACATTAATGCTACGTAATTTGGACACATTAATAATCTACTCCTCTTAGAATATTTCTATGAGACGCATATTTTTTCTTTTGGATGCCCCTGGAATGTCAAAACAGCTGATACAAAATTAAGTTGCATGAAAATAGTTAGTGGAGCTCTCATCACCGCCCCGGGGGCCACTTACACTCAGTCAGCCTCTGTCGTAGTTTCATATCTTGTTTTGTAGATTTTAATCAATTTGCGCTAATACGTCTGCTCTTTTATACGTTGTATCCAATATTCGACGCATATAAACTGTAAATAAACCTAAATCTCTATTTTTAGGTCAACATACATGACACTACAAGGACTGTATTGTATCAGCCACAATACAAAATAGAGTTTCACCGGTTTTCGCTTTGTTATTTAGATATTTTTTATTCGAATATTTATTTGAATGACAAAATTAGCATATTAAACGACGTATGTCGAATCTACCCAATGGTCCAGACAGGCTTCTCAGCATTTGACACTCAGCTTACTACGACATGGAGTGGAACGAAGCATGTAAATTTATAGAAATGTAGTATTTGTTCGCATATTGTTTATTTCTTCAAAATAATCTGGACTGTATATATTCTTCTGCAGATTGTATCAGTCATGTATAATGTATTTACCATATGATCGATTAATGATTTTATCATTGTCGTCATCATAATCATTTTGTCATCTTCATTTTCTAATAGTAAATACATGTATTTACAGTTTGTATCATTACTGAATATAAGATAGCGATGTTTGTATCGAAGACAATATCGTACGATTATTTTAATTACAAAAGATAAGATAGCGATGTTTGTATCGAATACAATATCTTACGATTATTTTAAATACAAAATATAAGATAGCGATATTTGTATCGAATTCAATGTCTTACGATTATTTTAATTACAAAATATAAGATAGCGATGTTTGTATCGAATACAATATCTTACGATTATTTTAATTACAAAATATAAGATAGCGATGTTTGTATCGGATGCAATATCTTACGATTATTTTAATTACAAAAGATAAGATAGAGTGATTGTATCGTATACAATACTATCTCTATACAGTTAAGCTCATTACTGCATATAAGATGGTAATGACTGTCTCAGATACTATATTTTCTCTATACAGCTATGCTCATTACTGCAGATGAAATTGTGCAAACTGTATCATATACAATACCTTGTCTTTACAGTTAGACTCATTATTGAAGATGAGATAGTGATGATTGTATCAGATACAATACCTTACCATTAAAATTAGACTCATTATTAAAGTTGAGATAAGGATGATTGTATCAGATACAATACCTTGTCTTTAGAATTAGACTCGGGATTAAAGATGAGATAGTGATGATTGTGTCATGTACAATACCTTGCCTTTACAATTAGACTCGTGATTAAAGATGAGATAGTGATGATTGTATCAGATACAATACCTTACCTTTAAAATTGGACTCATTATTAACGATGGGATAGTGATGATTGTATCAGATACTATACCTTGTCTTTACAGTTAGACTCATTAAAGAGGAGATAGTGATGATTGTATCAGATACAATACCTTACCTTTAAAATTAGACTCATTATTAACGATGAGATAGTGATGATTGTATCAGGTACAATACCTTACCTTTAAAATTAGACTCGTGATTAAAGATGAGATAGTGATGATTGTATCAGGTACAATACCTTACCTTTACAATTAGACTCGTGATTAACGATGAGATAGTGATGATTGTATCAGGTACAATACCTTACCTTTAAAATTAGAGTCGTTATTAAAGATGAGATAGTGATGATTGTATCAGATACAATACCTTACCTTTAAATATAGTCTCATTATTAACGATGAGATAATGATGATTGTATCAGGTACAATACCTTACCTTTAAAATTATACTCGTGATTAAAGATGAGATAGTTATGATTGTATCAGATACAATACCTTACCTTTAAAATTAGACTCATTACAGAATACGAGAGATTGATGATTTAATATTTTACATACTGTATTTAAGTTTTGTTGAGAATTATCTCGTTCTAGAGTTATTACCTTCATTATAGGTATTGCACACGGATAATTAAATAGCCTGGATGTATGTAAAAGTTTCGAATTACCAGCATTAACTTAAACTGCACACATATATTTTACACTGCTATCTATACCTTGGAGGATCGAACATATATTTTAATGCTGCGTCCTACGACATCTATTGGATTTCATGAGTTACTTTCTTTAATATGTAATGCAAACTAGCCATTATAGTCTCACAGTGGTGCGTTGTACATCGAACAACTAGCCATTATTGTGTAACAGTGGTGCGTTGTACATCGGCCAACTAGCCATTATAGTGTAACAGTGGTGCGTTGTACATCGGCCAACTAGCCATTATAGTGTCACAGTGGGGCGTTGTACATCGGCCGAAAATGATGGAGGCAATTGACCTAAAAAGGATACTGTGTAAGTTTAACATCGAAAGCATAACTACGAATACATTACATGTGTATTCGAGTGAAAGGTATTTGTATAAACACTGACCGGCAGTGGACAGTTGCTTTTTATGAGTCCATTCAAGTTGTGTGCTCCCTTTGTCCCGATCACGTAGAAACAGTGTTCAAATTTGAACAGCTTAGTTTTCTGCAAGCCACCACATCCAACGAAAGTCACAGACCAGAAACACATACATTACTTCAACTTGGTCTGTGTCCTTCATATTGGAACATTACTGGACCTTTGATGATTGAAAACCTTCATGTAACTGGTTATCTACGACCTCGATTACATGTCACATGGACAGGTTTTAAGCTTACCAAAGTTAACACTAACTTCGAACTAACCATACCAACCTCTTTCAGTATTGATCCTGTCTCTGCATTCAAACTGCGTACAATTTTTAGCAAGCCTTTCTGTGCACACGTTATTTGGACACACCATGATATTGCGTTTCCACTACGTCCTGACGGAAGTGTTTCAGAATGTTCTCCTCGAACGTACCCTTCCATGCCACCCTACTCGATATTACCGTGAATATACACATATGAATACATGACCTCGCATTCTCAGGTGAAGATGAAAATAAAGAAAAGGAAAATCAAATAATAATGATCATATAATAATAAATTCGTCGTCTTCGTATTAGATTATACAAATATATATATATATATATATATATACTTAGATAGAATAACAACACGTATAATTGTGAATTAACATACACGTATTACCTCCGCTCCTGTTACTATTTTATTATAAGACTAAGAATTAATTGGAATATACTATTTATATACTTATTCTATTTGTCTTTTTCAATGTAGCACAATACATCGGAACAACAAGCAAGCGTCGGACATATATACATTAATATCTAAATAACAGTACAACTTCAAAAAAGCAATACCTTCCGTTTATTAAATAAATAAATCTGGTTAACCAAATTTACAACAAAAAAAAACCAAAAAAAAAAAACCAACTCAATACATATATCAACTATGGCAGACTCTATTACATTCATTTTTGGTCACAACAAAACTATTATCCTAAGAAACCCTGAACTTCAAAAAGTAGTTGAAGCCTCGCCAATATTACAGGACCTTCCCATGTGGTCCAGAACTTCATTTGCCATGCACAAATTTGATATTTCGGTCGCTCGACATTTATTTCTGTCAATAACCAGGGGCACAGTACTATATAACAACCCGAATTCATTATTTCAAGCGGTTAGCATTTCAGCGTACCTCGCAATACCTGAAGAAACGCTAGCTCGTTTACTCTCTGGTATTGTGCCCTCTTCTGATATGATTCCAAGTTATTTAGGTTTTTTTCATCAACTTTTAATTAGAGGCTACACTGGATTAGCCGAATTGTATATTCGTAATGCAAAGTTACCCCTTTCTTTGCTACAAAACCCACAAATTAGTTATCATAAATTCAAAAAACAATGTCGAGACGCACATAACCTTGAAGAGTATTTATCCAAATGTGTCCGACCGAGATGTGTGTGTGAACGGTGCACTCAGCACCGTGCAGACATCAATCAACAGAAAAAAAACCAGGTACATACCACGACTTGTCTACCCCGGAAGGATACGTTTCTTCCCCCAACAGATTGTCCTACCCAAATATCTAGCACTCAAAGGTACCAAAGCTAATGATTTTTGTTTGTTTGATTAGGATTTTAACGTAGCTTTAACAATTTTTCAGTCATATCGCTACGATGTCTGCTGTGAGGCAGTTTATAGTGATGTCTAGCACTGAGGCATCATGCTGCAGACATGTAGCATGATGTCCCACCCAGTCACATTATCCTGACACCAGGCCGACAAGTCCTAACACTAACCTCTTAATGCTGAGCGTCAAGCGAGGCAGCTGTTAGTACCATTTTTGTAAGTCTTTGGTATGACTCGGCCGGGGATCGAACCCACGACCTCCCGCTTCCGCGGCGGACGCTCTAACCACTAGGCCACCGGAGCGGTACCCAAAGCTAATGAAGAAAATAGAGCAGCGCCACAACAATAAAACTTAAAATGAAAAACACTTCATATAACAAAATGGACAACAACATCTATCTAAGGACCTTTATGACGGCAACCGTCTGAAGCCCCCCTTCCTCGTCATGATGACAATCGTCTGATGAGCCTAGCCTAGTCTAGTTAGAGGTAGGTTTTGTAGTCTTGTAGACTTGTGTGTTTAATATAATAATCTAATTTTTAAAAAAAAAAAAAAAAAAAAAAAATACTATGTTGTTTCATAGTATCTTATGAAGGTATTCTATGTTGTAAAGTTTATTCCCATTGTATTTTTGGGGAATTTTATCACGAATTTTCCATTGTACTTTTTACTGTATTTTGATTGAGTATTGTGCAATACACTTCCCATTGTATTTTGGGAATTTATCAAATATTTTGCATTGTACTGTACTTTTTGAATTTGATTGAGTATTTTGCAATATACCTTCTCATTGTATTTTTTGTATTCTACTTGGTATTTTGTAATATATTTTGCAGTATTTTACATTGTATCTTTAAACTTTGCGAAAATGTCTCGCAATGTTTTTTTTAATCATTGTATTTTTGACCTTTCACCTTTTATCTTGTTTTGATGAATAAAATTGATTTTTTCTTTTCGAGCCTCGAGGTCTCGGCTCAATAAAACAGAGGGTATTGTTAGGAATTGATTTTTTAGTAAAATTAATAAGATTGCTATTTTCTTTAAATTATATTAAAGTAATGTTTTATTTGTTTATATTCTAAAAGATATTAAAGATAATTTCATTTGTTTTTGTAACACAACTATATAGAATAGAAGTGGTTGCTAAGCAAGTGAAAATAGGCAATGTATATAGACATACTGCATAAGACTGATAAAAATAACTAAGAACATTGCCAATATACAATGTTGTGTGAGATTGTATACGAAAAGCATAATACATGGATTTTGCCTGCTCAGCTACAGTTCTAGGTTCCATCAGTAAAAATATATATATTCTGACATTAGGCATACGTCCAATTCGGTTAATAAAGGTGGAGTAAGATTTCTCTAAGGAACTTCTGGACGACACAGAAACAATAGGGCTTCCAACTAACGGATATCCATATTTGGTCTGACGTCGTCAAACGAATATAAACAACTACAAAAATAAAGATTTATGACCTGTTGAAACTGGTTCTTACCGGTTGAAGAGTCAGCATTTTTCTGTCTGATACTTGGAGGGTATGACCTTGTCTAACCCTGAATTTGGCCGAGTATGTATAAATACAGATGCGCGAATCAGGTCAGATTCAGTTTTCCGTATCAGCAGAAAAAGATTCTGATTTCTTCATTCCAGGTAAGCAACTGTATATGTCGTAACTTCTTTTAGAAATAAGTATTTTTAATAATTGAGATTTTAATTGTAAAATTGTTTTGTGTGCAACATTATTATTGAATTCTTTTATTTATAATATATTGTAAAGGAATGTTTAAATCTTTTGAAGAATTCATATTTAATTATTTATGTAATTTTTATTGGAAAGGTTGAATTGCTACTAACTTCATGTTTAGATTTAATGTTGAAATAAAGTATGCCTCAAGACAGAAAGAGTAATATCTAGCAATGTATTCTAAATCAATATTCTATTTTAAAATGAGTAAAGTGCATTAATTGTTATTACATTTAATACTTTTACTATCTTAAACTTGATTGAGAATTAACTATTGTATAATATTCTAAGGTGCAGAAGTTATATTAATAAAATGAAGTTGGAAAGCTTAATGATGAAAATGTAATATATATTTCATGAATTTTTATTATAAGTTTTTAGATGTGTAATATATATGTGTGTTGATTATTTAAATAAAGTTTTCCGTATCAGCAGAAAAAGATTCTGATTTCTTCATTCCAGCTTCGATTCCGTACCTGACCTAATTCCCTTGACATTTCATCATCGGGTGACATTCTTTATCTAGGGACTCATCCTTTTTCTTCCTACTATCCTCCTGAGTTCCCAGCCTGTGTTTATGAGACCGATATATAGAACATTCCAGCCAAACATCTCATAAAACGTCTCATAATATATATATATATATATATATATATATATATATATATATATATATATATATATATATATATATATATATATATATATATATATATACATACATACTGTAGTACGTTTTGGCGAAGAATATCTTGTTCAGGAGAACCTTCATTATAGGTATTTAAATACTGTATGCATTTATATTTTACAACATAACGTTTTTGTACTTTACATATGTTGGACCTTGGTGTTTGTAATTTACATGCAGTTCTTTTCCTTCATAAATAACACAAAACAAAGTGTTTACATTTCTCAAGTTGTTCCTTTTTCATGTCTGTCTGTCTGTATGTATGTGTGTCTGACTGACTGACTGGCTGATTTTATTTCTTCTTCAGAAGATTTTTCATTTAGTAAATCTTTCGTTTTAAAGAAACGTTTGGGACAGCTTTTCATTAAGGGGCATACAGTACAATATATATATATATATATATATATATATATATATATATATATATATATATATATATATATATATATATATATATATATATATATATATATATATATATATATATATATATATATATTTATACCACATACGTTAAAAATAACATGGCATTTAAAGTGTTGGTATAAAGCAAATCTATATACCAATACTATGGGTATATCAAATAGTGATCCGCCCATAGCGGAATAATACGAATATATAAACATTCTTTCTACCGTAGGCCCATAGCTCTATGAAGAATTTCTACTCATTCATTAATCATAAATGGCATGAAATTAACGACACAAATATTAATAGTCCCTGTTTTCTAAATATTAAAATGGTACACAATTTCATCGGAATCCTGTCTTTTCCCTTTCCCCCTCTCATGCAAAATAAACACAAATCTGGAGTGAGAGAGAAATATATTGCGCTGTACCAAGTAACCCACAGTACTCTGTTTCCTCGTAAACCTATGCTTACGCTTTCCTTGGGTTTTATCTATAGTATTCATAATATCAATGATACATAGTTGCAATCGTCAGACGACACACAAGGCCTACATGTTAAATTTGTCGGTTACGATGCGCACATACTGTATTGTGTTTTAAGCCTTTGTTGTTGTTTCTGAAACCTGTTTTAATCGAGTATTAATAACTAAATATAAAACTGTCCAAATGGTCACCAGCCTCCCCTCCCCCCCCCTCTCTGGAGCAAAAATACACGAAAATACAAGCGTTGTGGATTTTTGCTTGTGTCATACGACGATGTCTCTGGACCTATGAATGATGGCAATGTTAGTCAAGACGTACAGAGAGAGAGAGAGAGAGAGAGAGAGAGAGAGAGAGAGAGAGAGAGAGAGAGAGAGAGAGAGAGAGAGAGAGAGAGAGAGAGAGATGTTTAGTCTGTAGAATCGCTAATTAAATCAAAATGATGACTTAGTTGAACTGTCAATATATTAAAATATTTTAATTACCTCTTGCTGATTCATGATTCCAATTCGTTTATTTTCCACGCGAATTCCCATACGACAGTAGGTCAATGACAGTATATGCATAATCTATAATAAGATCACCGTGTTTGCAGTGCACTACTTTCTTCATTAAAAAAAAACAACACAACAACATATTTTATGTTTAAATAATGCGTGTGTCTTATATTGATTTAATAAATGTGAATAAAAAAAGAAAATGAAAAAGAAAACAATCAACTTATCAATTTGAGTATGTGATTGAGAAAAACAAGAAAAATCGTAGAACTAGATTTTGTAGCAGACAGCCACTTGGTTGTGAGGAGGTCATTTACTCGGGCAATATATCAGGAGCACATCGTAACTCAAACTTGCAAATATTTGTATTTGTATGTGATATAAATAAAATATATGTATAGTATGTACGCTGTATCATTGATATACCACTCGTTGTATAAATGTTTCATTAAAAGGAAACTCGGGCAAGCCTCGTTTCCTTTTAATGAAAAATTTATACATCTCGTGGTATATCATTGATACAGCGTACATACTATACATATATTCTATATATATATATATATATATATATATATATATATATATATATATATATATATATATATATATATATATAAACCAAAGTAAGGAACACGCAATTTTTAAACACATGAGTGAGAGAACTCGTTGCAAACGAGCTGTATACGCAAGATAGATTAAGAGAGTAATATAAAAGAATTTGAATTACTTACATTCGACTGGAACGTTTTAAATGGATTATCATGTTCTCCCTCACTTAGAACACATGTAAATAATTTAACAGATAGAAATGAAATGGGTCAATATCCCTACTTTACTGCACAATCATAATATCAGATATCATTTTAAAGTTTAATTGCTCTTCTGTACATTGTGTCAATTCCATCAGCCACCATACACATGGATGCCTGCCATGATTGATCATCCATATAATCAAAGATGTTCAGTTTCTTGCCCAAAATGATATGAAGTATGTATGTATGTATGTATGTATGTATGTATGTATGTATGTATGTATGTATGTATGTATGTATGTATGTATGTATGTATGTATGTGTGTGTCTGTGTGTGTGTGTGTGTGTGTGTGTGTGTGTGTGGTCAGTTTATATAGATGGTTTAGCAATTGTTTCAAGAAAATGAGTAACGTTCCAAGCGCAATGCAATCCAACAACAAATATGTCGATACCAAAGACAAAAATAGGTTAATACAGATACATCTCTTTAAAAAATAATGTACATATAAGTTCATTTACATGCATTAAAAAGTCTGACTAATTTATAAATCTGTAAAATAATAAAACTTACCAAGCCATTATAACCTAGAGGCTTACTTTTGAGTGCATGTTTATAATTTAAATTCACTGCATTTTTCATTCGAGTTTTATGCAGTCAACATATTAATGAAAATAACAATATGAGATAGAATTACAATATGTTATTATCTTAGACTATACAAAGCAACATTTCATTACAATAAATTATAAACTCTAGAAGTAATTTTCACATGAGAAGAACATGAATATATAAGGCCTTTGTCAGTGTATGCACTATCATCCGTGGATTTGACCAATATACTTAATGGAATGGATTTTTTAATTCTAACACTTTTAGTCACACATGTCATACATTTCAACAACATCACAGTAATTGTATGTTACAAAGAATCTGTCTATGTCTCTGTAGAATTTTATTGTGAGTGGTTTCTTCTTTTCTTCATTCTTTGTTATCAGTGCCTTGATCAACTTGCCGTCCGTTGATATCTGTTGGACATTGAACGACCTGCAACCACACAAGAAAATGTTACCCTCTCTGTCAGTATCAATCCCGCGTGGTCCTTTCATGTCCTGATCGGTGTAAGTAAACAAGACATTCCAGAATGTGTTGTAGGCAACCATTTTATTCCCATTATAATATGATATGTATATGATTGTTTCAGATTTATTTATTTTGACATATTGTGGACATAATAGTTTCTCACTTTGATAATTGTCCGGTCGGAAAGTTCTGATCTCTGAACCATTTATATCTAATACAAGGATCCTATGTTCGTCACTTCCTGTAGTGATCACTAATTGATCCTTAATCACTCCTATACCCCAACACTGGAGCCTTGTTTTGATCTCTCTGACACTGTGCATCTTGTCATCTATGCCAAAGACAAGAATGTTCTTTTTTAAGGGTAAAGTCACGGCCATGTTGTTGTCAGGTAGGATGCAAGCCTTCCATGGATTGCCTTGGAGTTTCATACTCTCTTCCAACTGAAAAGATTCCCCATACACTTTAATTTTCTCATTGTTGGAATCGACAAAAACATGCTTCGGTCTTTGAAGTGTCAGAACATCCGATATGTAACATGGTAATTTATCATTCGATAGTTTCACATTGAACTCAGATACTTTCACAGCTTTTCTGTCCTTTAACGGCGTTCCACTGAATCCACTAACAGTCTCCACGTTTGGCTGCGATGGTGTTACTACAGAACATAGGGGTAGTTTTGTTTTAGATCGGGTCACCGTTATTTGTCCAAATGTATTTAAGTCATTAATTAAATCCTGTAGTCTTTTATTAACGTCTAACCCAATTTTGATATATTTCAATTCTTCTTGATACTCCGATATAGCTTTAAAATATCTGTTTTGATTCTTCTCCATGTTGTGGAGCATTATGACCTTCTGGACCTCTGACCCGTGGGTCATCACAAGGTCAAGTTGAGCCAGGTCACTGCCAATCGCAGAACTGAAACTCTGTCCCCTGGCCTCTTGATTATGTAGGGTCAAATCTTCAGCTTTATGATTTCCTTCAACAGAAGCAATGAAATCATCCTCGAGTTTCTGTAGTTTGGCATTTAGTTCTGCTCTGAGACTCCGGATTTGCTGTAAAATGGCAGATTTGTCATTTTGAATGTCATCGGCGTTTTCTTTTATCTTGCTTGTTATTTGTTTCATGTGCTCTCCGATATTACGTATGTTGGTCTCCAAATATTTTGATTTTGCTTTCGCATCAAAAGTCTTTATCATGTCATCAATCGGAATGACTCTTTCGCATTTTCTATGTTCAAGAAATCCACATGTATTACAACAAAGTGAACTGTGATCCATACAATAGAATTCGATGCTTTTATTGAGATGTTTAAGACATTTTTCTATGGCGGATAGGCTGGGAATCCTAATACTAGTGTCATAGTCTGTGCTCAAATCGATATCTTCGTGTGAAATACGTGAAAGGGTTTCATTATGGTGTTCTTTACATAATGTGCACAGGAATTTTTTACAGTCTTTACAAAATGATTTTGATGACGTTTCTCTATTCCACGTGAGACCAATATCACAGGATTTCTCACCAAACGTTTCCACTGCTACATCTAATACAGATGATACAATGCTGTTTACTGGAAATAACTCTGCCCATTGGTCGACACTCGCTGTGGTATCGGATAATGTTGTGTCCGCCCTGCATACCGGGCAAGGAAAACATGCCTGATGAGTCCCCTTGTTGATCACCTTACTGTTAATATGTGACTGAAGACACAAATTACAATAGGTATGTCCGCATGGCAGAACTTTCGGTCTTCTAAGCGTCTCTAGGCAAAGGGGACATTGTAAGACTTGAGCAAATCGTACCTCTGTCGTTGAAGTAGTCGCCATTTCGTTCCAGTTTATTTACGACCTAAATTATTTCAAGGTAAAGATATGAGTTTTTTTTTCCAGGTATTATCTAGTTTAAGTGATGTCATAATGCTATAAATAGCTCATGCAAATATATTCATCTAGCCATGTGTATTTAGTGTCACCGGCAAGGTACACAAAGGGTATTTATTTTAAATGTCATTCTGCGGTAATAATATGAAGAAAAAGAAACAAAGTATTTTCATCTCTCAAAATATGTGAAATCTGTCTTATAAGCTCTCGTTCCTTTCCAGTCCTATTTCCTTATATATATATATATATATATATATATATATATATATATATATATATATATATATATATATATATATATATATATATATATATATATATATATATATATATAATTACAATATATATATTGTAATAAATATGGAGTATGCATTAGACAGCGCCCCGTTTTTAAGCAATTCTTAGATTTATTTGTGTTTAATGATTGGATTCGGCGCCATGTTATATTCCTAGCCCGAAATAATTAGCCAATTATTAGGAGCAAACGTCACAGAGCCGAGTATTAGTGAATTTGAACCATACTAGGGTTGGTTAGGTGGCAGGGTCCAGTTTCGTAAATTGGCCCCTGGCAAATTTCTTAAGTTAAGGGTATGGTGTGAGTTTTTGACCTACTATTGTGTAATAATTAAAGATATGGATAAATTTGTGAACTAGGTGTTTCAGGCTTGTGTTGTTCTTGAAATAGATGTCAGACATGTACACTTACCATAGTTACTCTGCAGTATGTTGATTGTAAAATACCAATAGTCGGCTAGGAAGAAGAGCTAGCCTCCCATAGCAGTAGACACGTGGGTTCAAGGCAAGTAGAATATCTCAAAAACGGCATGGATGACAACTATTATGAATTGCATCAAGCTATTTAGTAGACAATGTTTTTCAAAATTTTCATCTAGGAAAATGCCTTGCGTTTGCACTCTGAGCACCACATGCTGTCAAAAATGGCCTTCGGATGTGAAAAATGCATGTATAAAATAGGGGTTGGGGTACATAAACATTTTATTCTAAGAACTTCAGTAGACTTGTCAGGTCAAGTGTGTGATATGATAATGTTGCGCTACATAATACCTATCCAGAAATATGTACCTTTTTGACCTCACTCACGTATTATATTTTTAATGAATTTTTATATTAGGCAGGTGCATGCGACATTAAATTTGTATATAAAAACTGGACCCTGCCCCCTTAGTACTAAATTTAGTTCCAAGCCCTATCCCTGTGTAACATAGTCCATATTAAAATCTAATGGTGTATAATATTGTTGTGGTTGAAATGGCAATATTTACGGTAGGAAACCAGTAAATTATGCAATGGAATCAATAAGATGGGACTTGTTAGGTAGCGTTTATGTGTCCAGAGTGGAAAATAGTCGAAATAATATACGCGTGATACGCCGGAAATTATATGGATTAACTGGCCTAGGGCGGCGCAGTTAAATACCGGTAGTTCCCAGTTAGAAATGGAATACTAGTGTATTTTCTATGTCATAACGGGCTGGCGGTACGGAAATCTGATGATAATGAAGAAAAACCACGCAAAGGTGCGGTTAATGGAATTTTGGGCAAGTACTTTTAACTGTGGTCACCAATTGATTAGAGTAAAATTTATTAAATAAAGCAGACACGTCTGACTTTCCATTTTACAACTCAAGTTGTATGGAAGTCTTTGGAAATTTGGGAAAACATATGACTTCCAGCGGATTCGCGCCAGGGTTTTGACACCGCTCTGTCAAATGAATACCCCTGTGCATGTAACAATATATATATATATATATATATATATATATATATATATATATATATATATATATATATATATATATTGAGAGAGAGAGAGAGAGAGAGAGAGAGAGAGAGAGAGCGCGCATTGTAAATATACGACAAAACGGAATGTGCTATCCTTATATTATATAGAGAATGCTTGATAATTGTGGACAGAATTAATATTTAATACAAATAATACTATCATACAGGTTTGAAATGTTTTAATTCGTACTCTCAGGAGATTCAAACCCTCGCCTGCGGGTGAAAAGGAACCCATGGAAAATACGTCGGTGTGTGCAAGCAAAGCGAACGGTGCCGTTTACCCGCGGACTAAGGTTCGATCCTCTGTATAGTACGATTTTTTGTATCTAACCTGTATGATAGTATTATTTGCATTATATAATAATACTAATAATAATAATAACAATAATAATACAAACAGTGAACATGAAATTTCAGTTTTGTTTGTTAACATGGAATGGACTATGTATATGAATTTGGATTAATGCGGTATTTTTTTTCTCATTTAACAGTTACGTAGAATCACAATGCATATTTATGGAATGTCCCCCATTCGATTGTATAATGTCTGACACTGTGTGTATATTTGTGTGTCCCCGTTCTGATAGTTAAATTTCTGACACTTTATTTGCAGGAAATCAACCGCAAATATATTAAAAATCACACACACACACACACACACACACACACACACACACACACATACATATATATATATATATATATATATATATATATATATATATATATATATATATATATATATATATATATATATATATCATATGCATGGTAAAATAAATCTTTCTTTTCCAAAGTTTGCTAAAATAACGATGTCCCCAGTTTGATAGTAAAAATCTTATGTCCCCGTTGTGTATGTTTTACAAGTATGTATGTATGTATGTATGTATGTATGTATGTATGTATGTATGTATGTATGTATGTATGTATGTATGTATGTATGTATGTATGTATGTATGTATGTATTGGCTGACTGCTTAGGCATTGATATATAAGTGAATAGATTCGTCTTTTGATGTATTATAAAGACCTTATGTAAGCAGTTGGTAATGTTGGAAATACAAACATGGCTCATAATGGGTATACATGCTTTAGGTTACAATCTTCCTACCTGCCATAAAGATTGGACAGAGAAGGAATTGACCCGTGTAAAGGTGACCATATATACCTGTAAGAAAGGATAATAACCGAGTTTAAGACAATTCCATTGTTGTCTGGATGTATGAAAGGACAGCATAAAGACTTATTAAATAAGTAATATAGGATTACGTTTTAAAGTTGTCCCTTAAAAATATTTTATGATAACGATGTTCTTCACGGACTCTTGCCTTTCATTGAATATTCAAGCATTGAAAATTTGCACGTTCAATACATCTTTCACAACTAGTAAAATATGGGGAATATATATGGTACAACTAGGGTCAATACACTTGGTAAATACAGGTTTTACAAATAACTTTAGTAAATATGGGGAATATATCTTGTACAACTAGCTTTCATAAACATTTCATTATAACTGCAAATGTCAAGAAAACCAGACTTCAAAAGTATAAATACATCCTTGGCACAAACTAGAGTTTTGTATAAATTCAGCCCCAATGATAAATACGAATAATTAATTGAATACTTAGACATATTCTCAGGGATGGTGAAACTTAGCCATTATATCAGAGCTGGTGGATGAAAAAGGTTTTCCTAGATGCATATTCTCTACTCTTTAATATTTTTAATCTGGTTTTCTTTAAGACTTTCATACAGAAACCTGCAATCTTACATTTCAAGTATATATTGATCCAAATCCTCTTCCACCCCTCGCTCATACACACGTACACACATTATCAGAGTTTATGGTGATATTGGCATTACAGGCCCCCCACCTCCCGCCACATCTTTTTCCGAGGTATACATCTAGACAGTTGGATTTGGATATGCGGGATAAATGAAGTCTTTTTTATCCTGAAGGAACTAACAATTGCGCCATGAGAACGGACATAAGCCTACAGCACAAGTAAAACATGGTCACTGTGGTCTCAAGCTTCAGCTTAAACAATTCATTTTTTAAATAACGTTAAAAAAATTTGAACGATTTTGTTTAATGTTTTAACACTGAACGTTTTGTATTAATTAGTTTCCGTTTTCATTAACTTTCTGAATTTGATTTGCTCGACTGCAAACGTGACGTCACGGCACTATGTATTACTTGTGTTTTTTATGCATTTTTTGTTCTGGATACATTTTTGTCGTCGCAGTCGCTTTAAATTCTGCACGTTTTGTTTGCATGTCAATTCCCAGGCTGTGCAGAACATTCAGGATTTCAGCTGGGGAAAAAAATAAAACTAGCGAAAGCTATTTTGGCCATTCCCTGATGTTAATGCGTGCATTTCAAACAATTATTTATGTCTACCATTTTAAATAAGTTATTCTGCAAATACTTCAGTTATTTCATAATCATACGGAAATCACCTAGCGATGAACCAATCGTATCAGCATGGATAAATAAAAATAATGAATACGAATAAAGCTATATCCATCGTATTTCATGTCATCATAATTCTTTTTATTTCAATATTGTGTACATTTAAATCACATTTTTTTCTTAAGAAATTAATCGAGCATATACCCACATAAAGTTAAGACCGAAGAAGTTACAACGTTTATGTCAAGAGCAAGTTATAAAAACAGGAATGAGCATATTTCTTTACAAGGAAATATTTGTTGGAGTCGAGAGCTGAATATTCCAGTACAGAGACGAAATTTACCGTGAACACATTGGTTTCCATTAGTTATCATTTATCACCCGAATACTATCTTGTAATAATGTCGTTATGACAAATGTGGATTGTAAATAAGTTTTCTGTTTAATTATACAAAGCATGTTTCGGTCAAATGAAGGACATTCATCGACAAATCTGAAAATGGTCGTTTCCACATCCATGTTAGGCCATACTGAATTATCGAGGAGTTCAGACAAGTTGAATCACAATGCAAGAGTTAGATAATATTTTATTCAAACTTTGAAGAGCATTCTTATGCAAAGTTCAAGATTCCATTTTTGAACTTAGAATCTAAACACTCAGCTTCTTTAAACAAAAATACTCTCTTATTTCCAAACACTTATCCAACACAAAATGAGATAAATAAAATGTAATCTGTTGATAATTGTTCTTAATGTGTACACAAGGACTGTTGTGATATTAGGCATTTAATCTAAGTTGTCCATATAGTAAACTCGCTGATTGTTAAATAATTGTTAACATATTGAAAATTCAAATCAGCATCATAATATGAATGAAACACATGATCAAGCAAGTTATTTAACCGTATTTCACTCTTTCTATATGTATCTTTCGAGCTCAATGATTTTTTTTAGTAAATGTGATTATTGTTTTTGTGGCGATGTCTTCTGAAAGTGTTTTTGTGCTAGGTTTCTGGCAAGAGCATCCTACTGTTGGAAGGCCATTAAAGCGGAAAGTGCTCCATTATGTTGCTCTCATTGCCAACAGCTATAATGCCTTGTTGCCAGTTAATTGCATTGTTTCCAGCTCTGTTGTCCTGTTGCCAACTATGCGACTATTTTGTCACTCACGTTGCTCTTTTTCCTACTCCGAGGCCTTGCTACTAGCTACATATATACAGAGAGAGAGAGAGAGAGAGAGAGAGAGAGAGAGACAGAGACAGAGGGAGAGAGAGACCCACTCAGTTAGATTATCTTGACACCAGGCCGACTAGTCCTAGCACTAACCTCCCACTGCTCAGTGCCAAGCGTGACAGCTGCAAGTACATTTGTAATAAGAAATTTGTATGACTTGGTAGAGGCTCGAACCAGCGACGTCCCCCATCCGAAGCGGACGTTCTAACCACTTAGGCAGCCGTGGCGTGGACTATATCACGAGGAACTGACTAATGCTTGCAAAATAACAGGCGAAGTCATGCCCACACAGTCAAACGCACGCACACACACACACACACACCTTTCATCCACTCGTCCCGTACCTCCATCTTTTTGTTATATTGACATCCTTTTTTCCATGTCTTCATCTTCATCCTAATTATTATTATTATTATTATTATTATTATTATTATTATTATTATTAGCAATACGATCATCTTAATCAATATCATAAAATATACATAATTTATGAATTGCAGTGCCATCTCATTTATAACCATATTTACCTTGAATAACAAAAGGGGAATATAACGGAAAGTTTTACCTTTACCGTTCCCTTGGTTCCCTTTATATCGTCTTATCTATACGAGGTATTGGCTACAATGTCATTTTGAACAATTTCTCGGCTCTCTGTGAGATTTTTCCGTGCAGTCTGTCGCGATCAATACGTATCTCTTAAATATATATATATATATATATATATATATATATATATATATATATATATATATATATATATATATATATATATATATATATATATATATATATATATATATATATATATATATATATATATATATATATATATATATATATATATATATATATATATATATATATTACGTATCTAGTACACATTTGTGGCTGGCTATAGGATTACGGATCAGTTCATGATGTTCGCTAGCTGAGTAGATCCAAATACTCTGTAAAGATATCACTGGAATATTTTGTCATTATATTTTTTTCTCGTTTAAATTGTTATGTCCAAACCGGCTTGATATTTGTCAGAAGCTTTGAGGAAAGTGTACGATTTCTGAGTGGACTCTTGACAACATATTCCTAATCTCACCTCGTGGGTGGTCGGTGGAACACCTGTTCCTCTACATATTTCCATGGATCTTTGTGTCTTGTAAGTCACATCTGTGTTTTCTTTTCTTTGGAAACAGGACAATATACTCGCGAGTTTGCATTGACATTTTAAATGTCCCATTGTTGTGTATCACAATATTATTCACGCTCGCTCAAGATCATCAACGGCAATGATTTCGTCGAAAGTTGTAAAAGACTTTATGGATGATGATGACGACGTCTTTGACGAGTAAAGTGCTGTCGTAAAACCGTGAGTTCGTCATAATATGGATGATCGTCCTCCAGCGGTACCATTGCACACGTTTACCATCTAATAAATAGATTCAATAATAAGTTAGAGGTTTCCGGATCCGGACTGGCCAATGCTCGCGTGGGTTAGGCTTTGCTTGCGTAGAGAAGTCAGTGAAGGTGAATTTCTTTTTCATTGCTATCTTATTGAATATCAATCGTTGCATAACGCAATCATGCATTCATATTGTATGCGATGCCCACTGAGACTTCGTACTGCAAATCCAACGGGGGTTCAAACACGTAATGGTCTATCTGCCATTCACTTGAACTCGTGTTCAACGTGGATCAAAGGCCACCCACTCGGTTGCTTGAGCATGGTCCGCCAAGCAAACGTTGCGGCGTATATGCCCACCTGCACCAAGAAAGAGTTCCCATTCATGGTTTGATGTGAAGACACCCAGCGAATTTCAACGGGCTGATCTTTTGTTTCTCGCACATGCTCAAGTACGCTGACGTACATACAAGCATGCGTTAGCCATCGCAGTTGTGGCTTGTTGAGAAAACGAAGTGGAGCCTTTCATTTCTAAAATCAAGCGAGTGTTGCAGATGCACTGAAACGTATTTACATACGTTCACCAAGTAGAGCTGATCAAACCATTTTTCAGAGCTGATGCTGCGAGGATAACAAACATGCGATGCGGGTTCGTGCTGCACATACTATCATGCATCGTGATCAAGCCATTGTGGAGCTTTCGTTACGATTTATTCAGACATTATACAAAAAGCGCTGTTTCGCGCTTTGAACAATGAAACCACTAGTACTATTGGGTTAAAATCTACTGAGAAAACGTACCCGTACTTACAAAGTGATTTCACAACCGAAGCCGTTTCGCCATCTCGGATGCAATTTTGTTACGATTCTATATGCACAGGGAGAGTTAGAATTCGGACAATGTTTTGCTACTGACCATGTGGTCTATTGATTTTTTTACATTTTTCGGACCGGTTTGATACTACGAGATATTTTTATAATAAAACTCGCATATATACATTTTGAATAAGTTCAACACATAAGCGTCAATGTGCATATAATTCATTGGCTTCAGTTTCGATTGTTTTCATTGTACGGTAATCATTCCACATTGTACGTATGCATGGATCAGCAATAGGCCTGCAAAGTTTATCTTGCTCACTGTCCCGAAGGTCAACGCGGACACTTTTGCTGAGGTTCTTCATTGTTTACCCAAACACAGCGTTATCCATGAGTGTGAAGTATTTCTCCAACTATTTCGTTGCCTTTGAGAGCATGGTGTATTAACATGTATGTTGGAAGCATCCATGCATTCTGACTAAACTGTAATGCTTTGTAGACTTTCCATATTTTCATATCGAATCGTAAATATAACTGCAAATTGCATACGTGTACTACATAGTAACTCTAATTTCTCAGGTTCGGAAACAGTTTGGCGCATTCAAGAATTATTCGCCAGGTATCATCCACGATTTCACACTGATTCGACAACAGCCACTCACTAGCGGTTAATCGTCGTATCCGTAGTTAAGCTAATTCGTGTACTCCAAGTCAACTTTATTAAAGTATCCGATATATGTATTTATTTACAGTTTCGTATACATTTCTCCACGTGTAAGTGCATGGAATCAATCCACTCAAAACCACAGACAAGCATGGGCTTCATCAATGCCAAGCCATACATGATATGCGTGCCAAGATATATGATGTAAATTTTTGGAAAAGCATGATTGTGTATGTCTGCAATGGTATTGTTGCATCCAGCGTTGCTGAGACTCGCCTTTGAAAACCAGCCATAGATTTTTCTTTCAATAAATAAATGCAAATATTTGCCAGTGAAAGTTCTACCTTAACCTTATCAGACACAACAATGCCTCCCAGGCTATTCCTAGTGACGAAACGTAATATGCACGATGACGTTTATAAATGCGCATGACAGTATCAAGGGAAGTCTCAAATATATCCGCAAAAGAGAAGCACATCTGTTTTCAAATACAGATCATTATGGTCGCTAAGATTATAACAACCAAACTTTGTTTGCATATGCGTAGTCGCTAGCGGAAATACGTTCGCTAGAAAACGATGAATGGAATGCCTCGATTGGTGGGCAACCAAATTTCGGCACACTTGTTCCAATTGATCATATACTCGTAGAGAAAGGACAACTGCCTTCATATCCATTTCGATGTAGCCTAGAGTATTTAAAAAATACCCACCTCAACCAGGTCCTGGCCACAATAGAATATTGATGGCTCAATCAGTCAAATGCAGATCATGATAGCTGACAAAACTAAACATGGACCAGACATTGAATGTGTGTAGTCATTGGCCTTTGAGAGACAACGGTGAATGAAATGCTGCATTCGTTGGCAACCGAGTTTCTGCAAACTTGTTTCATTCGATCAACTCTAAAGTATCCCTTGCGACTAAGCAAAGTAAACGTTCCATCAGCAACATCACAACTGTATTGACGAGTGATTATACAACGATCATTATACAGTCGTCGGAAGGTTGCTTCCGAGTTTATCGAGGCTGGAATTGAGAAATCTTCAGCGAGTGAATAAACTGCATCTGACCCAGCATTAGTGTGACGTATATTTTCCCCATGTTGCTGGGAATAACGCTTAATGGCGCCTTAATGCTGCTGAGACTGGTTGCATTATTAAGTGATCATCATACCCAGGCTGGTTGTGAAGCACCACAAATTTTATTTATAGTAATTGCTTCAATAAGCAACTAGATTTCATGCGCTGTGTGCGCTTCCTCTGTGCGCACATATGATGTTAAAGCTATCGCGAACTTTCGCATTAGTCCCAGAGGGAGCGTACAAAATCAAACAGTTTATGGCGAATGTGTCATCTCTGGTCATTATCATGTCTGCAGACGAGGGGAGCTTTTGTTAGATCCATTACGCTGTAATTTCGAGCGATAGAAGAAACACATCAATTAACTCATGGCATTCACATCTAACAACATTGTAAGACCACTCTGGTGGTCTAGTAGTTAATGCATCTGCTTCGGATGCGTGAGGTCGCGGGTCCGATCACCGACTGAGTCATAGAAGATATTTATAAATATGGTAGATACACCTGCCTCTATAGGCGTTCAAAATTAAGATGTTAGAGTAAGGACTGGTCGGGCTGGTGTCAGGATAATGTGACTGGGTGGGTAATCGTGCTACATGTACTCAGTATGATGCCTGAGTGCTAGACATCACTGTAAATTGCCACACTGCGGACATCGTAGCGATAGGACTGGGGAAAAAACGTTAAAACTACGTTGTTAAAAATCCACAGGAACACACACACATACACACACATACAAAACAAAAAGAATCGCTTTGGACTTGTTCGGTAACTTACGTTGTAATTGCCTAAATCACTGATGGCAAACTCCGGTCGGCTGTGGTAAGGTTCACACAAAAATCCACGTAAATAATGTACAGTTTTTTTATCTTCCTTTGCACAAGGTTAGTATCAGAATGTTTTTACCAGGCTCTGACATAATTGTACGCTGAGGGTTTTCACAGATTCCGTCCCAGTAAAGCTTATGGTCTACGAGTAGCGTTTGTGTGCTACACACATGCAACGTCGTATAGAGATTTGGAACAGACATAGTTACTTTGCCACAATGCTATTACTTCGCTGCTATTTTAAGAAAGAAGCTTCTTCACAGTCAACTGTGTCAAAACTGAAAAATATTAAAATTACAAATATGTCCGGAATCCTTGTCCCAGACTCTCGAGCGAGTTACATGAGCTGGTTAACAATCAGTATTCTTTCTTATACACAAAGGAAATTATTGTATAATTCATAATTTTGTTTGTAGTATTTTGTTTACTTTGACATGAACAGAAGCTGCAATTAATTCAACACAGGCTATTATGTTACTGACTGTCTTTTCTCTATCAGCGGCGTTGACTCTGGTGTTTCTACAAACACAGGTTCAGTGAGTCTTCTACCGGGCGCATGATGACACTCGCGAACAAACCCACATGACCTGCGAAATTGATTATACTACTTTACTCCGATACCACATGTAATGCATGATGAAGCACCGAGACTAACACATCACGTGAGTAGATGATTTAGGTTTTTCATGTTCTTCCACAGAGTTGATTTTCCAAGGCATACTCCTTTGCAGTTTTAGCCTTTTGATGCTATTTAACTTATTTGCACAACATCTTTATCTAATTAGGTATCATATAGTTCAAGTTCTTCATACTGTGCCAGAGTATTATAAATACACTAGGTTTTAATCTGAATATACAGTAAGAAATAAACTTACAAACGTATGTAAATGGGTCTAAAGTCTAAGTCGGTTCAGTGAGTTCAAATGATCTATCAATGAGAACACCCGCTAGCACAATTCCATTCCCAGCACAAAGACAATTCTTACATTTTTTTAATTGTTTACATATCTCAGATATGGTCTTTGTTCCTTTGGATATAAAAAAGGGTTTCATAAAATTTCTTCCCATGGTTAGTGAATGTCGAAGCTATTGCTATATTGATACATAAAATATCTTTTAATTCTAACTAGATTCAATGTCTTTGCCTTCTTCATCGCATTCACCACCTTCGTCGCGAGGTCCTCTCACTGGCTTACGTTAGCGACTTGAAGTTTGCATGCATATTATCATATAATAACTTTAAGTTCAGTTTGTCCTTAGCTTAACCGATCCTTATATCAATAAAGATACAATTTTGTTTTGAAAGTTCAAATATGGTAACCCTAATCTCAAATATGTAGAGTCTGACCCTATCTGTTCGAAATGGTCGGTCGACACCATTCCGTGACTCTATAATATATATATATATATATATATATATATATATATATATATATATATATATATATATATATATATATATATATATATATATATATATATATATAATTACGTGTGTAACTGATTTATTGTTATCAACATATCATGATTGTTGTAATTTATTCATGTAATTTATCAAATCAGATTTCGATTCCTATGAAGAGGGCGGTGGTAAGGTCATTACTTCAACCGTGCAAGTGACTGCGTCGTATGATAAAGATGACAACCAAGATTATGCAGACATCGTGAACTTGAGGGTGTATGATAACACGTTAGTGGTTGTCTCCCTTACGGAGGCGACAGGGGTGGACATGGAGCTGAAATCGCAGATTGAATATAACTGCGAATTTCAAACAGATATGACAGGCGGGTCAGCAGTTTTCTATCGCGCATGATTTTCTCATATATTTTAAGATAATAATAATTTCTTCAAATGTTTAATTGTCCTGTAACTGTTTCAAACGTGGTGTGACACCGTGTGGTCGAATGGTCCAAACCACCCGCCTTTACGAATCACTAAGATCGTAATCCTCTGAGTGAAATACCAGTACAACCAAAAACATCGTATTATTGACTGAAGAAAATCTTTGTATTATCGTTAACGCCCATTTTAAATGAATTGAAAAACGAAGACAAACCGTGTTCTTAGTTCACCCTTTACTGTGTTTGTCGCCACATGCCATACTTTCAACAATATCGTAACATTGATTGATATTTTGATAAATCGAAACAACAAAGTGATTATATAGTTGTTAACTGAGAAGAAAAAAATACAATCCAAGTCACCAAATATTTTGTGTCTCTTTTTAGCAAACAAGAGCGTCTGTATTAAAACTTTTTCTGTCTGTGAGTGGCGTTCATCCAATAAAAGGCTGCATTCAAAATGACGGCCTATTTTATTATACTATATTACGTGTTGAAAGTTTAGATGACAATTAGTCCTTTTATTTGAATGAAACGCCAAGCCATTTGTTTCTAGCTGCAATAAACTAAGCAGACCTCAGTCTGCGTTAATACGTATGAATTGTTACGAATATAAGTGGAAGTGGTGAAACAAACTCCAGGGTTTAACTCGCGCCTGGACGCTCCAGTGATTGATCTTAGATCATAAAGAAAGGTATGAATACTAATATTTGTACCAACTCCATACAGGCACTAACTTCTTAAAAGTATAAAAAAATGACATTTTCTCTTTCTTTAAACGAAATCGAAACTGAAAATGTCGATTAATATTTTGTATGTATGGTTGTATTTTTATGTATGTATGTATATATATATATATATATATATATATATATATATATATATATATATATATATATATATATATATATATATATATATATATATATATATTGATCGTGCTTGACGGGGATTCATTATTCATTAGAGCATATGAGAGTTGAGGAATGAATGCAACTAACACAGAAGAGAAGAGGTACATGAAGTAAGCCGAATAACAACAATAACAACAAACACCCGATAATATTTTTTTTGAAAATTGTGGTCTGAAAAAAAGGAATGATTATAAGAAATAAAACTTCCTGCGCATATCTCCCTTACCTAGATCATGTTATATTTTTATTTGTTTTATTTTTAATTAGTTTGTACACTATGGTGTTATTTTTCATGAATTCATAATCTTGAACTCCGACGATCATGATCAGAATATAATAATAATGGGAATCACACCTATACATTCATGAAAGACATAACATCTGCATTGAACAAAATTTAATAATTGATAGCAATATTAAATATTCATTTATATTTCATGAATTGTACTGATACACAAATTCTAAGTAATAACTGCAGCATATAAAACTGTAAACTGTCTTGACCTAATCTTCAATCGGCTATAGAATGGACAAATGAATTGACTACTACATTTCTCAAATAAATATTTATCATAGAATGTATATATTGTGTACGTATGAAATATAGTCTACTTTAATGAAATAACATGTATAATAGGGAGACTCGAACTTTTTGGATAATTGTATTCATACCCGAATGAGCCTCATATGTACAAATGCATCTCAATGGACTAAGGTGCCTAACAATTTAGTTGTTATTATTATTATGGGGTTTAACGCCATTTTTCAGCGCAAACTCTGCTGTACATGGCTGCCAGTGTACATCTTAAAGGTAAAACCCGGGAAAGAACCAATGACCCACGGGAAGCTACTGGCAAACTTCTCACGTAACCACATTAGCAGATTCTGAGACTGGAACCCACGCAGACCTAGATGAGATCAGTGATCCGTAACGGTGAATGCTTTAAGACCACTCGGCCACTCGGGGCTTTGCCGACCAATAGAGTAAGTAATTTACAGTTGTGGAAATGTTGAAAGGTCGTAGACTTTTCTATTAAATATTTGAATAGAGGTTCGTGGCTTACTTTGAGCTAAACGTTTAGAAATGTTTCCTATCTCCCTCCAGTGAGTTTTGCATTTCCTGTTGTTCCGTATTTTTCTGTCTGTCCTTCTGATAATTATTTTTATGAATAACTTGAACCGTTATCTATCTATTGGTTTTAATGGTGAGCTTAAATATCTCTCTGAATACAGTTTGTATCAAAACACCGTGACTTGAATTTATATTTAGTCGTTTTATTTTCTGTCTTCTGTTCAACATTATTTTATTTACCTTCCTACTGAAAGTTATGGCAGATATGGTTATATTGGGGGCTGTTTAGTAGCATAAACGAGCCATACATTTTTTGGTACAAGTGTCTCACATTTTGCATACTTTACAGCTGTTATGTACTTCAAATGCTAGTTATAAAAGATCCTAATGAAACTGAGTTCGAATCCCGATGCAATCCAAAATGAAAGATGATGACATATGCTGTCGTCAGTGTCGTACTTTGTTAAATCACAGTTCTTTCTTGAATCACAGAAAATAATATTCTAGTATTTGAATTCTGTGTAAATTTTGATAACTGTCCTTGTCCAAGAATTAATTTTGAGCACATGATCTCCTGGAAAAAATAATCTTTTTGAATTTAAATAATTTGAAGAAACCAGAATAATTAGCTCCAAAACTGGTCTCAACATAAAACACGTTAACTTCTCAAGTGTTAAGGCAAGAAATGAAGATTTTTTCTCAAAACATCAATAATTAATCTAGAAACGACGCAAAATAAGTGACCGGATGTGGTCAATATTCTGAAGAAACCTAACTGATACATGTTATTTGTCACGTACTCCAAGTGTCTCCTCGATTTCACTTCATGAATGTTACTCTGAGAAAGAATTTAAATTAACATTGTTTACTTCCACTCTTACTGAATCAAGATCAGGAACTAGGTCAGCAATATATACAAACTTTTTTTTGTTTTGCAGTCAGGTCAAACAAAACTGAACTGAATTTCCGGACCATTATCAAATTCCAAAATTAAAATTACATTACAATAACTTGTTATGGAATATAAAAGATCAAACTAACAAACAAACAATTAAATTAAATTAAATCAAAGATACATAACAATATGGATAATACAAATGATCATTATTGTATGTATGAAATCAGGGTATCATTTCAATTTTAAAATGTTTAAAACCGCAAAGAAAATCTACCTTTTCTCTAAGTTCTATAATTTAACATTAATATGCATTTTCTTACTTCATTCTTTTGACAAGATATTCATTTCGTCTTTTACGCGGACAGTTTAATTGCATCTTCTGTCAATTTCTAAATTGCAATCGTAATATTGTACGCAAACTGCACACACACACACACACACACACACACACACACACACACACACACACACTCCTTATATGTACTACGTACGCATAGGTTTCGAACAAATATATGGTTGATTTTATTAATGATAACGAATAACAATTTAAAACTCAGTATGTTTATACTCTCATTTTGTCAGATATAAACCTTACATAAAAGAAATCAATATGTATATATGACTCAGTTGCAAATTTTCTCAAACATCGCAAAAATAGTTAATACTTCGTTTCGCATTAGATATATAGTTTGTTGCTGTCTGGTTGCATAACTCTTACGTTTCAAAAGACCAATATAGACAAGGTTCTGTCCCTTGCACAGTATTGCGGTTACATTTATCGGCTATTGGAGTTCTGTTTTCTTTTATAAACATAAATGATCACTCACTCACTAAATGTATACAAGAATTATATGGAAAATTTTTCTAAGTGTAATGCATGAAATTGAATGCTATGCTGACGATTTTTTAGAAAATAAATCATATTCCTATCAAATTTCATGCAGGTCGTTTAAGTTTGCAGGGCCGGCAAGTAAGCGTCTACCCGATGCCCACACCAAATGTTGTCGGCGAATTCCAACTTTTCGATAGGGAATGCGCCCTGACCCTACACCCAAACATGAATGTCCAAATATCAGACAATGGGGTTGCAAGGGTCTGAGGAAACTCGGACTAACAAAAATGGTACTAACAGCTGCCTCGCTTGGTGCTCAGCATTAAGAGGTTAGTGTTAGGACTGGTCGACCTGGTGTCAGGATAATGTGACTGGGTGGGAAATCATGCTACATGTCTGCGGCATGATGCATCAGTGCTAGACATCGCTATAAACTGCCACACTGCTAACATCGTAGCGACATGACTGATTTTTTAAATAGCTACGTTAAAATTCCAAATCACACAACTCTTTCAGCATACTTTGAGCGTTATATTATATAGGGTTATATAGAGATAAACTCACTCACACAATGAAGATATGCGAGGGGTGTACACGCTTATACAGATAAATATATTGTTACGAGTCTATGCTCTTCAAATAAGTACCAGAAAAGAGTAAAGACAACCAGCTTTGTAAAATTTAACAAATAATATATTTCCTCAGACATCAAAGTGATGAAAAAGACCTTACGGTATTGCGAATTAAATTAATTAAATTAAAACACAATTTATATCAATTAAAAGTTCTAAGTGAATCTCAGTCCAAATCACGATGAAAATCCAAGATGGAAGGCGGTGACGTATGCAATAGTCAGCGTTGTACTGTTGTGACAGCAGTTTCTTGTTGAATTTCGAAAATATTATTCCAGTTTTCGAATTCTGTCGAAATTCCCTTAATTTTTTATTTCTCCAAGAATTATCAGAGCACTTTAATAATTGTCAAGTAAAACAATCAATTGAAATTAAATGATTTTGAAGAAAATAAAAATTAATCCCCAAACTGGAAACAAAAGAAAACAACTTTACTTTTCAAGTGTTAAGCCGCGACTGATATAACTCTTTTGATAACATCAGTTATAAGACTACCTAAAACGCAAAACAGATTCCCCGATGGGTCAAGAGTTCCTACTTCTAGAAAAAAATTAGAAGTTTGTTTGCAAATTAACACGTGTCTCACGTCACGTAGTCAGGTATGACATTGACTCTTCTAAAGTAATCTTACTATGAGAAGAATAAAATAATGAAAAAAGGTTGTTCACCAAAAGTCCTTTATCATAACACTCTGATTTTAAGGTAAGTAATTAGATATACTGTGTCAATGTTATTAAGTTTTTACACCAATAAAATAAATTCAGAAAATCAATCAACTCAAACAGAACTGTACTTTTTCTGAAGAAAAAAACAAACACGTCCAGTAAACAATACTACGTTACAATGGCATGTAATGGAATTTTAAAAAACACAACTAACATACAACTTATTTATTTAAGTATACATAACAATATGTACAAACAAATTTTATAGACACCCAATTACTGATGAAAAGTATAAATTCAGTCGAATTATATCCCAGTAAACTCGGTATTTTGTGTGCACATGAAACTGTAATATCACATCTTGCACAAATGGTATGATCAATTAAATTTTCATAGCCGAGAGGACTTTTCACAAGCCACTGAAAATCTCAATATCAGATAAAAGTTAAACAGCAGAAAAATGTACACTAAAAATTAAATGAAGGTCTTGTGCATTCTTTATCTGTAGGACAAATCAAAACTTTACAGACGGGTTTTTATATGAATATTATTCGTGTGAATTAATTACTACCAAACCGCATCAATTTATTGAACCATTGTCAGTATGACACTGCAGTCATAAATAAGTACAATTCACGCCCCTACAATGCTTCATTTTAATGATTCCATAAATAATAAATACAACATATATGATCAATTTTTCCCAGTTACCTCTGGTAAAGCAGGGTTATCGCTGCTGTATAGAAAAGAACTCGGAACCAGAATTACGTTAGTCGAATACATAAATGACAGGGTATTATGCGTGAAGATTGTTGATATATTCTATATGCCCAATTGCATTTTTGTGCATACATTTTTTTTTACAAGTTAATATTAAAGGTATATATAAATGATAGTGACTTGTATTAACAATATATTGGTTTAATGGCAACTATGATCCATCCATCGTCTGGGAAACCCATTTGGATAGACCCCAGTTATATCGTCTGGGAAACCCATTTGGATAGACCCAAGTTATATCGTCTGGGAAACCCATTTGGATAGACCCCAGTTATATAAGTTTTCAACATATCTTCTTTGATGACAATACATGTATCCCGTTCGGAAGACCAGACAGTATTGTTGCTCTACAAGTATTTTCAGACGGGTCCCCTAGCTCTTTCCGGCCCGTGACACAAGAGGAAGAGTACCTTTTTTCTACCGGTCAACGTTTCAAGGTCAATACTTGACGAAGATTATTTGAAAATGAATTTTTAACAGTGTGAAAGGAATTACTCGGAATTTTTGAAAGAATATGGAAAATATTTTGAAGCTATGAAAACATGACTGTGAGGTTAAGTTGTAAAATGTACTGTTATTACTGAAGCATTATATTTATTTACTATAGCGGTGCATTGGTTACTTGATTGCTACAGATTCGTATCGCGATATTTAGCAGGCTTTATAGTACATACATTGCCAAGATTCATACAAGTAGAAGATTATATAATACTTACTGCGATATCGGACTGACGATACAAGTAACAGATTATACAATATATAATGCGATATCGGACTGTAACAGATTATGCGATATATAATGCGATATCGGACTGTCGGTACAAGTAGCAGATTATACAATACATATTTCGATATCGGACTAACGATACAAAAGGTAAAATGACATCGACTCCTACACATTCTCTTTGTACTTGCTGCAACAGAGCACTAGTGCTATCTGAATATACAGAAACCATTTTGCAAATTTTGCATATGGTCTCATTTCTATCCATACTTTGCCTTTATAATTATTAGACTCCAAATTCTGCATGAGATTTCATTAAAAAAGTAATAAGCGTTTATATTTATTTGTCCTCCGAACTCCTATAATACAACTGTTTAAGATTTCGTTCGACATTTTGATCTTAGGAAACGATTATGGGATTGTAAGCTACATTTACGTATAGACATTATATTTACTAACGATCTCTCTAAGCTGAATTAGCAATGAAAAATTAAAATGTTTAGAGTATAATTCATTTATAATTTTCTTAACATAAACATACTGCAATATATTGTCATGCTTTGCCACTTTTACTGGTGGCTTCTCTTGCTGAGCAGAGGAAACAAGGATGATGGCTGTTTTTGCAGATAAATCAAAATAATAATAAAAATACAGCCCCGAACATTTTGTTGAAGAACGACACCGCCTTCAACATTAAATCTTCTCTCAACTTTGAAGTATATTGTATTACATCGCCACGAAGTGCTACTGTATCGATATGTTGTCCCACTCGCGATGCAAGACATTGGATATCGATGCGGTATATTGTTGAAGTAAACATCGCCTTTTCAATACGCATTTATAAATCGTTTCTCTCAAATCAGTGCTGATTTGACGCCTTTGATTTTCATGACAACTGCGATTTATTTAAGAATTTCATATCGTAACAATGACTTTAATTTTATCAATGCTTTGCACATACCATTTTGCAGCAGACATTAATGCTACTTAATTTGGACACGTTAATAATGTACTCCTCTTAGAATATTTATATGAGACGCATATTGTTTCTTTTGGATGCCCCTGGAGTGTCAAAACAGCTGATAAAAAAATTAAGTTGCATGAAAATAGTTAGCGGAGCTCTCATCGCCGCCCCGGGGGCCACTTACACTCAGTCAGCCACTGACGTAGTTTCATATCTTGTTTTGTAGATTTTAATCAATTTGCGCTAATACGTCTGCTCTTTTATACGTTGTATCCAATATTCGACACATATAAACTGCAAATAAACCTAAATCTCTAATTTTAGGCCTTCATACATCACACTACAAGTACTGCATTGTATCAGCCACAATACAAAATAGAGTTTCATTGGTCTTCGCTTTGTTATTGAGATATTTGTTATTCGAATATTTATTTGAATGACAAAATTAGCATATTAAACGACGAATGTCTCTCAGCATTTGGCACTCGGCTTACTACGACATGGAGTGGAACGAAGCATGTAAATTTATAGAAATGTAGTTTTTGTTCTCATATTGTTTATTCCTTCAAAATAATCTGGACTTCCCTCCTCAATCTGTCCGTATTTAACTATCTACCTGTATATATTCTTCTGCAGATAGTATCAGTCATGTATAATGTATTTACCATATGATCGATTAATGATTTTATCATTGTCGTCATCATAATCATTTTGTCATCTTCATTTTCTAATAGTAGTTACAAGTATTTACAGTTTGTATCATTACTGAATATAAGATAGCGATGTTTGTATCGAATACAATAACTTACGTTTATTTTAATTACAAAAGATAAGATAGCGATGTTTTTATCGAATACAATATCTTACGATTATTTTAATTACAAAAGATAAGACAGCGATGTTTGTATCGAATACAATATCTTTCGATTATTTTAATTACAAAAGATAAGACAGCGATGTTTGTATCGAATACAATATCTTTCGATTATTTTAAATACAAAATATAAGATAGCGATGTTTGTATCGAATATAATATCTTACGATTATTTTAATTACAAAAGATAAGACAGCGATGTTTGTATCGAATACAATATCTTTCGATTATTTTAAATACAAAATATAAGATAGCGATGTTTGTATCGAATACAATATCTTACGATTATTTTAATTACAAAAGATAAGACAGCGATGTTTGTATCGAATACAATATCTTTCGATTATTTTAATTCCAAAAGATAAGATAGCGATGTTTGTATCGAATACAATATCTTACTATTATGTTCATTACAAAAGATGAGATAGAGTGATTGTATTATACAGTTATGCTCATTACTGCAGACAAAATGGTAAGGAATGTCTCAGATACAATATTTTCTCTATACAGCTATGCTCATTATTGCAGATGAAATTGTGCAAACTGTATCAGATACAATACCTTGTCTTTACAGTTAGACTCATTATTGAAGATGAGATAGTGATGATTGTATCAGAAGTGATGATTGTATCAGATACAATATCTTACCTTTAAAATTAGACTCATTATTAGCGATGAGATAGTGATGATTGTATTAGGTACAATACCTTGTCTTTACAATTAGACTCATGATTAAAGATGAGATAGTGATGATTGTATCAGATACAATACCTTATCTTTAAATTAGACTCATTATTAATGCTGAGATAGTGATGATTGTATCAGATACAATACCTTACCTTTAAAATTAGACTCATTATTAACGATGAGACAGTGATGATTGTATCAGATACAATACCTTGTCTTTACAATTAGACTCGTGATTAACGATGAGATAGTGATGATTGTATCAGATACAATACCTTACCTTTAAAATTAGACTCATTATTAACGATGAAATAGTGATGATTGTATTAGGTACAATACCTTGGCTTTACAATTAGACTCATGATTAAAGATGAGATAGTGATGATTGTATCAGGTACAATACCTTATTTTTTAAAATTAGCCTCATTATTAACGATGAGATAGTGATGATTGTATCAGATACAATACCTTACCTTTAAAATTAGACTCATTATTAACGATGAGATAGTGATGATTGTATTAGGTACAATACCTTGTCTTTACAATTAGACTCATGATTAAAGATGAGATAGTAATGATTGTATCAGATACAATACCTTACCTTTAAAATTAGACTCATTATTAACGATGAGATAGTGATGATTGTATCAGATACAATACCTTACCTTTAAAATTAGACTCATTATTAACGATGAGATAGTGATGATTGTGTCAGGTACAATACCTTGTCTTTACAATTAGACTCATGATTAAAGATGAGATAGTGATGATTGTATCAGATACAATACCTTATCTTTAAAATTAGACTCATTATTAATGCTGAGATAGTGATGATTGTATCAGATACAATACCTTACCTTTAAAATTAGACTCATTATTAACGATGAGATAGTGATGATTGTATCAGATACAATACCTTGTCTTTACAATTAGACTCGTGATTAACGATGAGATAGTGATGATTGTATCAGATACAATACCTTACCTTTAAAATTAGACTCATTATTAACGATGAGATAGTGATGATTGTATTAGGTACAATACCTTGCCTTTACAATTAGACTCATGATTAAAGATGAGATAGTGATGATTGTATCAGGTACAATACCTTATTTTTTAAAATTAGCCTCATTATTAACGATGAGATAGTGATGATTGTATCAGATACAATACCTTACATTTAAAATTAGACTCATTATTAACGATTAGATAGTGATGATTGTATTAGGTACAATACCTTGTCTTTACAATTAGACTCATGATTAAAGATGAGATAGTGATGATTGTATCAGATACAATACCTTACCTTTAAAATTAGACTCATTATTAACGATGAGATAGTGATGATTGTATCAGATACAATACCTTATCTTTAAATTAGCCTCATGACAGAATACGAGAGATTGATGATTTAATATTGTACATACTGTATTTAAGTTTGGTTGAGAATCATCTCGTTCTAGAGTTATTACCTTTATTATAGGTATTGCACACGGATAATTAAATAGCCCGGAGGTATGTCAACGTTTCGAATTACCAGCATTAACTTAAACTGCACACATATATTTTACACTGCTATCTATACCTTGGAGGATCGAAGATATATTTTAATGCTGCGTCCTACGACATCTATTGGATTTCATGAGTTACTTTCTTTAATATGTAATGCCAACTAGTCATTATAGTGTAACAGTGGTGCGTTGTACATCGGCCAAAAATGATGGAGGCAATTGACCTAAAAGGATACTTTGTAATTTAACATCGAAAGCATAACTACGAATACATTACAGGTGTATTCGAGAGAAAGGTATTTGTATAAACACTGACCGGCAGTGGACAGTTGCTTTTTACGAGTCCATTCAAGTTGTGTGCTCCCTTTGTCCCGATCACGTAGAAACAGTGTTCAAATATGAACAACTTAGTTTTGTTCAAGCCACCACATCCAACGAAAGTCACAGACCAGAAACACATTAATATTAATTCGATATGCCAAGGTGTATACAGGGTTATCATATCGACACCCAGGCCAGCGAAGATGTCTGGCAACATGTCATGAAAGTATTTCACCAGTGTCGACTAAGCATATAACCCTTCAGAGCAAGACGCGCTTCATTTTGAATAATTGACAAGAATAGTGTTCAAGACAATTAACTTGATGTAGCGATGCATGAAAAAGATCCAAAGTTATATTTGAATAGGATTAAAAGATAGATTAATGTGGAAAAATATGGCCTTAAACATTCAAATTATAACAATGTACTTCGTGGGACTCTTGCTTATCGGTGAGATTTTGAAGCATTGGAAATTTGCATGGTCAATTAGTGTTAATACACATTTCTGCTTGACTGCAAATATCAATAAACCATGACTTAAAATAGAGTTAGGTATAAAATACAGCCTTCATGTAAACAAGAGTTGGGTGAAAAATGTAGCGTATCAAATAAGCACGAGTAATGACCTGAATACAGAAACCGACATAATAACTGTATCAGCGTAGATTGGTGGAAGGGTTTCCTTAGATGCACATTCAATAAATTTCACGCGTGTCGTTAAGTTCGTGGCCCTTAAAAATGTTCATTATTTTCCATAATATTCGATCTGCGATTTTTTCCAGTATAGGCAATAATTAGAACTTGATAAATCGTTATCGGAGTTTATAGCATTTTCACGTGACCCTCCACTCCTTGTGCTTTTATACATCTTCCTCTTTCCTCCTTCACTACTCCTCCTTTTCCTCATTATTATTAACACGTTATGAAGTGTACCACCATTATTCATGGATTAAGTAACGCATTTGTTTATATCTGTTTAAGGAAGTAACATTATTTGCTATTTAACCACGTGGCCCTTACGAAATGAATATGTAAAAATGGACGACATTTATTGATGGATGTATCTCCTCGTTCGTATATGAATTCTAGTTAATAAGTCTTGAATAGTAAAAAGCTACACTACAAGGCTTTCTACTTTTCTATATTATGAATGTACGTAACAAAATACACGTGTATCTACTTAGTTTGAAAGGACCTGAAAATCACATGTTTAAAAGAATTGAACTTAATTTTATACTTAACATTACACACACACACGCACACACACACACACACACACACACACACACACACACACACATCTGATAGTCCCCCCCACCGCAACACATCCTGTTACGATGAGGTCATTAAACTCACATAATCATAGTTGTATAGCTTTCATAGGTAGCAGAGTTCAGCTAAGGGTTTTTTGGAGTATGTTCTCTTTATACAAATAGTGGCAGTGTTTTGAACGCATTGTATATGTGCTGGTCGGTTGTCGCTAAGGCTGGATGAAGTCATACAATTTTCTATTTTGGGATTACATGAATACAGGGCTTATTTCGGCTTACTCGCCCTTTTTCAGTTGTTTGTTGACAGTCACAACCGATACAGACGTAAGTAGGAAGATAAGGTGATCCGGGAAACTATAAATTGGGACAGAATTTAATTTTTTCATGACAATGGAATACCCTCAGGTAGGTGCAGCATGTAAAGCACTCAGTCTGTACAGAGGAACGTGAATTGTATTGGCTCACCATTAAATCTTTCATGAGCGACTTAATCATGTGCAAATTTATTACTAAAGATTGATGCAGGCTACGCCAATTCATTTGCGGGTGATTTTAAATACCCCCTTGATTTTTGAAGGACTGGTGTACATGGAGCCTAGAGCGTAATACCGTTACGTTTCCAAAGGTCAAGATCTATACTATATATACAACGTTTGGTTCTGTATAGGGACACAATTGCATATAACCTAAGCTTATTTCGTATCCAGATGAAACAATATGGCAGGAAAAGAAAACAGGAAACTGATTCTTCATTTTGATGTCAACAAAACTATAGTCCCTTTAGATTCTGCTCGGGGGGAAAGCTTTGAAGAAGTTTTGAAACTTCACGTGTCAAAACAGCTTTGGAGAAAAGAAAACGTTGGAAAATCGGAGCGAAAGTTTGATTCCTTGTCTGAAAGCCATGTTCAACATGGATCAGTCAGCTATGAGGAGAACTCTTTATTTAGTTCTTCTAGAACTGAGTGCAAGTCTGGTTTTGAGTCTCTGAGGCAAGCCTTGCAATGGAAATCGCCGTACGTGGAGGAGCATCATAAGACATTAACCATCCTTGGTAGAGATAAATGCAGGTATCACTACATCTTGCCTTCATTTTACAAGCTTTTGCAGTATATGGTGAAAACAGATAGAGACTTTGTGATCATATTTAGAAGTTTTGGAGTCGATACGAAAAATGTTCTTGAGAGTATCAAAACGTTTGCTTCTAAAAGCTGTTTTAATTCGTCATCTTCCGATACCAATATTTCCAGTCTGAGCGACAAAATCTCCACGAAAGTGTGCTCTTTGCACAGAAGAGTTGGCGACAGGTTTGAATTGATAACTGACAACTCAACCGGAACCTCTTTGCATTCTGAAAGAGACATTTACAATTGTTTGACGCAAAGTACGGGTATATGGGGTATCAAAGATGATTATCTCCACTGGTCTAACGACAACTATGACCCTTCGTCTGGGAAACCTCTTTGGATAGACACCAGTGATTCCAGTGTTCAACATATCTTTTTTGATGACAACATCCGGCCTGGACGACGGGACAGTATTGTTGATATAAGAGTATTTTCAGACGGGTCCCCCAGTTCTTTCAGGTCAGTAACACAAGATAAAGAGTACCTATTTTCTAACATGAACCTAGCACCGGTCAACCTTTCTTGTGCAATACTCGACGAAAATTATTTTATAAGGAATTTAAAACAGTGTGAAATGACTTACTCTGCATTTTTGGAACAATACGGAAAATATTCTGCATCTGTGAAATCATAACTGAGACTAAGTGTAACATTTGCTGTGATCACAGAAACATTAACTCTGTTTTACATAACGGTGCATCGGTTGCTTGGTCACAGCACGCTACTGTCCTTGGTTGGCGATACAGTATACATACAATAAGTATAATACAGGTACAATTTACAGTACTGCAATATTGATTTTAGATTTCAATCCTTTAAAATGTTATTGAACCACCACCCCTTCGTTTGTAACCGTATTTATCTAT
>JARLTB010000337.1:4430000-4585000 GCA_030141615.1 Unio pictorum | reverse complement strand
AATCTTACCTTTCAAGTATATATTGATCCAAATCCTCTTCCACCCCTCGCTCATACACACGTACACACATTATCAGAGTTTATGGTGATATTGGCACTACAGGCCCCCCACCTCCCGCCATCTCTTTTTCCGAGGTATACATTTAGACAGTTGGATTTGGATATGCGTGATAAATGAAGTCTTTTTTATCCTGAAGGAACTAACAACTGCGCCTTGAGAACGGACATAAGCCTACAGCAGAAGTAAAACATGGTCACTGTGGTCTCAAGCTTCAACTTAAACAATTCATTTTTTAAATAACGTTACAAAAATTTGAACGATTGTGTTTAATGTTTTAACACTGAACGATTTGAATTAATTAGTTTCCGTTTTCAGTAACTTTCTGAATTTGATTTGCTCGACTTCAAACGTGACGTCACGGCACTATGTATTACTTGTGTTTTTTATGCATTTTTTGTTCTGGATACATTTTTGTGGTCGCAGTCGCTTTAAATTCTGCACGTTTCGTTTGCATGTCAATTGCCAGGCTGTGCAGAACATTCAGGATTTCAGCTGGGGAAAAAAATAAAACTAGCGAAAGCTATTTTGGCCATTCCCTGATGTTAATGCGTGCATTTCAAACAATTATTTATGTCTACCATTTTAAAAATGTTATTCTGCAAATACTTCAGTTATTTCATAATCATACGGAAATCACCTAGCGATGAAACAATCGTATCAGCATGGATAAATAAAAAGAATGAATACGAATAAAGATATATCCATCGTATTTCATGTCATCATAATTCTTTTTATTTCAATATTGTGTACATTTAAATCACATTTTCTTCTTAAGAAATTAATCGAGCATATACCCACATAAAGTTAAGACCGAAGAAGTTACAACGTTTATGTCAAGAGCAAGTTATAAAAACGGTAATGAGCATATTTTTTTTTACAAGGAAATATTTGTTGGTGTCGAGAGCTGAATATTCCAGTACAGAGACGAAATTTACTGTGAACACATTGGTTTCCATTAGTTATTATTTATGACCCGAATACTATGTTGTAATAATGTCGTTATGACAACTGTGAGTTGTAAATAAGTATTTGTTTATTTATACAAAGCATGTTTCGGTCAAATGAAGGTCATTCATCGACAAATCTGAAAATGGTCGTTTCCACATCCATGTTATGCCATACTGAATTATCGAGGAGTTCAGACAAGTTGAATCACAATGCAAGAGTTAGATCATATTTTATTCAAACTTTGAAGAGCATTCTTATGCAAAGTTCAAGATTCCATTTATGAACTTAGAATCTAAACACCCAGCTTCTTTAAACCAAAATACTCTCTTATTTCCAAACACTTATCCAACACAAAATGAGATAAATAAAATGTAATCTGTTGATAATTGTTCTTAATGTGTACACAAGGATTCTTGTGATATTATGCATTTAATCTAATTTGTCCGTGTAGTAAACTCGCTGATTGTTAAATAATTGTAAACATATTGAAATTCAAATCAGCATCATAATTTGAATGAAACACACAATCAAGCAAGTTATTTAACCGTATTTCACTCTTTCTGTTTGTATCTTTCGAGCCCAATGTTTTTTAAGTAAGTGTGATTATTGTTTCTGTTGCGATGTCTTCTGAAAGTGTTTTTGTGCTTCGTTTTTAGCAAGAGCATCCTACTGTTTGAAGGCCATTAAAGCGGAAAGTGCTCCATTATGTTGCTCTCATTGCCAACAGCTATGATGCCTTGTTGCCAGTTAATTGCATTGTTTCCAGCTCTGTTGTCCTGTTGCCAACTATGAGACTATTTTGTCACTCACGTTGCTCTTTTTCCTACTCCGAGGCCTTGCTTCTAGCTACATATATACAGAGAGAGAAGGAGAGAGAGAGAGAGAGAGAGAGAGAGAGAGAGAGAGAGAGAGAGAGAGAGAGAGAGAGAGAGACCCACTCAGTTAGATTATCCTGACACCAGGCCGACTAGTCCTAGCACTAACCTCATACTGCTCAGAGCCAAGCGTGACAGCTGCAAGTACATTTGTAATAAGAAATTTGTATGACTTGGTAGAGGCTCGAACCAGCGACGTCCCCCATCCGAAGCGGACGTTCTAACCACTTAGGCAACCGTAGCGGGGACTATATCACGAGGAACTGACTAATGCTTGCAAAATAACAGGCGAAGTCATGCCCACACAGTCAAACGCACGCACACACACACACATACACACACACACACACACACACCTTTCATCCACTCGTCCCATACCTCCATCTTTTTGTTATATTGACATCCTTTTCTCCATGTCTTCATCTTCATCCTAATTATTATTATTATTATTATTATTATTATTATTATTATTATCAATACGATCATCTTAATCAATATTGATAAAATATACATAATTTATGAATTGCAGTGCCATCTCATTCATAACCATATTTACCTTGAATAACAAAAGGGGAATATAACGGAAAGTTTTACCTTTACCTTTCCCTTGGTTCCCTTTATATCGTCTTATCTGTACGAGGTATTGGCTACATTGTCATTTTGAACATTTTATCGGCTCTCTGTGCGATTTTTCCGTGCAGTCTGTCGCGATCAATACGTATCTCTTATATATATATATATATATATATATATATATATATATATATATATATATATATATATATATATATATATATATATATATATATATATATATATATATATATATATATATATATATATATATTACGTATCTAGTACACTTTTGTGGCTGGCTATAGGATTACGGATCAGATCATGATGTTCGCTAGCTGAGTAGATCCAAATACTCTGTAAAGATATCACTGGAATATTTTGTCATTATATTTTTTTCTCGTTTAAATTGTTATGTCCAAACCGGCTTGATATTTGTCAGAAGCTTTGAGGAAAGTGTACGATGTCTGAGTGGACTTTTGACAACATATTCCTAATCTCACCTCGTGGGTGGTCGGTGGAACACCTGTACCTCTACATATTTTCATGGATCTTTTTGTCTTGTAAGTCACATCTGTGTTTTCTTTTCTTTGGAAACAGGACAATATACTCGCGAGTTTGCATTGACATTTTAAATGTCCCATTGTTGTGTACCACAATAGTATTCACGCTCGCTCAAGATCATCAACGGCAATGATTTCGTCGAAAGTTGTAAAAGACTTTATGGATGATGATGACGACGTCTTTGACGACAAAAGTGCTCTCGTAAAACCGTGAGTACGTCATAATATGGATAATCGTCCTCCAGCGGTACCACTGCACACGTTAACCATCTAATAAATAGATTCAATAATAAGTTCGAGGTTTCCGGATCCGGACTGGCCAATGCTCGCGTGGGTTAGGCTTTGCTTGCGTAGAGAAGTCAGTGAAGGTGAATTTCTTTTTCATTGCTATCTTATTGAATATCAATCGTTGCATAACGCAATCATGCATTCATATTGTATGCGATGCCCACTGAGACTTCGTACTGCAAATCCAACGGGGGTTCAAACACGTAATGGTCTATCTGCCATTCACTGGAACTCGTGTTCAACGTGGATCAAAAACGAGTGTTGCAGATGCACTAAAACGTATTTACATACGTTCACCAGGTAGAGCTGATCAAACCATTTTTCAGAGCTGATGCTGCGAGGATAACAAACATGAGATGCGGGTTCGTGCTGCACATACTATCATGCATCGTGATCAAGCCATTGTAGAGCTTTCGTTACGATTTATTCGGACATTATACAAAAGCGCTGTTTCGCGCTTTGAACAATGAAACCACTAGTACGATTGGGTTAAAATCTACTGAGAAAACGTACCCGTACTTACAAAGTGATTTCACAACCGAAGCCGTTTCGCCATCTCGGATGCAATTTTGTTACGATTCTATATGCACAGGAATTCGGACAATGTTTTGCTACTGACCATTGTGGTCTATTGATGTTTTGACATTTTTCCGACCAGTTTCATACTACGAGATATTTTTATAATAAAACTCGCATATATACATTTTAAATAAGTTCAACACATAAGCGTCAATGTGCATATAATTCATTGGCTTCAGTTTCGATCGTTTTCATTGTACGGTAATCATTCCACATTGTACGTACCCATGGATCAGCAATAGGCCTGCAAAGTTTATCTTGCTCACTGTCCCGAAGGTCAACGCGGACACTTTTGAAGAGGTTCTTCATTGTTTTCCCAAACACAGCGTTATTCATGAGTTTAAAGTCTTTCTCCAACTATTTCGTTGCCTTTGAGAGCATGGTGTATTAACTTGTATGTTAGGAGCATCCATGCATTCTGACTAAACTGTAATGCTTTATAGACTTTCCATATTTTCATATCGAATCGTAAATATAACTGCAAATTGCATACGTGTACTACATAGTAACTCTAATTTCTCAGGTTCGGGAACAATTTGGCGCATTGAAGAATTATTCGCCAGGAATCATCCACGATTTTACACTGATTCGACAACAGCCACTCACTAGCGGTTAATCGTCGTATCCGCAGTTAAGCTAATTCGGGTACTCCAAGTCAACTTTATTAAAGTATCCGATATCACTGTATTTATTCATAGTTTCGTATACATTTCTCCACGTTTAAGTGCATGGAATCAATCCACTCAAAACCACATTCAAGCATGGGCTTCATCAATGCCAAGCCATGCATGATGTTGGTGCCAAGATATATGATGTAAATTTTTGGAAAAGCATGATTGTGTATGTCTGCAATGGTATTGTTGCATCCAGCGTTGCTGAGACTCGCTTTTGAAAACCAGCCACAGATTTTTCTTTCAATAAATAAGTGCTAATATTTGCCAGTGATAGTTCTACCTTAACCTTATTGGACACAACAATGCCGCCCAGGCCATTCCTAGTGACGAAACGTAATATGCACGATGACGTTTACAAATGCGCATGACAGTATGAAGGGAAGTCTCAAAGATATCCGCAAAGAGAAGCACATCTGTTTTCAAATACAGATCATTATGGTCGCCAAGATTATAACAACCAAACTTTGTTTGCATATGCGAGAAAACGATGAATGGAATGCCTCGACTGGTGGGCAACCGAGTTTTTGCACACTTGTTCCAATTGATCATATACTCGTAGGGAAAGGACAACTGCCTTCATATCCATTTCGATGTAGCCTAGAGTATTTAAAAAAAATCCACCTCAACCAGGTCCTGGCCACAATAGAACATTGCTGGCTCAATCAGTCAAATGCAGATCATGATAGCTGACAAAACTAAACATGGACCAGGCATTGAATGTGTGTAATCATTGGCCTTTGAGAGACAACGGTGAATGAAATGCTGCATTCGGTGGCGACCGAGTTTCTGCAAACTTGTTTCATTCAATCAACTCTAAGTATCCCTTGCGACTAAGCAAAGTAAACGTTCCATCAGCAACAGCACAACTGTATTGACGAGTGATTATAAAACGATCATTATACAGCCGTTGGAAGGTTGCTTCCGAGTTTATCGAAACTGGAATTGAGAAATCCCCAGCGAGAGAATAAACTACATCTGACCCAGCATTAGCGCGACGTATATTTTCCCCATGTTGCTGGGAATAACGCTTAATGGCTCCTTAATGCTGCTTAGACTGGTTGCATTATTAAGTGACCATCATACCCAAGCTGGTTGTGAAGCACCACATATTTTATTTATAGTAATTGCTTAAATAAGCAACTAGATTTCATGCGCTGTGCGCGCTTCCTCTGTGCGCACATATGATGTTAAATCTATCGCGAACTTTCGCATTAGTCCCAGAGGGTCCGTACAAAATCAAACAGTTTATGGCGAATGTGTCATCTCTTGTCATTATCATGTCTGCAGACGAGGGGAGTTTTTGTTAGATCCATTTCGTTGTAATTTCGAGCGATTGAAGAAACACATCGATTAACTCATGGCATTCACTTCTAACAACATTGTAAGACCGCTCCGGTGGTCTAGTAGTTAATGCATCTGCTTCGGATGCAAGAGGTCGCGGGTCCGATAATCGACAGAGTCATACAAGATATTTAGAAATATGGTAGATACACCTGCCTCTATTGGCGTTCAGAATTAAGAGGTTAGTGTAAGGTCTGGTCGGGCTGGTGTCAGGATAATGTGACTGGGTGGGGAATTGTGCTACATGTATTCAGTATGATGCCTGAGTGCTAGACATCACTGTAAATTGCCACACTGAGGAGATCGTAGCGACATGAATGGGGGAAAACATGTTAAAGTTACGTTGTTAAAAATCTACAAGAACGCACACACACACACACACACACACACACACACACACACACAGAGAGAGAGAAAACGAAAAGAACCGCATTGGACTTGTTCGGTAACTTACGTTGTAATTGCCTACATCACTGATGGCAAACTCCGGTCGGCTGTGGTAAGGTTCATACACAAATCCACGTAAATAATATACAGTTCTTTTATCTTCCTTTGCACCAGGTCAGTATCAGAATGTTTTTACCAGGCTCTGACATAATCGTACGCTGAGGGTTTTCACAGATTCCGTCCCAGTAAAGCTAATGGTCTACGAGTAGCGGTTGTGTGCTACACACATACAACGTCTTATGGAGATTTGGAACAGACATAGTTACTTTGCCGCAACGCTATTACTTCGCTGCTATTTTGCGAAGGAAGCTTCTTCACAGTCAAAACGTAAAAATATTAAAATTACAAGTATGTCTGGAATCTATGTTCCAGACTCTCGAGCGAGTTACTTGAGCTGGTTAACAATCAGTATTCTTTTTTATACACAAGGGAAATTATTGTATAATTCATAATTTTGTTTGTAGTATTTTGTTTACTTTGACATGAACAGAAGCTGCAATTAATTCAACACAGGCTATTATATTACTAACTGTCTTTTCTCTATCAGCGGCGTTGACTCTGGTGTTTCTACAAACACAGGTTCAGTGAATCTTCTACCGGGCGCATGATGACACTCGCGAACAAACCGCATGACCAGCAAAATTGATTATACTACTTTACTCCGATACCACATTTAATGCATGATGAAACACCGAGACTAACACATAACGTGAGCAGATGATTTATGTTTTTTCATGTTCTTCCACAGAGTTAATTTTCCAAGGCATATATATATAATTACGTGTGTAACTGATTTATTATCATTTCATGATTGTTGTAATTTATTCATGTAATTTATCAAACCAGATTTCGATTCCTATGAATAGAGCGATGGTGAGGTTATTACCTCAACCGTGCAAGTGACTGCGTCGTATGATAAAGGTGACAACCAAGATTATGCCAACATCGTGAACTTGAGGGTGTATGATAACACGTTAGTGGTTGTCTCCCTTACGGAGGCGACAGGTGTGGACATGGAGCTGAAGTCGCATATAGAATATAACTGCGAATTTCAAACAGATATGCCAGACGGGTCAGCAGTTTTCTATCGCGCATGATTTTCTCATATATTTTAAGATAATAATAATTTCTTCAAATGTTTAATTGTCCTGTAACTGTTTCATAACGTGGTGTGACACCGTGTGGTCGAATGGTCCAAACCACTCGCCTTTACGGATCACTAAGATCGTAATCATCCGAGTGGATTAGAGAATCGGCCAACATGGGTATGTGAGAAAGCTCGCTTGTAGCGTCACTTTGATCAGGTGTTCTGCCCGGGAATTTCCTGGATTCTTCCTCAATGAAATATATTTGCCACGTTGTGGCGAAATATGGTGATAATCCATAAAAGCACATCATCACAATGTCAGACAGTGCAGATTAGAATCTTAACAGTTTATGGACAAGGGCAAATGTTGGATAATGGTAAATTTTGGCCCTCAAAATAGGATCATTTAGGTGTTTGTAAGATTATTTGCTATAGTTATACAGAGGCAGCATAAATACACAGGATATTAACAGAGACTGTGAAAAATTAACTGTGTTCCTTAAACGTTATTTGTTTATCTAAAACCTCAAATTTGGCCACATTTTCGGATCTTCAAAGTCCTCATAAAATACCAGTACAACCAAAAACATTTAATTATTGACTTGAAGAAAATGTTTGTATTATCGTTCACGCCCATTTTAAACGAATTGAAAAACGAAGACAAACCGTGTTCTTAGTTCACCCTTTATTGTGTCCGTCGCCACATACCACATAATTTCAACAATATCGTAACATTGATTGATATTTTGATAAATCGAAACTACAAAGTGATCATATAGTTGTTAACTGAGAAAGAAAAAAAAATACAAGTCACCAAATATTTTGTGTCTCTTTTTACCAAACAAGAGCGTCTGTATGATAACTTTTTCTCTCTGTGAGTGGCATTCATCCAATAAAAGGCTGCATTCAAAATGGCGGCCAATTTTTTTTATACTATATTACGTGCTGAAAGTTTAGATGACAGTCCTTTTATTTGAATGAAACGCCAAGCCATTTGTTTCTAGCTGCAATAAAGTAAGGCGACTTCAGTATGCGTTAATACGTATGAATTGTTACGAATATAAGTGGAAGTGGTGAAACAAACTCCAGGGTTTAACTCGCGCCTGGACGCTCCAGTGATTGATCTTAGATCATAAAGAAAGGTATGAATACTAATATTCGAACAGGCACTAACTTCTTCAAAGTATAAAAAAATGACATTTTCTCTTTCTATAAACGAAATCGAAACTGAAAATGTCGACTAATAATTGTATGTATGGTTGTATATATATATATATATATATATATATATATATATATATATATATATATATATATATATATATATATATATATATATATATATTATGATCGCGCTTTACGGGGATTCATTAGAGCACATGAGAGTTGAGGGATGAATGCAACTAACATAGAAGAGGCACTTGAAGTAAGCCGATTAACAACAATAACAACAAACACCCGATAATATTATTTTTGAAAATTGTGGTCTGAAAAAAAGAAATGATTATAAGAAATAAAACTTCCTGCGCATATCTTCCTTACCTAGCTCATGTTATATTTTTTATTTGTTTTAATTTTAATTAGTTTGTACACTATGGTCTTTTTTTCATTAATTCATAATCTTTAACTCCAACGAACGTGATCAGAATATAATAATAATGGGAATCACTCCTATGCATTCATGAAAGACATAAAAACTGTATTTAACAAAATTTAATACGAAATAATTGATAGCAGTATTAAATATTCATTTCTATTTCATGAATTGTACTGATACACAAATTCTAAGTAATAACTGCGGCATATAAAACTGCAAACTGACTTGACCTAATCTTCAATCGGCTATAGAATGGACGAATGAATTTGTTATGAAAGAAAAAGTTGGTTGTCCTGTCATAACATGAGGGAGAGAGAGAAGGAAGAGAAGGCTCTGTTAAAAGAAGCGCCGCCACGATGATAAAACAGCTACACTACATCTGAAATGATAAGGCGAAGATCTATTTCCTCGTCGATAGGAACTGACTTTTATTTAATTAAACAACACAAATATATTGACTACATTCTAGAAACACATCTAAAAACTTTATAATAAAAGTTCATGCAATACATATTATATTTTCCCTTTTCAAGCTTATCAACTTCATTTATTCGTATAACTTCTGCATTTTAGAATATTATACAAATAGTTAATTCTCAATCAATTTCAAGATAGCCAAGATATAAAAATGTAATGACCATAATTAGTGTAACAATTAATTTAAAGAAATGCATTTTACTAATTTTAAAATAGAATATTGATTAAGAATATATTGCTAAATAATATTCTTTCTTACTTAAGGAATACTTTATTTCAATCATTAAATCAAAACATGAAGATGGTAGCAAGCTCAACCTTACAATAAAAATTACATAAATATATTTAAATATAATTCTTTAGAACATTTAAACATTCCGTTTCAATATATTATAAATAAAAGTATTAAGTGAACAATGTTGCTAACATAACAATGTTACTATTAAAATCTCAACATTAAAATTACTTATTCCTAAAGAAGTTACGACATATACAATTGTTTTACCTGAAATGATAAGGCGAAGATCTATTTCCTCGTCGATAGGAACTGACCTGACCCTATAATGCGCGGGCTATTTATACACATCTTGTGTCAGGGTATAAGACATCGACGAGAAAATATTTCCGTTCTTTTCAGGTAAGGGTTAGTTTCTCCCGGTCAAAACCGGCTTAATTTGACGTCATCTGACATAAGGTACAACTCAGATTTGTAGTTTATCTATATTCGTTTGGCACTAGTTAGATCCAAATATGATAATTCCTTAAATTTTCTAAACCAGCAACATGTTTAATATATTAAACCAGCAGCAATGTCTGTCCATCTTTAGATAAGAACCATTTTGTATTTACGTCAGTACGGAAGTTTGTTCTATGTTTTACTGATAAGACTTAGGGGCTGACTGATTTTTGCTTTATACCCTATTTCCACACAATAATGTACATTCGTATAGTTGTGCTTTGGAAATAAATGAAATTAATCTTAACACACTTTAGAACTTACTTAATATAAATGTATAAAACATTACTTTAATACAATTCAAAGAAAATATCAATCTTATTAATTTTACTAAAATTCAATCCTAACAAATTGACTACTACAATTCTCAAATAAATATTTATCATAGAAATGTATATATTGTGTACGTATGAAATTTAGTCTACTTTAATGAAATAACATGTATAATAAGGAGAATCGAACTTTTTGGATAATTGTATTCATACCCGAGTGAGCCTCATATGTACACATGCATCTCAATGCAATAAGGTGCCTAGCAATTTAGTTGTTTATTATTATGGGGTTTAACGCCATGTTCAGCGCAAACTCTGCTGTACATGGCTGCCAGTGTACATCTTAAAGGTAAAACCCGGGAAAGAACCAATGACCTACGGGAAGCTACTGGCAAACTTCTCACGTATCCACATTAGCAGATTCTGAGACTGGAACCCACGCAGACCTAGATGAGATCAGTGATCCGTAACGGTGAATGCTTTAGACAACTCGGCCACTCGTGGCTTTGCCGACCAATAGAGTAAGTAATTTACAGTTGTGGAAATGTTGAAAAGTCGTAGCCTTTTCTAATAAATATTTGAATAGAGGTTCGAGGTTTACTTTGAGCTAAACGTTTAGAAATGTTTCCTATTTCCCTCCAGTGAGTTTTGCTTTTCCTGTTGTTCCGTATTTTCTGTCTGTCTTTCTGATTATTATTTTTATTAATAACTTGAACCGTTATCTAACTATTGGTTATAATAAGGGGCTTAAATATCTCTCTGAATACAGTTTGTATTAAAACACCGTGATTAAAATTTATATTTACTCGTTTTATTTTCTGTCTTCTGTTCAACATTATTTTATTTACCTTCCTACTGTTTCCTGAAAGATATGGCAGACATGGTTATATTGGGGGCTTTTTAGTAGCCAAAACGAGCCATACATTTTTTTGTAACAGTGTCTCACATTTTGCACACTTTACAGTCCTAGTTATAAAAGATCCTAATGAAACTGAGTTCGAATCCCGATTCAATCCAAAATGAAAGATGATGACATATGCTGTCGTCAGTGTCGTACTTTGTTAAATCACAGTTATTTCTTGAATCACAGAAAACAATATTCTAGTGTTTGAATTCTGTGTAAATTTCGATAACTGTCCTTGTCCAAGAATTAATTTAGAGCACATGTATCTGAGGAAAAAATAATCTTTTTGAATTTAAATAATTTGAAGAAATTTGAAGAAAAATTAGCTCCCAAACTGGTCTCAACATAAAACACGTTAACTTCTCAAGTGTCAAGGCATTAAATGAAGATGTTTTCTCAAAACATCAATAATAAATCTAGATAAGACGCAAAATAAGTGACCGGATCTGGTCAATCTTCTGAAGAAACCTAACTGATACATATTATTTGTCACGTACTCCAAGTGTCTCCTCGATTTCACTTCATGAATGTTACTCTGAGAAAGAATTTAAATTAACATTGTTTACTTCCACTCTTACTGAATCAAGATCAGGAACTAGGTCAGCAATATATACAAACTTTTTTTTTGTTTTGCAGTCAGGTCAAACAAAACTGAACTGAATTTCCGGACCATTATCTAATTCCAAAATTAAAATTACATTACAATAACTTTTTATGGAATATAAGAGATCAAACTAACAAACAAAGAATTAAATTAAATTAAATCAAACATACATAACAAAGGATCATTATTATATGTATGAAATCAAGGTATCATTTCAATTTTAAAATGTTTAAAACCGAAAAAAAATCTACCTTTTCTCTAAGTGCTATAATTTAACATTAATATGCATTTCTTACTTCATTCTTTTGACAAGATATTCATTTCGTCTTTTACGCGGACAGTTTCATTGCATCTTCTGTCAATTTCTAAATTGCAATCATAATATTGTACTCAAACTGCGCGCACACACACACACACACACACACACACACACACACACACACACACACACACACACACACACACTCCTTATATGTACTATGGACGCATAGGTTTCGAACAAATATATGGTTGATTTTATTAATGATAACGAATAACAATTTAAAACTCATTATGTTTTTACTCTCATTTTGTCAGATATAAACTTTACATAAAAGAAATAAATATGCATATATGACTCAGTTGCAAATTTTCTCAAACATCGCAAGAATAGTTAATACTTCGTTTCGCATTAGATATATAGTTTGTTGCTGTCTGGTTGCATAACTCTTACGTTTCAAAAGACCAATATAGACAAGGTTCAGTCCCTTGCACAGTATTGCGGTTACATTTATCGGCTATTGGAGTTACGTTTTCTTTTATATACATAAATGATCACTCACTCTCTAAATGTATACAATAATTATATGGAAAATTTTATTTTCGAAGTGTAATGCATGAAATTGAATGACGCAGAACTTAACATACATACATACATACATACATACATACATACATACATACATACATACATACATACATACATACATACATACATACATACATACATGACTCATTACTTCACATCATTTTGGGCAAGAAAGTGGACATCTTTGATTCTATGAATGATCAGTAATGACAGGCATTCATATGTGTAGTGGCTGATGGAATAGACACAATTTACAGAAGAGCAAATAAACTTAAAATCGATATCTGAATGTATGCTTGTGCAGTAAATTAGGGACATGGGACCATTTCATTTTCATCTAATAAATAACTCGCATGTGTTCTAAATAAGAGAGAACATGATATCCATTTAAATCGTTCCAGTCGAATGTAAATAATTCAAATTCTTTTATTTTCCACTCACAATCTATGTTGCGTATATAGCTCATTTGCATTGAGTTATCTCACTCATGTGTTTAGATATTGCGTTTTCTTTATATATATAAATAAATAAATATATATATATATATATATATATATATATATATATATATATATATATATATATATATATATATATATATATATATATATATATATATATATATATATATAACTGAAAATCCTTTAATGACAATGGATGTATGGATGTATATTTGTATATTTGAATACATGTAAATAGATTGATTGATGAGCGAACGGATTGATTATTGGATGCATGGATGTATGGAACTGATAGATAATTGAATGGGATGTGGTCTATAATGATAAATAATAACTGATCCAACAAATCGGATTAAATAATTGATATCGACACAGTTTCTTAGTAGTGCAATGTTTCAGCACACTATAGGCTAAACATGGTTGCCAGTATTAATGGTGGAGGAAGAACCCGGGAACACACCGAAAAGAACCACCGACCCACGAGCAGCTACTGGCAATCTTTCTCACATACCCACATTGGCCGAATCTGAGACTCGAACCCACGTAGATAGAGGAGAGATGGCAGTGAACCGTAACGGAGAGCGCTGTCAGGTAATGTTTGTATAGAAAAATGAAGAAACATAAAGTTCCCAAACTATTTATTGCAAAAACAACGACCGAAACATGTAAAATAAATGTAAATGTTGCAGGAATTTGAAGAAAACAGATTCATTAAGCAGAGAGCACGGCAAGGTGGTAGTCACGTTCTTCAAACAAAAATTCGCTGACACATGCTTGGTACTTCTTGAAAATAGTTTTCTCCACCCATATTCGATACTGGTAGGTTTCTGGTCGTTGTTCACAAAACCAATATGTTGAGAATTAAGTGTGCATTATATTTATCTATGAATAGTTAGTGACTACTATATAAAATATCCAAATTCTATGTACAATAACTTTGGAAATTTGTTTATTGTCGATGGCACGTGACCGTATGACCTCTGATGTCATTGACATGTAGGTAACGACAATTGTAAAATCACATGACAAAGAATACAAATGGCCAGATCCAGGTCAAATTTCATCAACGATGTACTTCGTATCGTCTCTCAGCGGATTAAAAACATAACGAATGCTATGCTGACGATTTTTTTTTAGAAAATGAATCATATTCCTATCAAATTTCATGCAGGTCGTTTAAGTTTGCTGGGCCGGCAAGTAAGCGTCTACCCCATGCCCACACCAAATGGTGTCGGCGAATTCCAACTTTTCGATAGGGAATGCTCCCTGACCCTACACCCAAACATGAATGTCCGAATATCAGAAAATGGGGTGGCAAGGGTCAGAGGAAACTCGGACCAACAAAAATGGTACTAACAGCTGCCTCGCTTGGTGCTCAGCATTAACAGGTTAGTGTTAGGACTGGTCGGCCTGGTGTCAGGAGAATGTGACTGGGTGGGACATCATGCTACATGTCTGCGGCATGATGCATCAATGCTAGACATCGCTATAAACTGCCACACTGCCAACATCGTAGCGACATGACTGCTTTTTTAAATAGCTACGTTAAAATTCCCAATCACACAACTCTTTCAGCATACTTTGAGGGTATATTATATAGAGTTATATAGAGAAAAACTCACTCACACTAGCAAGATATACGAGGGTTGTACACGCATATAAGATAAATATATTGTTACGAGGCTATGCTCTTAAAATAAGTACCAGAAAAGAGTGAAGACAACAAGCTTTGTAAAATTTAACAAATAATATATTTCCTCAGACTACAAAGTGATGAAAAAGAGCTTACGGTATTGCGAATTAAATCAAATTGTAATTTAAGAATTAAAACACAATTCATATCAATGAAAAGTTCTAAGTGAATCTCAATCCAAATCTCGATGAAAATCCAAGAAGGAAGGCGGTGACGTATGCAATAGTCAGCGTTGTACTGTTGTGCCAGCAGCTTCTTGTTGAATTACGAAAATATTATTCCAGTTTTCGAAATCTCTCGAAATTCCGGTAAATATATTTTTTCTCCAAGAATTATCAGAGCACTTTAGTAATTGTCAAGTAAAACAATCAATGGAAATTAAATGAATTAATCCCCAAACTGGAAACAAAAGAAAACAACTTTACTTTTCAAGTGTTAAGCCGCGACTGATATAATTCTTTTGATAACATCAGTTATAAGACTATCTAAAATGCAAAACAGATTCCCCGATGGGTCAAGAGTTCATACTTCAAGGAAAATAATTGAAGTTTGTTTACAAATTAACACGTGTCACACGTCACGTAGTCCAGGTATGACATTGACTCATCTAAAGTAATCTTACTATGAGAAGACTAAAATAATAAAAAAGGTTGTTTACCAAAAGTCCTTTATCAAAACTCACTGATTTTAAGGTAAGTAATTAGATACAAAATAAATAGAAAATCAATTAACTCAAACAGAACTGAACTTATTTCTGAGGAAAAAAACAAACAAGTCTAGTAAACAATACTACATTACAATGGCATGTAATGGAATTTAATAAAAACACTAACATACAGCTTATTTATTTAAATATACATAACAATATGTACCAAATTTTTTTTATAGACACACAATTATTGATGAAAAGTATAAATTCAGTCGAATTATATCTCAGTAAACTCGGTATTTTGTGTGCTCATGAAACTGTAATATCACATCTTGCACAAATGGTATGATCAAATAAATTTTCATAGCCGAGAGGACTTTTCACAAGCCACTGAAAATCTAAATATCAGAGATAAAAGTCAAACAGCAGAAAAATGTACAGTAAAATTTAAATGTAAGTCTCGTGCATTCTTTATCTGTAGGACAAATCAAAACTTCACAGACGTGTTTTTATATGAATATTATTCGTGTGAATTAATTACTACCAAACCTCATCAATTTTTTGAACCATTATCATCAGTATGACACTGCGATCATAAATAAGTACAAGCCCCGCCCCTACAATGCTTCATTTTAATGATTCCATAAATAATAAATAATTTAAACAGTGTGAAAGGAATTACTTGGAATTTTTGGAAGAATATGGAAAATATTCTGAAGCTATGAAAACATGACTGTGAGATTGAGGAGTAAAATTTACTGTTATTACTGAAGCATTACATTTATTTACTATAGCGGTACTATATACTATATTTAGTAGGCTTTATAGTACGTACATTGCCAAGATTCATACATGCAGAAGATTATACAATACTTACTGCGATATCGGACTGTAACAGATTATACAATATATAATGCGATATCGGACTGTCGGTACAAGTAGCAGATTATACAATACGTATTTCGATATCGGACTAACGATACAAGAGGTAAAATGACATCGACTCCTACCCTTTCAAATGTACTTGCTGCAACAGGGCACTAGTACTATCTGAATATACAGAAACCATTTTGAAAATGTTGTATATGGTCTCATTTCTAACCGTACTTTGCCTTTATTATTATTAGACTCCAAATTCTGCATGAGATTTTATTTCAAAAAGTAATAAGCGTTTATATTTATTTGTCCTCCGAACTCCTATAATACAACTGTTTAAGATTTCATCCGACATTTTGGTCTTAGGAAACGATTATGGGATTGTAAGCTACATTTACGTATAGACATTACATTTACTAACGATCTCTCAAAGCTGAATTAGCAAGTAAAAATGAAAATGTTTAGAGTCTAATTCATTTATAATTTTCTTAACATAAACATACTGCAATATATTGTTATGCTTTGCCACTTTTACTGGTGGTTTCTCTTGCTGAGCAGAGGGAACAAGGATGATGGCTGTTTTTGCAGATGAATCAAAATATTAATAAAAATACTGCCCCGAAATATTGAACATTTTGTTAAAGAACGATACCGCCTTCAACATTTATTCTTCTCTCATCTTTGAAGTATATTGTAGTACATCGCCACGAAGTGCTACTGTATCGATATGTTGTCCCACTCGCGATGCAAGACATTGGATATCGATGCGGTATATTGTTGAAGTAAACATCGCCTTTCCAATACTCATTTATAAATCGTTTCTCCTCAAATATTTGCTGATTTGATACCTTTGATTTTCATGACAACTGCGATTTATTTAAGAATTTCATATCGTAACAATGACTTTAATTTTATCAATGCTTTGCACATACCATTTTGCAGCAGACATTAATGCTACTTAATTTGGATACATTAATAATGTATTCCTCTTAGAATATTTCTATGAGACGCATATTGTTTCTTTTGGATGCCCCTGGAATGTCAAAACAGCTGATACAAAATTAAGTTGCATGAAAATAGTTAGTGGAGCTCTCATCACCGCCCCGGGGCCACTTACACTCAGTCAGCCACTAACGTAGTTTTATATCTTGTTTTGTAGATTTTGATCAATTTGCGCTAATACGTCTGCTCTTTTATACGTTGTATCAATATTCGACGCATATGAACTGCAAATAAACCTAAATCTCTATTTTTAGGCCTACATACATCACACTACAAGTACTGCATTGTATCATCCACAATACAAAATAGAGTTTAACCGGTCTTCGTTGTATGCTATTTAGATATTTGCTATCCGAATATTTATTTGAATTACAAAATTAGCATAGTAAACGACGAATGTCGAATGACCCCGATGGTCCAGACAGGTTTCTCAGCATTTGGCACTCAGCTTACTAAAACATGGAGTGGAACGAAGCATGTCAATTGATAGAAATGTAGTATTTGTTCTCATGATGTTTATTCCTTCAAAATAATCTGGACTTCCCTCTTCAATCTGTCCCTAATTCTGCAGATTGTATCAGTCATGTAGAATGTATTTACCATATGACCGATTAATGATTTCATCATTGTCGTCATCATAATCATTTTTTTCATTTTCATTTTCTAATATTAATCACATGTATTTACAGTTTGCATCATTACTGAATATAAGAAAGCGATGTTTGTATGAAATACAATATCTTACGATTATGTTAATTACAAAAGATAACATAGCGATGTTTGTATCGAATACAATATCTTACGATTATTTTAATTACAAAAGATAAGATAGCGATGTTTGTATCTAATACAATATCTTACGATTATTTTAATTACAAAAGACAAGATAGCGATATTTGTATCTAATACAATATCTTACGATTACGTTAATTACAAAAGATGAGATAGAGTGATTGTATTATATACAATACTTTCTCTATACAGTTGTGCTCATTACTGCAGACAAGATGGTAATGACTGTCTCAGATACAATATGTTCTGTATACAGATATGCTCATTACTGCAGACGAAATTGTGCAAACTGTATCAGATACAATACCTTGTCTTTACAGTTAGACTCATTATTGAAGATGAGATAGTGATGATTGTATCAGATACAATACCTTACCTTTAAAATTAGACTCATGATTAAAGATGAGATAGTGATGATTGTATCAGATACAATACCTTATCTTTAAAATTAGACTCATTATTAACGATGAGATAGTGATGATTGTATCAGATACAATACCTTATCTTTAAAATTAGACTCATTATTAACGATGAGATAGTGATGATTGTATCAGATACAATACCTTGTCTTTAAAATTAGACTCATTATTAACGATGAGATAGTGATGATTGTATCAGATAAAATACCTTATCTTTAAAATTAGACTCATGATTAAAGATGAGATAGTGATGATTGTATCAGATACAATACCTTATCTTTAAAATTAGACTCATTATTAACGATGAGATAGTGATGATTGTATCAGATACAATACCTTATCTTCAAAATTAGACTCATTATTAACGATGAGATAGTGATGATTGTATCAGATACAATACCTTGTCTTTAAAATTAGCCTCATGATTAACGATGAGATAGTGATGATTGTATCAGATACAATACCTTATCTTTAAAATTAGACTCATGATTAAAGATGAGATAGTGATGATTGTATCAGATACAATACCTTATCTTTAAATTAGCCTCATTACAGAATACGAGAGATTGATTATTTAATAGTGTACATACTGTATTTAAGTTTGGTTGAGAATTATCTTGTTCTAGAGTTATTACCTTTATTATAGTTATTGCACACGGATAATTAAATCGCCCGGAGGTATGTCAAAGTTTCGAATTACCAGCATTAACTTAAACTGCACACATATATTTTACACTGCTATCTACACCTTGGAGGATAGAACATATATTTTAATGCTGCGTCCTACGACATCTATTGGATTTCATGAGTTACTTTCTTTAATATGTAATGCCAACTAGCCATTATAGCATAACAGTGGTGCGTTGTACATCGGCCGAAAATGATGGAGGCAATAGACCTAAAAAGGATACTTTGTAAGTTTAACATCGAAAGCATAACTACGAATACATTACAGGTGTATTCGAGTGAAAGGTATTTGTATAAACACTGACCGGCAGTGGACAGTTGCTTTTTATGAGTCCATTCAAGTTGTGTGCTCCCTTTGTCCCGATCACGTAGAAACAGTGTTCAAATTTGAACAACTTAGTTTTGTGCAAGCCACCACATCCAACGAAAGTCACAGACCAGAAACACATTAATTCGATATGCCAAGGTGTAGATAGGGTTATCATATCGGCACCCAGGCCAGCGAAGATGTCTGGCAACATGTCATGAAAGTATTTCACCCGTGTCGACTAAGCATATAACCCTTCAGAGCAATTATAACAATGTACTTCGTGGGACTCTTGCTTATCGGTGAGATTTTGAAGCATTGGAAATTTGCATGGTCAATTAGTGTTAATACACATTTCTGCATGATTTCAAATATCAATAAACCATGACTTAAAATGGAATTAGGTATAAAATACAGCCTTCATGTAAACAAGAGTTGGGTGAAAAATGTGGCGTATCAAATAAGCACGAGTAATGACCTGAATACATAAACCGACATAATAACTGTATCAGCGTAGATTGGTGGAAGGGTTTCCTTAGATGCACATTCAATAAATTTCACGCATGTCGTTAAGTTTGTGGCCCTTAAAAATGTTCAGTATTCCATAATATTCGATCTGCGATTTGTTCCAGTATAGGCAATAATTAGAACTTGATGAATCGTTATCGGAGTTTACAGCAATTTCAGAAAACGAAGATAATAAAATTGAGATCTACATCGGGTCAACTGTATTTAGAGATGTGATATATTTTTCCCTTCAAGGAAATCACAATTGCGCCTTGAGTGCGAATCTTTGGAAACAAGTAAAACCTCGACAACGTTTTCAGGCACCATAGCTTCAAATATTCATTTTTCAAATAATATTTTGATGGATTTGCAGTGTACTGAACGACTTGCATGAGTTAGTTTCATTTTATTGAAATTTCTATGCCGACCTGATTTGACGGTACTTGTTATTATTGTGGAGAATTTAGTCGACAGACTCACGTCGATTCTGCACGTTTCTTCTTCCCGTTATTATTTAGCGGGTCGGCTAAAGTGAAGTCCGAATTTTATCCTCATAAGTAATTGATAAATGCGGAAATGGTATTTGAAACCTGGAAATTGTTGTCAGAATCAGGAGGAGTTCTGGTACAAAGACGAAATTTATCATGAACACGTTTGTGCCAGTTAGTTTTTATTCGGAACCTAAATACTCATGTAACGAGGGTTGATTGTACATAATCATGTGTTTAGTCACACAAAACATGTTTCAGTTTGAAACAGGTCGTCACTTACAAATATCAAACTTTGTTGCTTTCCACATTCTTGTTATCGTACAAATTATCGACTAGTTTAGACCAAGTTATTCACAGCGTACAAATGCTATAACACTCCATTTTTCAAAACGTTTGAGAGCAGTTTGGGCCATGATTGATTCATCATATCGGACACTGTATTAAACATAGATTCAAAACACTATAGTTTCTTTTTAACCAAAACATTCTCATATTTCAAAACATATACCTTACAAGAAATGGCTATTAATGAAATATTAATCCATATATTTGTTTGCTTTATTTACAGGTAATAATTGTATATGATATTATGTATTGAATCTCATTATATATGCAATAAGGGTATTATATCAATTTTAACGTGAAATTATTCCTCTTATCTTAGGTTAATTACTCTACATACATTTATTTTGTTATTTTCTTATCTTAGGTTAATTACTCTACATACATTTATTTTGTTATTTTGAGGGGACCAGTGTTGCCGAGTGGTATAAAGCGCTCGCCTTTACCGATTACTGCCATTTCACATCTGTTCGCGTGAGTTCTAGTCTCTGGGCATGTGATAAACCTTGCCAGTAGTTTCCCGTCATTCGGTGGTTCTTCTTGGGATTTTTCCGCTTTCATTCACAAGTTTTTCTGGCTGCCATGTATAGCCTGTACTAACAGTTTATTGAAATTGTTGAAATCTTGAAATCTGGTACCTGTATAAGCATCTCCTCACGCTACTACCTCCCCCACATGACCCTCCACACCTTGTGCTTATATACATCTTCCTCTTTCCTCCTTCACTACTCCTCCTCTTCCTTATTATTATTAACACGTTATGAAGTATATCGCCATTATTCACGGACTAAGTAACGCATTTGTTTATATCTATTTTAGGAAGTAATATTATTTGCTATTTAACCAAGTGGTCCCTACCGAATCAATATGTAAAAAAGGACGACATTTATTGATGGATGTACCTCCTCATTCGTAATATGAATTCTAGTTAATAACTCTGGAATAGTAAACAGCTACACTACACGGCTTTGTACTTTTCTATATTATGAATGTATGTAACAAAATACACGTGTATTTACTTAGTTTGAAAGGACCTGAAAATCAAACGTTTAGAGAATTCAACTTAATTTTATACTTAACATTTCACACGCGCACACACACGCGCGCGCAAAATGTATTAAATAAATCATTATAAATCTGATAGCACCCCCCCCTCCAAAAAAAAATCCCCCAACGACATCACATCCTGTTAGGATGAGGTCATTAAACTCAGACTGTCGCAGTTGTATAGCTTTCATAGGTAGTTGAGTTCAGCTAAGGGTTATTGGGCGTATGTTCTATCTATACAAATAGTGGCGGTGTTTTGATAGCAGTGTATATGTGCTGGCCGGTTGTCGCTAAGGCTGGGTGAAGTCATACAATTTACTATTTTGTGATTGCATGATTAATATAGGGCTTATTTCAGCTTACTCGCCCTTCTTTAATTGTTTGTTGACAGTCATAACCGATACAGACGTACGTAGGAAGATAAGGTAAACCGGGAAACACTATAAATTGGGACAGAATTTATTTTTTCACGACAGTTAGTACCGAAGATGGGATCGTAGTGATTATTTCAGATGCATTTTCTTGCCCTTACAATCAGCGTCATTACCGAAGATGAAATGTTGATAACATTATCAAGTACAATGCCTTGCCTTTACAGTTAGCCGCCTCATTACTGAATATGAGAGTGATGATTTAATGTTTTGTATATATACATAATTTAGTATGTTTTGGCGGAGAAATATCTTGTTCAGGAGAACCTTCATTATAGGTTTATAAATACTCTATGCATTTATATTTTGTAACATAATTTTATTGTATTTTACATATGTTGGAGCTTTTATGTTATTTATGGAGGAAAAGAACTGCATGTAACATAAAAAGTGTGTAAATTGTTCAAGTTGTTCTTTTTCATGTATGTATGAATGTATGTATGTATGTATGTATGTATGTATGTATGTATGTATGTATGTATGTATGTATGTATGTATGTATGTATGTATGTATGTATGTATGTATGTATGCATGCATGCATGCATGTCTGTCTGTCTGTCTGACGGACTTTATTTCCTCTTCAACAGAGATTACATCAGATTAATCAAATTCAGGATAATACAAAATCATGAAATACAACAGAAAAGAGTATACACATATACACACACACATACACACATCTACACATATATATGTGGAACAACATGAAACCATTCTCAAATGAAAAAAGATAGTAAAAGGTGACACTCTTATGTTATATGAGCCAGAGAGCATTATATCTCCGTGATCTGTCATATAACAATGTATACATTGACTGACTGCCAAGGCATTCATATATATCTGAATAGATTCGTCCTTTGATGTATAATAAAGACCTTATGCAAGCAGTTTGTAATGTTTGAAATACAAACATGGCTCATAATGGGTATACATGCTTTAGCTAACGATCAGCCTACCTGACATAATTGAGATTGGACAGAGAAGTAATTGGCCCGTGTAAAGGTGAGCATATATACCTGTAAGAAAGGATAATCTCGTCTTAGGTAAAGGAGAAGAACAGAGTTAAGAACAATGCCTTTGTTGTCTGGATGTATGAAGGAGATTTTTGTTGTATTATGTATCTAATCTGATTTGTCCATGTAGTAACCTCGCTGCTTCTTAAATAATTGTAAACATATTGAAAATTCAAACCAGCATTTTGAATGAAACACATGATTAAGGAAGTTATTTAACCATATTTCACTCTTTCTCTTTATTTATATCGTTCGAGCCCAATGTCTTATTATGTTTGATTATTGTTTTTGTTCCGTCGTCTTCTTAAAGTGTTTTTGTGCTCCGTTTTGGGCAAAAATCATCCTTTTGTTTGAATGTCATTAAAGCGGAAAGTGCTCCATTATGTTGCTCTCATTGCCACCTATGATGTCTTGTTGCCAGTTAATTGCATTGTTTCCAGGTCTGTTGTCTTGTTGCCAAGTACGAGTTGCTCTTTTTCCTACTCCGAGACCTTGCCACTAGCTACACACACACACACACACACACACACACACACACACACACACACACACATATATATATATATATATATATATATATATATATATATATATATATATATATAGAGAGAGAGAGAGAGAGAGAGAGAGAGAGAGAGAGAGAGAGAGAGAGACAGAGAGAGAGACCCACCCACCCAGTCAGATTATCACCAGTCCGACCAGTCCTAGCACTAACCTTCTACTGCTGAGCGCCAAGCGAGGCAGCTGCAAGTACATTTGTTATAAGAAATTTGTATCACTTGGTAGAGGCTCGAACCAGCGACCTCCCCCATACGAAGCGGACGCTCTAACTACTTTGGCAACCGTAGCGGGTCTATATCACGAGGAACTGACTAATGCTTGCAACATAACTGTGGTGATGTCGTACACACACACAGACGCACACATATTTCATCCACTCGTCCCGTACCTCCATCTTTATGTTATATTGACATTCTTTTCTCCATGTCTTCATCTTCATCCTAATTATTATTATTATTATTATTATTATTATTATTATTATTATTATTATTATTAAAATTATTATTATTGAGAATACGATCATCATTTTCAGAAAAATATATTTGTCCCTTGATCCACTGACTCTTAATCAATATGGTAAACTATACAAAATTTATTAATGGCAGTGCCATCTAAGTCATAACCAGATTTACCGTGAATAACAAAAGGGGAATATAACGGAAAGTTTTACCTTTTCTATTTGATGGATGAAATAAATAAGAACAAAAAAGCGGAATTTCTTTATTTGAATCTACTTGAAGATGTGATGCTTTACACTATACCGGACTTTAAACTTAAATTCACACAACTTCGCTCTTTGTTCATAAATCAATTTTAGCTTTGTTGCAAAATATATATTATGTACGAAAAGAGATGGAAGAACAGATACGTTTCAAAATGTTTTAATGTTGCTAACGACGTTATAAATGAAACTTATTGTGCCATGAAAACCCAGTGCCATTTCAATCGCCAAGAATAAAGCTGATACAACAAGTATGGTTTCTAGAGACAACCATGCCCATCATGTCATTGCTAGCAGAGTTTAACCTTCAAGTTCAGTAATTTATTGATTTTAGAATATGTTTTATTTATATAAATAGTAGGGGTATTATTTTATACCTACGTGTAGGTGCATAACTCAGTGTCGCAATGACTGCATAAAATTTACTATACTGGTATGATGTGATTAATATATGATTTTGTTTACAACTAGCTCGCCTTTTTGTGTGCTTTTAGGTATAGCCATATATATGCATACGCAAATAGAAGAATGGGAAAAACCCAAGGTAATTATAAGGAACATAAATATTTGCTGCTTTTGTTTTCTTTATTTTTTTTTTTACTGTAGAGCGATAATTGTACTGGGTCAAATTTAATACTTTACCAAGATTTTGTTAAAGATTATGTGAACAAAACTTGTTTACGATCGCGACAATTAAAACATTTTACGAGTACTTATAATTTCCGTCTGCTCTTTTGAAAGGCTGTTTTACATACAGCACAGGAACAGTGAGGGTGAACAATTCTTTTTGATGGAACGTCATTTTTGAGACAAAAAGCTTTCTACGAATTTGTTTTTTTTTCTTCAAATGGTCGATAACGCCAAACCGAAGCCTCTAACTAACCGAGAGTTTCTCTAATTAGGTTAGTTTACTTTGTTACCTTATCCAGTCGTATGGAGTATTATACAGATAGATTAGCATAAAAGCGAATAGAAGCAATTAAGAAATATTTTAAAGTCCGTGATTATGTCATATAAAAATTACAAGAACGTCAGGAATGTCAGGTGGAGTTTGCAGAGGGTTCAGAACAATTATTTAAATCGGTAAGAAAGGTTACTGAAAGAGTTTCATAGGCTACTGAAGGTCGTCTTCCAACGTTAGGACAAACTACCACAGTGACTGTCAAAACTGCGAAATAAAATAAGAAAACAGAAAGACTTTTACGAGACTTTTGGGCTATATAGTTGCTGTTCTGCCTCATGGTAGAGAGGAAGGAATACTTAAATAAACTCCTGCTGAAAGAGTTGAAATTGGAAGAAAAGAAAAAGGAAAGGAGAAGGAGATAAAAAGTGTTTAATTGGCTGAAAAATTTAATAAAGGAGTTGTTGACAATATTAAAAATATTAAAATTAATCTATTAACTGATCTTGTAGTGAAAGGTTTCCTAAACAGAGGTTCATTTCTTAAACCTAATTATGTGAACGTAGATTTCCATAAATATTACAAATGGTTGTATCGTATATATTTTAACATGTTGCAAGTAAGAGATAAAGATTTAGTATTTCGAAAATTCGATGATGAAGTAAATAGAAAATATGATATAATGCTATATCAATTGCAAGCTTAACAATTTTAACTTTAGGTTTTATTCTTGTAAAAGGTTATTGACCCACCCCTCTGATTGTCAACGTATTTATCTATTCAGGTGTCTCATATTCTCTGCAAATGATATCATAAATTCAGCGTATACAACATTCCCAATACACTTAATAAATCCATCATCACAAACTACTACTGGTGAATGTATCAAGCACCTTTTCTTGCCTTTACAGTTAGTACTGAAGATGACATGATAGTGATTATATCAGATGCTTTTTCGTGCCCTTAGTCAACGTTATTACCGAAGATGAAATGTTGATAACAGTATCAAGTACAATGCCTTGCCTTTACAATTAGCCGCCTCATTATTGAATATGAGAGTGATGATTTAATGTTATATATATATATATATATATATATATATATATATATATATATATATATATATATATATATATATATATATATATATATATATATATATACTGTAGTACGTTTTGGCGGAGAAATATCTTGTTCAGGAGAATCTTCATTATAGGTATTTAAATACTGTATGCATTTATTTTTTACAACATAACTTTGTTGTACTTTACATATGTTGGACCTTGTTATTTGTAAGTTACCTGCAGTTCTTTTCCTTCATAAATAACACAAAACAAAGTGTTTACATCTCTCGAGTTGTTCCTTTTTCATGTCTGTCTGTCTGTATGTATGTATGTCTGACTGACTGACTGACTGATTTTATTTCCTCTTCAGAAGATATTTCATTAAGTAAATCTTTCGTTTTAAAGAAACGTTTGGGACATAGCTTGTCATTAAAGGGCCTACAGTACAATATATATATATATATATATATATATATATATATATATATATAAACCAAAGTAAGGAACACGCAATTTCTAAACACATGAGTGAGAGAACTCGTTGAAAACGAGCTCTATACGCAACATAGATTAAGAGAGGAATATAAAAGAATTTGAATTACTTACATTCGACTGGAACGTTTTAAAAGGATTATCATGTTCTCCCTCACTTAGAACACATGTAAATAATTTAACAGATAGAAATGAAATGGGTCAATATCCCTACTTTACTGCACAATCATAATATCAGATATCATTTTAAAGTTTAATTGCTCTCCTGTAAATTGTGTAAATTCCATCAGCCACCATACACATGGATGCTTGCCATGATTGATCATCCATATAATCAAAGATGTTCACTTTCTTGCCCAAAGAGATATGAAGTAATTAGTATGTATGTATGTATGTATGTATGTATGTATGTATGTATGTATGTATGTATGTATGTATGTGTGTGTGTGTGTGTGTGTGTGTGTGTGTGTGTGTGTGTGTGTGTGTGTGTGTGTGTGTGGTCAGTTTATATAGATGGTTAAGCAATTTTGTCAAGAAAATAAGTAACGTTCCAAGCGCAATGCAATCCAACAACAAATATGTCGATACCAAAGACAAAAATAGGTTAATACAGATACATCTCTTTAAAAAACAATGTACATATAAGTTCATTTACATGCATTGAAAAGTCTGACTAATTTATAAATCTGTAAAATAATAAAACCTATCAAGCTATGATAACCTAGAGGCGTACTTTTGAGTACATGTTTATAATTTAAATTCACTGCATATTTCATTCGAGTTTTATTCAGTCAACATATTAATGAAAATAACAATATGAGATAGAATTACAACATGTTATTATCTTAGACTATACAATACAATAAATTATAAACTCTAGAAGTAATTTTCACATGAGAAGAACATGAATATAAAAGGCCTTTGTCAGTGTATGCACTATCATCCGTGGATTTGACCAATATACTTAATGGAATGGATTTTCTAATTCTAACACTTTTAGGCACATATGTCATACATTTCAACAACATCACAGTAATTGTATGATACAAAGAATCTGTCTATGTCTCTGTAAAATTTTATTGTGAGTGGTTTCTTCTTTTCTTCCTTCTTTGTTATCAGTGCCTTGATCAACTTGCCGTCCGTTGATATCTGTTGGACATTGAACGACCTGCAACCACACAAGAAAATGTTACCCTCTCTGTCAGTATCAATCCCGCGTGGTCCTTTCATGTCCTGATCGGTGTAAGTAAACAAGACAATCCAGAATGTGTTGTAGGCAACCATTTGATTCCCATTATAATATGATATGTATATGATTGTTTCAGATTTATTTATTTTGACATATTGTGGACATAATAGTTTCTCACTTTGATAATTGTCCGGTCGGAAAGTTCTGATCTCTGAACCATTTATATCTAATATCAGGATACTATGTTCGTCACTTCCTGTAGTGATCACTAACTGATCCTTAATCACTCCTATACCCCAACACTGGAGCCTTGTTTTGATCTCTCTGACACTGTGCATCTTGTCATCTATGCCAAAGACAAGAATGGTCTTTTTTAAAGGTAAAGTCACGGCCATGTTGTTGTCAGGTAGGATGCAAGCCTTCCATGGATTGCCTTGGAGTTTCATACTCTCTTCCAACTGAAAAGTTTCCCCATACACTTTAATTTTCTCATTGTTGGACTCGACAAAAACATGCTTCGGTCTTTGAAGTGTCAGAACATCCGATATGTAACATGGTAATTTATCATCCGATAGCTTCACATTGAACTCAGATACTTTCACAGCTTTTCTGTCCTTTAACGGCGTTCCACTGAATCCACTAACAGTCTCCGCTTTTGGCTGCGATGGTGTTACTACAGGACATAGAGGTAGTTTTGTTTTAGATCGGGTCACCGTTATTTGTCCAAATGTATTTAAGTCATTAATCAAATCCTGTAGTCTTTTATTAACGTCTAACCCAATTTTGATATATTTCAATTCTTCTTGATACTCCGATATAGCTTTAAAATATCTGTTTTGATTCTTCTCCATGTTGTGGAGCATTATGACCTTCTGGACCTCTGACCCGTGGGTCATCACAAGATCAAGTTGAGCAAGGTCACTGCCAATCGCAGAACGCAAACTCTGTCCCCTGGCCTCTTGATTATGTAGGGTCAAATCTTCATCTTTATGATTTCCTTCAACAGAAGCAGTTAAATCATCCTCGAATTTCTGTAGTTTGGCATTTATTTCTGCTCTCAGACTCCGGATTTGCTGTAAAATGGCAGATTTGTCATTTTTAATGTCATCGGCGTTTTCTTTTATCTTGCTTCTTATTTGTTTCATGTGCTCTCCGATATTACGTATGTTGGTCTCCAAATATTTTGATTTTGCTTTCGCATCAAAAATCTTTATCATGTCATCAATCGGAATGACTCTTTCGCATTTTCTATGTTCAAGAAATCCACATGTATTACAACAAAGTGAACTGTGATCCAGACAATAGAATTCGATGCTTTTATTGAGATGTTTAAGACATTTTTCTATGGCGGATAGGCTGGCAATCCTAATACAAGTGTCATAGTCTGTGCTCAAATCGATAACATTGTGTGAAATACCTGACAGGGTTTCATTATGGTGTTCTTTACATAATGTGCACAGGAATTTTTTACAGTCTTTACAAAATGATTTTGCTGACGTTTCTCTATTCCACGTGAGACAAATATCACAGGATTTTTCACCAAACGTTTCCACTGCTACATCTAATACAGATGATACAATGCTGTTCACTTTAAATAACTCTGCCCACTGGTCGACACTCGCTGTGGTATCAGGTAATGTTGTGTCCGCCCTGCATACCGGGCAAGGAAAACATGCCTGAGGAGTCCCCCTGTTGATCACCTTACTGTTAATATGTGACTGAAGACACAAATTACAATAGCTATGTCCGCATGGCAGAACGTTCGGTCTTCTAAGCGTCTCTAGGCAAAGGGGACATTGTAAGACTTGAGCAAATCGTCCCTCTGTCGGTGAAGAAGTCGCCATTTCGTTCCAGTTTATTCACGACCTAAATTATTTCAAGGTATAGACATGAGGGTTTTTTCCAGGTATTATCTAGTTTAAGTGACGTCATAATGCTATAAATAGCTCATGCAAATATATTCATCTAACCTTGTGTATTTAGTGCCACCGGTAAGGTAAAGAAAAGGGTATTTATATTACGTGTCATTCTACGGTAATAATATGAAGAAAAAGAAACAAAGTATTTTCATCTCTCAAAATATGTGAAATCTATCTTATAAGCTCTCGTTCCTTTCCAGTCCTATTTCCTTATATATATATATATATATATATATGTATATTATATATATATATATATATATATATATATATATATATATTGTAATAAATTTGGAGTATGCATTTGACAACGCCCCGTTTTGAAGCAATTCTTAGATTTATTTGTGTGATTATTTGGATTCGGCGCCATGTTATATTCCTAGCCCGAAATAATTAGCCAATTATTAGGAGCAAACGTCACAGAGCCGAGTATTAGTGAATTTGAACCATACTAGGGTTCATTAGGTGGCAGGGTCTAGTTTCGTAAATTGGCCCCTGGAAAATTTCTTAACTTAAGGGCATGGTGTGAGTTTTTGAGCTACTATTGTGTAACAATTAAAGATATGGATAAATTTGTGAACTAGGTGTTTCAGGCTTGTGTTGTTCTTGAAATTGATGTCAGACATGTATACTTTCCATAGTTACTCTGCAGTATGTTGATTGTGAAATACCAATAGTCGGCTAGGAAGAAGAGCTAGCCTCCCATAGCAGTAGACACGTGGGTTCAAGGCAAGTGGAATATCTCAAAAACGGCATGGATGACAACTATTATGAATTGCATCAAGCTATTTAGTAGACAATGTTTTTCAAAATTTTCATCTAGGGAAAGACCTTGCGTTTGCACTCTGAGCACCACATGCTGTCAAAAATGGCCTTCGGATGTGAAAAATGCATGTATAAAATAGGGGTTACGGTACATAAACATTTTATTCTAAGAGCTTCATTAGACTTGTCAGGTCAAGTGTGTGATATGATTATGTTGCGCTACATAATACCTATCCAGAAATATGTACCTTTTTGACCACACTCGCGTATTATATTTTTAATGAATTTTTATATTAGGCTGGTGCATGCGACATTAAATTTGTACATAAAAACTGGACCCTGCCCCCTTAGTACTAAATTTAGTTCCAAGCCCTTTCCCTGTGTAACATAGTCCATATTAAAATCTAATGGTGTATAATATTGTTGTGGTTGAAATGGCAATAATTACGGTAGGAAACCAGTAAATTATGCAATGAAATCAATAAGATGGGACTTGTTCATACCGTTTATGTGGACATAGACCACAATTAATTTTACTATATGTTCTCTACATATATTTCTCAGTACTGACCTTTCCACAGTGTGACAATCAATACAAATCATATGTTAATCTAAAATACCTCCAAAGATGACTTCACGGTGAAATTCTTGTCAAGGGTTGATCCGCATTTTTTTGAGCTGCTGCACTGTAAACAGAGCAGCATGTAAACAGAACACATATTTCACTTCCGGATCATCACCAAGGCCTTATTACTCCATGTGCACTGTCGAAAAAATACACACTGACAACCACTCTCTCTGCTCATATTCTCAAGAATAAACAATTACCTTTAAATCCCTACTAAATATGCATCAATATAACTCTTCTATCACCACCAAAATGAGAGAGGAACAAATGTTCTAAAAATAGACTGGAACAACATTCGTGGGTACTGAACTGGAAGTATTAATTGTGGTGTGATTCCATGTGTCCAGAGTGGAAAATATTCGAAATAATATACGCGTGATACGCCGGAAATTATATGGATTGACTGGCCTAGGGCGGCGCAGTTAAATAGTTCCCAGTTAGAAATGGAATACTAGTGTATTTTCTATGTCATAACGGGCTGGCGGTACGGAAATCTGATGATAATGAAGAAAAACCACGCAAAGGTGCGGTTAATGGAATTTTGGGCAAGTATTTTTAGCTGTGGTCACCAATTGATTGATTCGCGCCAGGGATTTGACACCGCTCGGTCAAATGTATACCCCTGTGCGTGTAACAATATATATATATATATATATATATATATATATATATATATATATATATATATATATATATATATATATATGTGTGTGTATATATATATATATATATATATATATATATATATATATATATATATATATATATATATATATATATATATATATATATATATATATATATATATTGAGAGAGAGAGAGAGAGAGAGAGAGAGAGAGAGAGAGCGCATTGTAAATATACGACAAAACGGAATGTGCTATCCTTATATTATAGAGAGAATGCTTGATAATTGTGGACAGAATTAATATTTAATACAAATAATACTATCATATACAGGTTTGAAATGTTTTAATTCGTACTCTGAGGAGATTCAAACCCTCGACTGCGGGTGAAAAGGAACCCATGGAAAATGGGTCGGTGTATGCAGGCAAAGCGAACGGTGCCGTTTACCCGCGGACCAAGGTTCGATCCTCTGTATAGTACGATTTTTTGTATCTAACCTGTATGATAGTATTATTTGTATTATATAATAATAACAATAATAATAATAATAATAATAATAATAATAATAATAATAATAATGATAATGATATTATTAATAATAATAATAATAATAATAATAATAATAATAATAATAATAATAATACAAACACTGAACATGAAATTTCAGTTTAGTTTGTTAACATGGAATGGACTATGTATATGACTTTGGATTAATACGGTATTTTTTTTCTCATTTAACAGTTACGTAGAATAACAATACATATTTATGGAATGTCCCCCATTCGATTGTATAATGTCTGACACTGTGTGTATATTTGTGTGTTCCCGTTCTGATAGTAAAATTTCTGACACGTTATTTGCAGGAAATTAACCGCAAATCTATTATAAATGACACACACACACACACACACATACACACACACACACACACACACACACATATATATATATATATATATATATATATATATATATATATATATATATATATATATATATATATATATATATATATATATATATATATATATATATCATATGCATGGTAAAATAAATCTTTCTTTCCCAAAGTTTGCTAAAATAACTATGTCCCCAGTTTGATATTAAAAATCTTATGTCCCCGTTGTGTATGTTTTAGAAGTCTATGTATGTATGTATGTATGTATGTATGTATGTATGTATGTATGTATGTATGTATGTATGTATGTATGTATGTATGTATGTATGTATGTATGTATGTATGTATTGGCTGACTGCTTAGGCATTGATATAAAGCTGAATAGATTCGTCTTTTGATGTATAATAAAGACCTTATGTAAGCAGTTGGTAATGTTTGAAATACAAACATGACTCATAATGGGTATACATGCTTTAGGTAACAATCTGCCTACCTGCCATAAAGATTGGACAGAGAAATAATTGACCCGTGTAAATGTGATCATATATACCTGTAAGAAAGGATAATCTCGTCTTAGGTAAAGGAGAAGAACCGGGTTTAAAACAATGCCATTGTTGTCTGGATGTATGAAAGGAGAACATAAAGACTTATTTAAATAAGTAATATAGGATTACGTTACAAAGTGTTCCCTTGAAAATATATTATGATAACGATGTTCTTCACGGACTCTTGCCTTTCAGCGAATATTAAAGCATTGAAAATGTGCAGGGTGAATATACTTTCACCACTAGCTTTAGTAAATATGGGGAATATATCGTGTACAACTAGGGTCAATACACATGGTAAATACAGCTTTTAGAACTAGCTTTAGTAAATATGGGGAATATATCTTGTACAACTAACTTTTGTAAACATTTCAGCATAACTGCAAATGTCAAGAAAACCAGACTTCAAAAGTATAAATACTTCCTTGGCACAAACTAGAGTTTTGTATAAATTCAGCCCCAAGGATAAATACGAGTAGTTAATTGAATACTTAGACATATTATCAGGGATGGCGAAACTTAGCCATTATATCAGAGCTGGTGGATGAAAAAGGTTTTCCTAGATGCATATTCTCTACTCTCTAATATTTTTAATCTGGTTCTCTTTAAGACTTTCATACAGGAACCTGTAATCTTACCTTTCAAGTATATATTGATCCAAATCCTCTTACACACCTCGCTCATACACACGCACACACATTATCAGAGTTTATGGTGATATTGGCACTACAGCCCCCCCCCCCCCGCCACCTAGGTATACATCTAGACAGTTGGATTGCGCCTTTAGAACGGACATAAGCCTACAGCACAAGTTAAACATGGTCACTGTGGTCTCAAGCTTCAGCTTAAACAATTCATTTTTTAAATAACGTTACAAAAATTTGAACGATTTTGTTTAATGTTTTAACACTGAACATTTTGTATTAATTAGTTTCCGTTTTCACTAACTTTCTGAATTTGATAAGCTCGACTTCAGATGTGACGTCACGGCACTATGTATTACTTGTGTTTTCTATGGATGTTTTTGTTCTGGATACATTTTTGTTGTCGCAGTCGCTTAAATTATGCACGTTTTCTTTGCATCTCAATTACCTGGCTGTGCAGAACATTCAGGATTTCAGCTGGGAAAAAGAATAAAACTAGCGAAAGCTATTTTGGCTATTCCCTGTTGTTAATGCGTGCATTTCAAACAATTATTTATGTCTACCATTTTAAATAAGTTATTCTGCAAATACTTCAGTTATTTCATGATCATACGGAAATCACCTAGCGATGAACCAATCGTATCAGCATGCATAAATAAGTAGAATGACTACGAATAAAGATATATCCATCGTATTTCATGTCATCATAATTCTTTTTATTTCAATATTGTGTACATTTAAATCACATTTTCTTCTTAAGAAATTAATCGAGCATATCCACATAAAGTTAAGACTGAAGAAGTTACAACGTTTATGTGAAGAGCAAGTTATAAAAACAGGAATGAGCATATTTTTTACAAGGAAATATTTGTTGGAGTCGAGAGCTGAATATTCCAGTACAGTGACGAAATTTACCGTGAACACATTGGTTTCCATTAGTTATCATTTATGACCCGAATACTATCTTGTAATAATGTCGTTATGACAAATGTGGATTGTAAATAAGTATTTGTTTAATTATACAAAGCATGTTTCGGTCAAATGAAGGTCATTCATCGACAAATCTGAAAATGGTCGTTTCCACATCCATTTTATGCCATACATAATTATCGAGGAGTTCAGACAAGTTGAATCACGATGCAAGAGTTACGTAACATTTTATTCAAACTTTGAAGAGCATTCTGATGCAAAGTTCAAGATTCCATTTATGAACTTAGAATCTAAACACTCAGCTTCTTTAAACCAAAATATTCTCTTATTTCCAAACACTTATCCAACACAAAATGAGATAATTAAAATGTAATCTGTTGATAATTGTTCTTAATGTACACACAAGGATTGTTGTGCTATTATGCATTTAATCTAATTTGTCCATGTAGTAAACTCGCTGATTGTTAAATAATTGTAAACATATTGAAATTCAAATCAGCATCATAATATGAATGAAACACATGATCAAGCAAGTTATTTAACAGTATTTCACTCTTTCTATATGTATCTTTCGAGCCCAATGTTCTTTTTAGTAAATGTGATAATTGTTTGTGTTGCGATGTCTTCTGAAAGTGTTTTTGTGCTCCGTTTTTGGCAAGAGCATCCTACTATTTGAAGGCCATTAAAGCAGAAAGTGCTCCATTATGTTGCTCTCATTGCCAACAGCTATGATGCCTTGTTGCCAGTTAATTGTATTGTTTCCAGCACTGTTGTCCTGTTGCCAGCTATGAGAATATTTTGTCACTCACGTTGCTTTTCGCGTTGCTCTTTTTCCTACTCCGATGCCTTGGTACTAGCTACACACACACACACACACACACACACATATATATATATACATTATGGATGATGATGACGAAGTCTTTGACGACTAAAGTGCTTTCTTAAAATCCTGAGTACATCATAATACGGTTGATCGTCCTCCAGCGGTACCATTGCACACGTTAACCATCTAATAAATAGATTCAATAATAAGTTGGAGGTTTCCGGATCCGGACGGGCCAATGATTTAAACGCTAACAGAATTTGGAAACACGTCTCCATGCTCGGGTGGGATAGGCTTTGCTTGCGTTGAGAAGTCAGCGAAGGTGAATTTCTTTTTCATTGCTATCCTATTGAAAATCAATCGTTGCATAACACAATCATGCTTTCATATTGTATGCGATGCTGCATGATACTTCGTACTGCAAATCCAACGGGGGTTAAGACACGTAATGGTCTATCTGCCAGTCACTGGAACTTGTGTTCAACGTGGCTCAAAGGCCACCCACTCGGTTGTTTGAACATGGTCCGCCAAGCAAACGTTGTGGTGTATATGCCTACCTGCACCAAGAAAGAGTTCCCATTCATGGTTTGATGTGAAGACACCCAGCGAAGTTCAACGGGTTGATCTTTTGTTTATCCCACATTCTCAAGTACGCTGATGTACATACAAGCACGCGTTAGCCATTGCAGTTGTTGCTTGTTGAGAAAACGAAGTGGAGCCTTTCGCTTCTTAAATCAAGCGAGTGTTGCAGATGCACTAAAAAGTATTTACATACGTTCACTAGGTAGAGCTGATCAAACCATTTTTCAGAGCTGATGCTGCGTTGATAACAAACATACGATGCGGGTTAGTGCTGCACATACTATCATACATCATACATCGTGATCAAGCCATTGTGGAGCTGTCATTACGATTTATTCAGACATTATACAAACAGCGCTGTCTCGCGCTTTGAACAATGAAACCACTAGTACGATTGAGTTAAAACCTACTGAGAAAACGTACCCGTACTTACAAAGTGATTTCACAACCGAAACCGTTTCGTCATCTCGTATACAATTTTGTTACGATTCTATATGCACAGGAAGAGTTAGAATTCGGACAATGTTTTGCTACTGACCATTGTGGTCTATTGATGTGTTGACATTTTTCGGACCGGTTTGATACTACGAGATATTTTTATAAGAAAACTCGCATATATACATTTTGTATAAGTTCAACACATAAGCGTCAATGTGCATATAATTCATTGGCTTCAGTTTCGATTGTTTTCATTGTACGGTAATCATTCCACGTTGTACGTACGCATGGATCAGCAATAGGCCTGCAAAGTTTATCTTGCTTACTGTCCCGAAGGTCACCGCGGACACTTTTGCAGAGGTTCTTCATTGTTTTCCCAAACACAGCGTTATCCATGAGTTTGAAGTCTTTCTCCAACTATTTCTTTGCCTTTGAGGGCATGGTGTATTAATTTGTATGTTGGGAGCATCCATGCATTCTGACTAAACTGTAATGCTTTGTAGACTTTCCATATTTTCATATCGAATCGTAAATATAACTGCAAATTGCATACGTGTACTACATAGTAACTCTAATTTCTCAGGTTCAGAAACAGTTTGGCGCATTCAAGAATTATTCGCCAGGAATCATCCACGATTTCACACTAATTCGACAACAGCCACTCACTAGCGGTTAATCGTCGTATCCGCAGTAAAGCTAATTCGGTTACTCCAAGTCAACTTTATTAAAGTATCCGATATCACTGTATTTATTTACCGTTTCGTATACATTTCTCCACGTGTAAATGCATGGAATCAATCCACTCAAAACCACATTCAAGCATGGGCTTCATTAATGCCAAGCCATGCAAGTTGTTGGTGCCAAGATATATGATGTAATTTTTTGGAAAAGCATGATTGTGTATGTCTGCAATGGTATTGTTGCATCCAGCGTTGCTGAGACTCGCATTTGAAAACCAGCCACAGATTTTTCTTTCAATAAATAAGTGCTAATATTTGCCAGTGAGAGTTCTACATTAACCTTATTGGACACAGCAATGCCTCCCAGGCCAATCCTAGTGACGAAACGTAATATGCACGATGACGTTTATAAATGCGAATGACAGTATCAAGGGAAGTCTTAAAGATATCCGCAAAGAAAAGCACATCTGTTTTCAAATACAAATCATTATGGTCGCCAAGATTATAACAACCAAACTTTGTTAGCATATGCGTAGTCGCTAGCGGAAATACGTTCGCGAGAAAACGATGAATGGAATGCCTCGATTGGTGGGCAACCGAGTTTCGGCACACTTGTTCCAATTGATCATATACTCGTAGGGAAAGGACAACTGCCTTCATATCCATTTCGATGTAGTCTAGAGTATTTAAAATAACCCACCTCAACCAGGTCCTGGCCACAATAGAACATTGTTGGCTCAATCAGTCAAATGCAGATCATGATAGCTGACAAAACTAAACATGGACCAGACATTGAATGTGTGTAGTCATTGGCCTTTGAGAGACAACGGTGAATGAAATGCTGCATTCGTTGGCGACCGATTTTCTGCAAACTTGTTTCATTCGATCAACTCTAAGTATCCCTTGCGACTAAGCAAAGTAAACGTTCCATCAGCAACATCACAACTGTATTGACGAGTGATTATACAACGATCATTATACAGTCGTTGGAAGGTTGCTTCCGAGTTTATCGAGGCTGGAATTGAGAAATCTTCAGCGAGTGAATAAACAACATCTGACCCAGCATTAGCGCGACGTATATTTTCCCCATGTTGCTGGGAATAACGCTTAATGGCGCCTTAATGCTGCTGAGACTGGTTGCATTATTAAGTGACCATCATACCCAGGCTGGTTGTGAAGCACCACATATTGTTTTAATAGTAATTGCTTAAATAAGCAACTAGATTTCATGCGCTGTGCGCACTTCCTCTGTGCGCACATATGATGTAAAAGCTATCGCGAACTTTCGCATTACTCCCAGAGGGACCGTACAAAATCAAACAGTTTATGTCGAATGTGTCATCTCAGGTCATTATCATGTCAGCAGACGAGGGGAGTTTTTGTCAGATCCATTTCGCTGTAATTTCGAGCGATTGAAGAAACACATCAATTAACTCATGGCATTCACATCAAACAACATTGTAAGACCACTCCGGTGGTCTAGTAGTTAATGCATCTGCTTCGGATGCGTGATTTCGCGGGTCAGATCACCGACCAAGTCTTACAATATATTTATAAATATGGTAGATACATCTGCCTCTATAGGCGTTCAGAATTAAGAGGTTAGTGTAAGGACTGGTCGGACTGTTGTCAGGATAATGTGACTGGGTGGGGAATCGTGCTACATGTATTCAGTATGATGCTTGAGTGCTAGACATCACTGTAAATTGCCACACTGCGGACATCGTAGTGACATGACTGGGGAAACAAATGTTAAAGCTACGTTGTTAAAAATCCACAGGAACACACACACATACACACACACACATACAGAACGAAAAGAACCGCTTTGGACATGTTCGGTAACTTACGTTGTAATTGCCTAAATCACTGATGGCAAAACTCCGGTCGGCTGTGGTAAGGTTCACACACAAATCCACGTAAATAATATACAGTTCTTTTATCTTCCTTTGCACCAGGTCAGTATCAGAATGGTTTTACCAGGCTCTGACATAATTGTACGCTGAGGGTTTTCACAGATTCCGTGCCAGTAAAGCTAATGGTCTACGAGTAGCGTTTGTGTGCTACACACATACAACGTCTTATGGAGATTTGGAACAGACATAGTTACTTTGCCACAATGCTATTACTTCGCTGCTATTTTGCGAAGGAAGCTTCTTCACAGTCAACTGTGTCAAAATTGAAAAATATTAAAATTACAAATATGTCTGGAATCCTTGTCCCAGACTCTCGAGCGAGTTACTTGAGCTGGTTAACAATCAGTATTATTTTTATACACAAGTTAAATTATTGTATAATTCATAATTTTGTTTGTAGTATTTTCTTTACATTGACATGAACAGAAACTGCAATTGATTCAACACAGGCTATTATATTACTGACTGTCTTTTCTCTATCGTTGACTCTGGTGTTTCTACAAACACAGGTTCAGTGAGTCTTCTACCGGGCGCATGATGACACTCGCGAACAAACCCACATGACTAGCAAAATTGATTATACTACTTTACTCCGATACCACATTTAGTGCATGATGAAGCACCGAGACTAACGCATAACGTGAGCAGATGATTTATGTTTTTTCATGTTCTTCCACAGAGTTAATTTTCCAAGGCATACTCCTTTGCAGTCTTAGCCTTTTGACGCTTTTTAACTTATTTGCACAACATCTTTATCTAATTAGGTGTCATATAGTGAAAGTTCTTCATACTGTGCAAGAGTATTATAAATATAGAGGGTTTTAATCTGAATATACAGTAAGAAATAAACTTACAAACGTATGTAATATGGGTCTAAAGTCTGTGTCGTTCCAGTGAGTTCAAATGATCTATCATTTAGAACAACCGCTAGCACAATTCCATTCCCAGCACAAAGACAATTATTAATTTTTTTTTTAATTGTTTACATATCTCATATATGGTCTTTGCTCCTTTGGATATAAAAAAGGGTTTCATAAAATTTCTTCCCATGGTTAGTGAATGTCGAAGCTATTGCTATATTAATACATAAAATATTTTTCAATGTCATTGCCTTCTTCATCGCATTCACCACCTTCGTCGCTAGGTCCTCTCACTGGCTTACGTTAGCGACTTGAAGTTTGCATGCATGTTATCGTATAATGACTTTTAAGTTCAGTTTGTCCTTAGCTTAACCGGTCCTAATATCAATAAAGATACAATTTTGTTTTGAAAGTTCAAATATGGTAACCATCACCTCAACTATGCAGAGTCCGACCCTAGCTGTTCGAAATGGTCGGTCGACACAATTCCGTGACTGTCTCTCTCTCTCTCTCTCTCTCTCTCTCTCTCTCTCTCTCTCTCTCTCTCTCTATATATATATATATATATATATATATATATATATATATATATATATATATATATAATTACGTGTGTAACTGATTTATTGTTATCAACATATCATGATTGTTGTAATTTATTCATGTAATTTATCAAATCAGATTTCGATTCCTATGAAGAGCGCGGTGGTCAGGTCATTGCTTCAACCGTGCAAGTGACTGCGTCGTATGATAAAGATGACAACCAAGATTATGCCAACATCGTGAACTTGAGGGTGTATGATAATAGTGGTTGTCTCCCTTACGGAGGCGACAGGGGTGGACATGGAGCTGAAGTCGCAGATAGAATATAACTGCGAATTTCAAACAGATATGCCAGGCGGGTCAGCAGTTTTCTATCGCGCATGATTTTCACATATATTTTAAGATAATAATAAATTCTTCAAATGTTTAATTGTTCTGTAACTGTTTCATAACGTGGTGTGACACCGTGTGGTCGAATGGTCCAAACCACCCGCCTTTACGAATCACTAAGATCGTAATCCTCCGAGTGGATTAGAGAATCGGCCAACATGGGTATGTGAGAAAGCTCGCTTGTAGCGTCACATTGGTCTGGGGTTCTTCCCGGGAATTTCCTGGGTTCTTCCTCAATGAAATATATTGGCCACGTTGTGCCGAAAACTGGTGATAATCCACCAAAAAGCACATCATCACAATGGCAGCCAGTGCAGATTAGAATCTTAACAGTTTATGGACAAGGGCAAATGTTGGAAAAGGATAAATTTTGGCCCTCAAAATAAGGGTAATTTAGGTGTTTGTAAGGGTATTTGCTATGGTTATACAGACGCAGCATAGATACACAGGATATTGCAAGAGACTGTGAAAAAATAACTATGTTCCTTAAACGTTATTTGTTCATCTAAAACCTCACATTTGGCCACATTTTCGGATCTTCAAAGTCCTTATAAAATACCAGTACAACCAAAAAATTGTATTATTGACTGAAGAAAATGTTTGTATTATCGTTCACGCCCATTTTAAACGAATTGAAAAACGAAGACAAACCGTGTTCTTAGTTCACCCTTTATTGTGTCCGTCGCCACATGCCATACATTCAACAATATTGTAACATTGATTGATATTTTGATAAATCGAAACTACAAAGTCATCATATAGTTGTTAACTGAGAAAGAAACAAAAGTACAATCCAAGTCACCAAATATTTTGTGTCTCTTTTTACCAAACAAGAGTGTCTGTATGAGAACTTTTTCTGCCTGTGAGTGGCGTTCATCCACTAAAAGGCTGCATTCAAAATGGCGGCCTATTTTTTTATATACTATATTACGTGTTGAAAGTTTAGATGACACTTAGTCCTTTTATTTGAATGAAACGCCAAGCCATTTGTTTCTAGCTGCAATAAACTAAGCAGACTTCAGTCTGCGTTAATACGTATGAATTGTTACAAATATAAGTGGAAGTGGTGAAACAAACTCCAGGGTTTAACTCGCACCTGGACGCTCCAGTGATTGATCTTAGATCATAAAGTAAGGTATGAACACTAATATTCGTACCAACTCCATACAGGTACTAACTTCTTCAAAGTATAAAAAAATGACATTTTCTCTTTCTTTAAACGAAATCGAAACTGAAAATGTCGATTAATACTTGTATGTATGGTTGTATTTATATATATATATATATATATATATATATATATATATATATATATATATATATATATATATATATATATATATATATATATATGTGTGTGTATATATATATGTATATATATATATATAAATTTTCTGATCGCGCTTTACGGGGATTCATTAGAGCATATGAGAGTTGAGGAATGAATGCAACTAATACAGAAGAGGCACTTGAAGTAAGCCGATTAACAACAATAACAACAAACACCCGATAATATTATTTTTGAAAATTGTGGTCTGAAAAAAAGGAATGATTATAAGAAATAAAACTTCCTGCGCATATCTCCCTTACCTAGATCATTTTATATTTTTTATTTGTTTTATTTTTCATTAGTTTGTAGACTATGGTCTTATTTTTCATGAATTCATAATCTTGAACTCCGACGAACATGATCAGAGTATAATACTAATGGGAATCTCACCTATACATTTATGAAAGACATAAAATCTGCATTTAACAAAATTTAATACGAAATAATTGATAGCAATATTAGATATTCATTTCTATTTCATGAACTGTACTGATACACAAATTCTAAGTAATAACTGCAGCATATAAAACTGTAAACTGTCTTGACTTAATCTTCAATCGGCTATAGAATGGACAAATGAATTGACTACTACATTTTTCAAATAAATATTTATCATAGAAATGTATATATTGTGTACGTATGAAATTTAGTCTACTTTAATGAAATAACATGTATAATAAGGAGAATCGAACGTTTTGGATAATTGTATTCATACCCGAATGAGCCTCATATGTACACATGCATCTCAATGGAATAAGGTTCCTAGCAATTTAGTTGTTTATTATTATTATAGGGTTTAACGCCATTTTTCAGCGCAAACTCTGCTGTACATGGCTGCCAGTGTACATCTTAAAGGTGAAACCCGGGAAAGAACCAATGACCCACGGGAAGCTACTGGCAAACTTCTCACGTATCCACATTAGCAGATTCTGAGACTGGAACCCACGCAGACCTAGATGAGATCAGTGATCCGTAACGGTGAATGCTTTAGACCACTCGGCCACTCGGGGCTTTGCCGACCAATAGAGTAAGTAATTTACAGTTGTGGAAATGTTGAAAAGTCGTAGACTTTTCTATTAAATATTTGAATAGAGGTTCGATGCTTACTTTGAGCTAAACGTTTAGAAATGTTTCCTATTTCCCTCCAGTGAGTTTTGCTTTTCCTGTTGTTCCGTATTTTTCTGTCTGTCTTTCTGATTATTATTTTTATGAAGAACTTGAACCGTTATCTATCTGTTGGTTTTAATGAGGAGCTTAAATATCTATCTGAATACAGGTTGTATTAAAACACCGTGATTAAAATTTATATTTACTCGTTTTATTTTCTGTCTTCTGTTCAACATTTTTTTTTATTTACCTTCCTACTGTTTCCTGAAAGATATGGCAGATATGGTTATATTGGGGGCTGTTTAGTAGCATAAACGAGCCATACATTGTTTTGTCCGAGTGTCTCACATTTTGCATACTTTACAGCTGTTATATACTTCAAGTCCTAGTTATAAAAGATCCTAATGAAACTTAGTTCGAATCCCGATGCAATCCAAAATGAAAAATGATGACATATGCTGTCGTCAGTGTCGTACTTTGTTAAATCACAGTTCTTTCTTGAATCACAGAAAATAATATTCTAGTATTTGAATTCTGTGTAAATTTCGATAAATGTCCTTGTCCAAGAATTAATTTAGAGTACACGTATCTCCTGGAAAAATTAATCTTTTTGAATTTAAATAATTTGAAGAAACCAGAATAATTAGCTCCAAAACTGGTCTCAACATAAAATACGTTAACTTCTCAAGTGTTAAGGCAAGAAATGAAGATTGTGTCTCAAAATATCAATAATAAATCTAGATACGACGCAAAATAAGTGATCGGATGTGGTCAATATTCTGAAAAAAACCTAATTGATACATGTTATTTGTCACGTACTCCAAGTGTCTCCTCAATTTCACTTCATGAATGTTACTCTGAGAAAGAATTTTTAAAAAAGTTGTTTACTTTCACTCTTACTGAATCAAGGTCAGGAACTAGGTCAGCAATATATACAAACGTTTTTTTGTTTTGCAGTCAGGTCAAACAAAACTGAACTGGATTTCAATGACCATTATCAAATTCCAAAATTAAAATTACATTACAATAACTTGTTATGGAATATAAAAGATCAAACTAACAAACAAACAATTAAATTAAATTAAATCAAACATACATAACAATATGGATAATAGAAAAATATCATTATTATATGTATGAAATCAGGGTATCATTTCAATTTTAAAATGTTTAAAACCGCAAAGAAAATCTACCTTTTCTCTAAGTTCTATAATTTAACATTAATATGCATTTTCTTACTTGATTCTTTTGACAAGATATTCATTTCGTCTTTTACGCGGACAGTTCAATTGCATCTTCTGTCAATTTCTAAATTGCAATCGTAATATTGTACGCAAACTGCACACAACACACACACACACACACACACACACACACACACACACACACACATTCCTTATATGTGCTATGTACGCATAGATTTCGAATAAATATATGGTTGATTTTATTAATGATAACGAATAACAATTAAAACTCAGTATGTTTTTACTCTCATTTTGTCAGATATAAACTTTACATAAAAGAAATAAATATGTATATATGACTCAGTTGCAAATTTTCTCAAACATCGCAAGAATAGTTAATACTTCGTTTCGCATAAGATATATAGTTTGTTGCTGTTTGGTTGCATAACTCTTACTTTTCAAAAGACCAATATAGACAAGGTTCTTTTTCTAATTGTAATTCATATAGCTCATTTGCATTGAGTTATCTCACTCATGTGTTTAGATATTGCGTTTTCTTTATATATATATATATATATATATATATATATATATATATATATATATATATATATATATATATATATATATCACTGAAAATCTTTTAATGGCAAGATATGTTCCTAACTTTTCTGATGAGCGGAATGATCAATGGATGTATGGATGTATATTTGTATATTTGAATACATGTAAATAGATTGATTGATGAGCAAACGGACTGATTATTGGATGCATGGATCTATGGAAGTGATGGATAGTTGAACGGCGTGTGGTCTATAATGATAAATAATAACTGATCCAACAAATCGGATTAAATAATTGATAGCGACACATGTTCTTAGTAGTGCAATGTTTCAGCACACGATAGGCTAAACATGGCTGCCAGTATTAATGGTGGAGGAAGAACCCGGGAACACACCGGAAAGAACCACCGACCCACGAGCAGCTACTGGCAAGCTTTCTCACATACCCACATTGGTCGAATCTGAGACTCGAACCCACGTAGATAGAGGAGAGATGACAGTGAACCGTAACGGAGAGCGCTGTCAGGTAATTTTTGTATAGAAAAATGAAGTAATTCTAAAGTTCCCAAACTATTTATTGCAAAAAGAACGACCGAAACATGTAAAATAAATGTAAGTGTTGCAGGAATTTGAGGAAAACAGGTTCATTACGCAGAGAGCACGTCAAGGTGGTAGTCACGTGCTTCCAGCGCCGGATTAAGCGCCGTAGAGGCCCATAGGCAGTCAAACTTTTGGGGCCCCAGACCCACGGTCACGGTCTCATGGGGGCCCCTGGGGGCCCCTGATAGGGCCCATAAAAGTCGCAGGGCCCATAGGCAGTTGCCTACTCTGCCTAACGGGTAATCTGGGACTGCGTGCTTCAAACAAAAACATCGCTGACACGTGCTTGGTACTTCTTGAAAATAGTTTTCTCCACCCATCTGCGATACTGGTAGGTTTCTGGTCGTTGTTCACAAAACCAATATGTTGAGAATTAAGTGTGCATTACATTTATCTATGAATAGTAAGTGACTACTATATAAAATGTCCAAATTCTATGGAAATTTGTTTATTGTCGATGGCACGTGACCGCGTGACCTCTGATGTCATTGACATGTAGGTAACGACAATTGTAAAATCACGTGACAAAGAATACAAATGGCCAGATCCAGGTCAAACTTCAGCAACGATGTAATTCGTATCGTCTGTCAGCGGATTAAAAACATAACGAATGCTATGCTGACGATTTTTTTTAATAGAAAATAACTCATATTCCTATCAAATTTCATGCAGGTCGTTTAAGTTTGCTGGGCCGGCAAGTAAGCGTCTACCCCATGCCCACACCAAATGGTGTAGGCGAATTCCAACTTTTCGATAGGGAATGCACCCTTTCCCTACACCCCAACATGAATGTCCAAATATCAGAAAATGGGGTGGCAATGGTCAGAGGAAACTCAAATTAACAAAAATGGTACGAACAGCTGTCTCGCTTGGTGCTCAGCATTAACAGGTTAGTGTTAGGACTGGTCGGCCTGGTGTCAGGATAATGTGACTGGGTGGGACATCATACTACATGTCTGCGGCATGATGCATCAGTGCTAGACATCGCTATAAACTGCCACATTGCCAACGTCGTAGCGACATGACTGATTTTTTAAATAGCTACGTTAAAATTCCAAATCACACAACTCTTTCAGCATACTTTGAGGGATATATTATGTTGAAGAAAATAAAAATTAATCCCCAAACTGGAAACAAAAGAAAACAACTTTACTTTTCAAGAGTTAAGCCGCGACTGATATAATTATTTTGATAACATCAGTTATAAGACTACCTAAAACGCAAAACAGATTCCCCGATGGGTCAAGAGTTCATACTTCTAGAGAAAAAAATAGAAATTTGTTTACAAATTAGAACGTGTCTCACGTCACTTAGTCCCAGGTATGACATTGACTCTTCTAAAGTAATCTTACGATGAGAAGAATAAAATAATAAAAAAAAGGTTGTTCACCAAAAGTCCTTTACCAAAACTCACTGATTTTAAGGTCAGTAATTAGATACACTGTTTCTATATTATTAAGTTTTTAAAGCAATAAAATAAATACAGAAAATCAATCAACTCAAACAGAACTGAACTTATTTCTGAAGAAAAAAACAAACAAGTCCAGTAAACAATGCTACATTACAATGGCATGTAATGGAATTTTAAAAAAAACACAACTAACATACAACTTATTTATTTAAATATACATAATAATATGTACCAACAAATTTTAAAGACACACAATTATTGATGAAAAGTATAAATTCAGTCGAATTATATCTCAGTAATTCGGTATTTTGTGCGCACATGAAACTGTAATATCACATCTTGCACAAATGGTATGATCAAATAAATTTTCATAGCCGAGGGGACTTTTCACAAGCCACTGAAAATATCAATATCAGAGATAAAAGTTAAACAGCAGAAAAATGTACAATAAAAATTTAAATGAAAGTCTTGTGCATTCTTTATCTGTAGGACAAATCAAAACTTCACAGACGTGTTTTTATATGAATATTATTCGTGTGAATTAATTACTACCAAACCTCATCAATTTATTGAACCATTATCAGTATGACACTGCAATCATAAATAAGTACAAGATCCGCCCCTACAATTCTTCATTTTAATGATTCCATAAATAATAAATACAACATACATGATCAATTTTTCCCAGTTACCTCTGGAAAAGCAGGGTTATCGCTGCTGTATAGAAAAGAACTCGGAACCAGAATTAAGTTAGTCGAATACATAAATGACAGGGTATTATGCGTGAAGATATTTGATATATTCTATATGCCCAATTGCTTTTTTGTGCATACTTTTTTTTTACAAATTAATATTAAAGGTATATATGAAATGATAGAGACTTGTATTAGTAATATATTGGTTTAATGGCATCTATGATTCATCCATCGTCTGGGAAACCCATTTGGATAGACCCCAGTTATATCGTCTGGGAAACCCATTTGGATAGACCCCAGTTATACCAGTCTTCAACATATCTTCTTTGTTGACAATATCCCGTCCGGAAGACCAGACAGTATTGTTGATCTACGAGTATTTTCAGACGGGTCCCTCTTTCCGGCCTGTGACACAAGAGGAAGGGTACACATTTTCTACCACGAACCTAGCACCGGTTAACGTTTCAAGGGCAATACTTGACGAAGATTATTTTAAAATGAATTTAAAACAGTGTGAAAGGAATTACTCGGAATTTTTGGAAGAATATGGAAAATATTCTGAAGCTATGAAAACATGACTGTGAGATTAAGGAGTAAAATTTACTGTTATTACTGAAGCATTACATTTATTTACTATAGCGGTACATTGGTTACTTGATTGCTACAGATTCGTATCGCGATATTTAGTAGGCTTTATAGTACGTGCATTGCAAAGATTCATTCAAGCAGAAGATTATACAATACTTACTGCGATATCGGACTGTAACAGATTATACGATATATAATGCGATATCGGACTGTCGGTACAATTATATGATATATAATGCGATATCGGACTGTCGGTACAAGTAGCAGATTATACAATACATATTTCGATATCGGACTAACGATACAAGAGGCAAAATGACATCGACACCTACCCTTTCAAATGTACTTGCTGCAACAGGGCACTAGTACTATCTGAATATACAAAAATCATTTTGCAAATTTTGCATATGGTCTCATTTCTAACCGTACTTTGCCTTTATAATTATTAGACTCCAAATTCTGCATGAGATTTTATGTCAAAAAAGTAATAAGCGTTTATATTTATTTGTCCTCCGAACCCCTAAAATACAACTGTTTAAGATTTCATCCGACATTTTGGTCTTAGGAAACGATTATGGGATTGTAAGCTACATTTACGTATTGACATCACATTTACTGACGATCTCTCAAAGCTGAATTAGCAATGAAAAATTAAAATGTTTAGAGTCTAATTCATTTATAATTTTCTTAACATAAACATACTGCAATATATTGTCATGCTTTGCCACTTTTACTGGTGGTTTCTCTTGCTGAGCAGAGGGAACAAGGATGATGGCTGTTTTTGCAGATAAATCAAAATATTAATAAAAATACAGCCCCGAACTATTGAACATTTTGTTGAAGAACGATACCGCCTTCAACATTAGATCTTCTCTCAACTTTGAAGTATATTGTATTACATCGCCACGAAGTGCTACTGTATCGATATGTTGTCCCACTCACGATGCAAGACATTGGATATCGATGCGGTATATTGTTGAAGTAAACATCGCCTTTCCAATACGCATTTATAAATCGTTTCTCCTCAAATATGTGTTGATTTGATGCCTTTGATTTTCATCACAACTGCGATTTATTTAAGAATTTCATATCGTAACAATGACTTTAATTTTATCAATGCTTTGCACATACCATTTTGCAGCAGACATTAATGCTACTTAATTTGGACACATTAATAATCTACTCCTCTTAGAATATTTCTATGAGACGCATATTGTTTCTTTTGGATGCCCCTGGAGTGTCAAAACAGCTGATAAAAAATTAAGTTGCATGAAAATAGTTAGCGGAGCTCTCATCGCCGCCCCGGGGGCCACTTACACTCAGTTAGCCACTGACGTAGTTTCATATCTTGTTTTGTAGATTTTAATCAATTTGCGCTAATACGTCAGCTGTTTTATACGTTGTATCCAATATTCGACACATATAAACTGCAAATAAACCTAAATCTCTATTTTTAGACCTACATGCATTACACTACAAGTACTGCATTGTATCAGGCACAATACAAAATAGAGTTTCACCGGTCTTCGCTTTGTTATTTAGCTATTTGTTATTCGAGTATTTATTTGAATGACAAAATTAGCATATTAAACGACGAATGTCTCTCAGCATTTGGCACTCAGCTTACTACGACATGGAGTGGAACGAAGCATGTAAATTTATAGAAATGTAGTATTTGTTCTCATATTGTTTATTCCTTCAAAATAATCTGGACTTCCCTCCTCAATGTGTCCGTATTTAACTATCTACCTGTATATATTCTTCTGCAGATTGTATCCGTCATGTAGTATGTATTTACCATATGATCGATTAATGATTTCATCATTGTCGTCATCATAATTATTGGTCATCTTCATTTTCTAATAATAATCAGAGGCAATACCATGTATTTACAGTTTGCATCAATACTGAATATAAGATAGCGATGTTTGTATCGAATACAATATCTTACGATTATTTTAATTACAAAAGATAAGATAGCGATGTTTGTATAGAATACAATATCTTACGATTATGTTAATTACAAAAGATAAGATAGCGATGATTGTATCGAATACAATATCTTACGATTATTTTAAATACAAAAGATAAGATAGCGATTTTTGTATCGAATACAATATATTTCGATTATTTTAAATACAAAAGATAAGATATCAATGTTTGTATCGAATACAATATCTTACGATTATTTTAATTACAAAAGATAAGATAGCGATGTTTGTATCGAATACAATATCTTACGATTATTTTAATTACATTAGATAATATAGCGATGTTTGTATCAAATACAATATCTTTCGATTATTTTAATTACAAAAGATAAGATAGCGATGTTTGTATTGAATACAATATCTTACGATTATTTTAAATACAAAAGATAAGATAGCGATGTTTGTATCGAATACAATATCTTACGATTATTTTGATTACAAAAGATAAGATAGCGATGTTTGTATCGAATACAATATCTTACGATTATTTTAATTACAAAAGATAAGATAGCGATGTTTTGTATCGAATACAATATCAAACGATTATTTTAGTTACAAAATATAAGATAGCGATGTTTGTGTATCGAATACAATATCTTACGATTATTTTAATTACAAAAGATAAGATAGAGTGATTGTATCATATACGATATTTTCTCTATACAGCTATGCTCATTACTGTAAATGAAATTGTGCAAACTGTATCAAATACAATACCTTGTCTTTTCAGTTAGACACATTATTGAAGATGAGATAGTGATGATTGTATTAGATACAATACCTTACCTTTAAAATTATACTCATTATTAACGATGAGATAGTGATGATTGTATCAGGTACAATACCTTGTCTTTACAATTAGACTCATGATTAAAGATGAGATAGTGATGATTGTATCAGATACAATACCTTACCTTTAAAATTAGACTCATTATTAACGATGAGATAGTGATGATTGTATCAGGTACAATACCTTGTCTTTGCAATTAGACTGATGATTAAAGATAAGATAGTGATGATTGTATCATATACAATATTACCTTTAACATTAGACTCATTATTAACGATGAGATAGTGATGATTGTATTAGATACAATACCTTATCTTTAAAATTAGCCTCATTACAGAATACGAGGGATTGATGATTTAATAGTGTACATACTGTATTTAAGTTTGGTTGAGAATTATCTCGTTATAGAGTTATTACCTTTATTAAAGGTATTGCACACGGATAATTAAATAGCCCGGAGGTATGTGAAAGTTTCGAATTACCAGCATTAACTTAAACTGCACACATACATATATGCCAACTAGCCATTATAGTGTAACAGTGGTGCGTTGTACATCGTACATGATGGAGGCAATTGAAATTAAAAGGATACTTTGTAAGTTTAACATCAAAGGCATAACTACGAATACATTACAGGTGTATTCTAGTGAAAGGTATTTGTATAAACACTGACCGGCAGTGGACAGATGATTTATATGAGTCCATTCAAGTTGTGTGCTCCCTTTGTCCCGATCACGTAGAAATAGTGATCAAATTTGAACAACTTAGTTTTATGCAAGCCACCACATCCAACGAAAGTCACAGACCAGAAACACATAAATATTAATTCGATATGCCAAGGTGTATATAGGGTTATCATATCGACACCAAGGCCAGCGAAGATGTCTGGCAACATGTCATGAAAGCATTTCACCCGTTTCGACTAAGCATATAACCCTTCAGAGTAAGACGTGCTTCATTTTAAGTAATTGACAAGAATAGTGTTCAAGACAATTAGCTTGATGTAGCGATGCATGAAAATGATCCAAAGTTATATTTGAATAGGATTAAAAGATAGATTAACATGGAAAAGTATGGCCTTAAACATTCAAATTATTACAATGTACTTCGTGGGACTCTTGCTTATCGGTGAGATTTTGAAGCATTGGAAATTTGCATGGTCAAGGAGTGTTAATACACATTTCTGCTTGACTGCAAATATCAATAAACCATGACTTAAAATAGAGTTAGGTATAAAATACAGCCTTCATGTAAACAAGAGTTGGGTGAAAAATGTGGCGTATCAAATAAGCACGAGTAATGACCTGAATACAGAAACCGACATAATGACTGTATCAGCGTAGATTGGTGGAAGGGTTTCCTTAGATGCACATTCTGTTATCTTTTTCATATTCTTAATCTCATTTACCTGAATACTATTCATAACAGAAACTGCAGTCTTATTTTTAAAAATTTACTTTTGCGGATAGAAATCTCTCTCTCTCTCTCTCTCTCTCTCTCTCTCTCTCTCTCTCTCTCTCTCTCACACACACACACACACACACACACACACACACACACACACACATAAATAAATAAATACACACATATTGGTGGAGTCATCAATAAATTTCACGAGTGTCGTTAAGTTCGTGGCACTTAAAAATTTTCAGTATTCCATAATATTCGATCTGCGATTTGTTCCAGTATAGGCAATAATTAGAACTTGATGAATCGTTATCGGAGTTTATAGCAATTTCAAAAACGAAAATAATAAAATTGAGATATACATCGGGTCAACTGTATTTAGAGATGTGATATATTTTTCCCTTCAAGGAAATCACAATTGCGCCTTGAGTGCGAATCTTTGGAAACAAGTAAAACCTCGACAACGTTTTCAGGCACCATAGCTTCAAATATTCATTTTTCAAATAATGTTTTGATGGATTTGCAATGTACTGAAAGAATTGCATGAGTTAGTTTCATTGCAATTTCTATGCCGAGCTGATATCCTGCTTGATTTGACGGTACTTGTTATGATTGTGGAGAATTTAGTCGACAGGCTCACGTCGATTCTGCAAGTTTCTTCTTCCCGTTATTATTTAGCGGGTCGGCTAAAGTGAAGTCCGAATTTTATCCTCATAAGTAATTGATTAATGCGGAAATGGTATTTGAAACATGGAAATTGTTGTCAGAATCAGGAGGAGTTCTGGTACAAAGACGAAATTTATCATGAACACGTTTGTGCCAGTCAGTTTTTATTCGGAACCTGAATACTCATGTAACGAGGGATGATTGTACATAATCATGTGTTTAGTCACACAAAACATGTTTCAATTTGAAACAGGTCGTCACTTACAAATATCAAACTTTGTTGTTTTCCACATCCTTGTTATCATACAAATTATCGACTAGTTTAGACCAAGTTCTTCACAGCGTACAAATGCTATAACACTCCATTTTTCAAAACGTTTGAGAGCAGTTTGGGCCAAGATTGATTCATCATATCGGACACTGTATTAAACATAGATTCAAATCACTGTAGCTTCTTTTAGACCAAAACATTCTGATATTTCCAAACATATTCCTTTTCAAGAAATGGCTATTAATGAAATATTAATCCATATATTTGTTTGCTTTATTTACAGGCAATAATTGTATATGATATTATGTATTGAATCTCATTATATATGCAATAAAGGTATTATATTAATTTTAACGTGAAATTACTCCTCTTATCTTAGGTTAATTACTATACATACATTTATTTTGTTATTTTGATGGGACCAGTGTTGCCGAGTGGTATAAAGCGCTCGCCTTTACAGATTCCTGCCATTTCCCATCTGTTCGCGTGAATTGTAGTCTCTGGGCATGTGATAAACCTTGCCAGTAGTTTCCCGTCATTCGGTGGTTCTTCTTGGGATTTTTCCGGTTTCATTCACAAGTTGTTCTGGCTGCCATGTATAGCCTTTACTAACAGTTTATTGAAATTGTTGAAATCTTGAAATCTGGTACCTGTATAAGCATCTCCTCACGCTAGTACCTCCTCCACGTGACCCTCCACACCTTGTGCTTATATACATCTTCCTCTTTCCTCCTCTACTACTCCTCCTCTTCCTTATTATTATTATTAACACGTTATGAAGTATATCGCCATTATTCACGGATTAAGTAACGCATTTGTTTATATCTATTTTAGGAAGTAATATTATTTGCTATTTAACCAAGTGGTCCCTACGGAATCAATATGTAAAAATGGACGACAATTATTGATGGATGTACCTCCTCGTTCGTAACATGAATTCTAGTTAATAAGTCTTGAATAGTAAAAAGCTACACTACAAGCCTTTGTACATTTCTATATTATGAATGTATGTAACAAAATACACGTGTATCTACTTAGTTTGAAAGGACCTGAAAATCACACGTTTAAAGAATTCAACTTAATTTTATACTTAACATCACACACACAAACACACACACACACACACACACACACACACACACACACACACACACACACACACATCTGATAGCCCCCCCCCCCAAACCGGAACACATCCTGTTACGATGAGGTCATTAAACTCACACTGTCCCAGTTGTATAGCTTTCATAGGTAGCAGAGTTCAGCTAAGGGTTATTTGGAGTATGTTCTATTTATACAAATAGTGGCGGTGTTGTGAACGCTTTGTAAATGTGCTGGTCGGTTGTCGCTAAGGCTGGATGAAGTCATACACTTTTCTATTTTGGATGGGCTTATTTCGGCTTACTCGCCCTTCTTCAGTTGTTTGTTGACAGTCACAACCGATACAGACGTAAGTAGGAAGATAAGGTGATCCGGGAAACACTATAAATTGGGACATAATATAATTTTTCATTTCAATGGAATAGCCTCAGGTAGGTGCAGCATGTAAAGCACTCAGTCTTTACAGAGGAACGTGAATTGTATTGGCTCGCCGTTAAATCTTTCATGAATGACTTAATCTTGTGCAAATTTTATTACTAAAGATTGCTGCAGGCTACACCAATTCATTTGCGGGTGATTTTAAATACCCCTTTCATTTTCGAAGGACTGGTGTGGAGCCTTGAGCTTAATACCGTGACCTTTCCAAAGGTCAAGATCTATCCTATATATACAAGGTTTGGGGTCCTCTATAGGGACACAATTGCAGATAACCTAAGCTTATTTCGTATCCAGATGAAACAATATGGCAGGAATAGAAAACAGGAAACTGATTCTTCATTTTGATGTCAACAAAACTATAGTCCCTATAGATTCTGCTCGGGGGGAAAGCTTTGAAGACGTTTTGAAACTTCACGTGTCAAAACTGCTTTGGAGAAAAGAAAACGGTGGAAAATCGGAGCGAAAGTTTGATTCCTTGTCTGAAAGCCATGTTCAACACGGATCAGTCAGCTATGAGGAGAACTCTTTGTTTCGTTCTTCTAGAACTGGCTGTAAGTCTGGTTTTGAGTCTCTGAAGAAAGCATTGCAATGGAAATCGCCGTACGTATAGGAGCATCATCAGACATTAACCATCCTTGGTAGAGATAAATGCAGGTATCACTACATCTTGCCTTCATTTTACAAGCTTTTGCAGTATATGGTGAAAAGAAATAGAGACTTTGTGCTTATATTTAGAAGTTTTGGAGTCGATACGAAAAATGTTCTTGAGAGTATCAAAACGTTTGCTTCTAAAAGCTGTTTTAATTCGTCATCTTCCGATACCAATATTTCCAGTCTGAGCGACAAAATCTCCACCAAAGTGTGTTCTTTGCACAGACGAATTGGTGACAGGTTTGAATTGATAACTGACAACTCAGCCGGAACCTCTTTGCATTCTGAACGAGACATTTACAATTGTTTGACGCAAAGTACCGGTAAATGGGGTATCAAAGATGATTATCTCCACTGGTCTAACGACAACTATGACCCATCGTACGGGAAACCTCTTTGGATAGACACCAGTGATTCCAGTGTTCAACATATCTTTTTTGATGACAACATCCGGCCTGGGCGACGGGACAGTATTGTTGATACAAGAGTATTTTCAGACGGGTCCCCCAGTTCTTTCAGATCAGTAACACAAGATGAAGAGTATTTATTTTCTAACATGAACATAGCACCGGTCAACCTTTCTTGTGCAATACTCGACGAAAATTATTTTATAAAGAATTTAAAACAATGTGAAATGAATTACTCTGCATTTTTGGAAGAATACGGAAAATATTCTGCATCTGTGAAATCATAACTGAGATTAAGTGTAAAATTTGCTGTGATCACAGAAACATTAACTCTGTTTTACATAACGGTGCTTCGGTTGCTTGGTCACAGCGCGCTACGGTCCTTGGTTGGCGATACAGTATACATACAATAAGTATAATACAGGTACAATTTACAGTACTGCAATATTGATTTTAGATTTCAATCCTTTAAAAGGTTATTGACCCCCTCCCCTTCGATTGTAACCGTATTTATTTATTCCCGTGTCTAATTTTCTCTGCAAATGATATAATAAATACAGCATATATAACATTTACAACATGCTTGATAAATTCGTCATCATAAACTTCTACTAGTGAATGTATCAGAGAGAATGTCTTGCCTTTACAGTTAGTACTGAAGATGAGATGGTAGTGATTATTTCAGATGCTTTTTCTTGCCCTTACACTCAACGTCATTACCGAAGATGAAATCTTGATAACAGTATCAAGTACAATGCCTTGCCTTTACAGTTAGCCGCTTCATTACTGAATATGAGAGTGATGATTTAATGTTTTGTATATATATATATATATATATATATATATAATGTAGTACGTTTTGGCGGAGAAATATCTTGTTCAGGAGAACCTTCATTATATGTATTTAAATACTCTATGAATTTATATTTTGTAACATAATTTTATTGTATTGTACATATGTTGGACCCTTTATGTTATTTATGAAGGAAAAGAACTGCATGTAACATAAAATGTGTGTAAATTGTTTAAGTTGTTCTTTTTCATGTATGTATGTATGTATGTATGTATGTATGTATGTATGTATGTATGTATGTATGTATGTATGTATGTATGTATGTATGTATGTATGTATGTATGTATGTATGTATGTATGTAAGTTTCTCTGTCTGTCTGACTGACTGACTGACTTTATTTCCTCTTCAACAGAGATTACATCAGATTAATCAAATTCAGGATAATACAAAATCATATACACACACATACACACATCTATACATCTATATGTGGAACAACATTAAACCATTCTCAAATGAAAAAAGATAGCCATAGGTGACACTCTTATATCATATGAGCTACAGATCATTATATCTCCGTGATCTGTCATACAACAATGTATACATGGACTGACTGCCAAGGCATTCATATATTGCTGAATAGATTCGTCTTTTGGTGTATAATAAAGACCTTATATATATATATATATATATATATATATATATATATATATATATATATATATATATATATATATATATATAGCTGAGAGAGAGAGAGAGAGAGAGAGAGAGAGAGAGAGAGAGAGAGAGAGAGAGAGAGAGAGAGAGCTTTATAAATATACGACAAAACGGAATGTGCTATCCCTGGTTTATATAGACAATGCTTGATATTTGTGGACAGAATTAATATTTAATACAAATAATATTATCATGGAGGTTAGAAATGATTTAATTCGTACTCTGACGAGATTCAAACACTCGCCCGCGGGTGAAAAGGAACCCATGGAATATGGGTTGGTGTGTGCAGGCAAAGCGAACGGTGCCGTTCACCCGCGGACCAAGGTTCGATCCTCTGCATAGTACTATTTTTTGTATCTAACCTGTATGATAGTATATATATATATATATATATATATATATATATATATATATAGTACATTTGTTATAAGAAATTTGTATGACTTGGTAGAGGCTCGAACCAGCGACCTCCCCCATCCGATGTGGACACTCTAACTACTTTGGCAACCGTAGCGGGTCTATAACACGAGGAACTGACTAATGCTTGCAACAGATCTGTGGTGATGTCGTGCACAAACACACACACACACACATTTCATCCACTCGTCCCGTACCTCCATCTTTATGTTATATTGACATCCTTTTCTCCATGTCTTTATCTTCATCCTAATTATTAATATTATTATTATTATTATTATTATTATTATTATTATTATTATTAATATTATTATATTTGAAATTATTATTATTGAGAATACGATCATCATTTTCAGAAAAATATATTTGTCCTTTGATCCACTGACTCTTAATCAATATGGTAAAATAGACAAAATTTATTAATTGCAGTGCCATCTCAGTCATAACCAGATTTACCGTGAATAACAAAAGGGGTATATAACATAAAGTTTTACCTTTTCTATTTGATGGATGAAAGTAATAAAAACAAAAAAGCGGAATTCTTTATTTGAATCGACTTGAAGATGTGATGCTTTATACTATACCGGACTTTAAACTTAAATTCACACAACTTCGCTCTTTGTTCATAGATCAATTTAAGCTTTGTTGCAAAAGATATATTATGTACGAAAAGAGATGGAATAACAGATACTTTTCAAAATGTTTCAATGCTGCTACGGACGTTATAAATTAAACATATTGTGTGATGAAAACCCAGTGCCATTTTAATTGCCAAGAATAAAGCTGATATAATAAGTATGGTTTCTAGAGACAACCATGTCCACTTTGTCATTGCTAGCAGAGTTTAATCTTCGAGTTCAGTAATTTATTGATTTTAGAATATGTTTTATTTATAGGAATAGTAGGGGTATTTTTGTATATACCTACGTGTAGGTGCATAACTCAGTGTCGCAATGACTGCATAAAATTTACTATACGGGGATTATGTGATTAATATATGATTTTGTTTACAACTATCTTGCCTTTTGTGTGCTTTTACGTATAGCCATTAATATGCATTAGCAAATAGAAGAATGGGAAAAACCCAAGGTAAGTATAAGGAACATATATATGGTTTTTACTGTAAAGCGAGAATTGTCCTGAGTCATATTAATACCTTACCAAGATTTTGTTAAAGATTATCTGAAAAAAACTTGTTTACTTTACGTATTTTTTTCTCCAATCTTTGTATGTGTGTTTAGTTTACTCATATGACGTATCTTTCAAATCCCACCCTCTCAGCTGCTTTTTTGGTTTGAGTAATTAAATCATTATTATATATCAATAACATGGCACCAACTATGGAATATTATACAACTAGATTAGTTTGAGAGTGACTAGAATCAATTAAGAAATATCTTCCAGTTCGTGATTCTGACAGACAAAAATTACAAGAACGTCAGGAATCTCAGGTGGAGTTTGCAGATGGTTCAGAACAATTATTTAAATCGGTAAGAAAGGTTACTGAAAGAGTTTCATAGGCCACTGAAGGTCTTTGTCCAACGTTACAATAAACTACCACAGTGACTGGCAAAACTGCGAAATAAACTAAGAAAACAGAAAGACTTTTACGAGACTTTTGGGCTATATAGTTGCTGTTCTGCCTCCTGGTAGAGAGGAAGGAATACTTAAATCAACTCCTGCTGAAATAGTTGAAATTGGAAGAAAAGAAAAAGGAAAAGAGAAGGGGATAAAAAGTGTTTAATTGACTAACAAATATAATAAAGGAGTTGTTCACGAAAATATAAATATTAAAATGAATCTATTAACTGATCCTGTAGCTAAAGGTTTTCTAAATAGAGGTTTAGTTCTCAAACCTAATTATGTTAACGTAGATTTCCATAAATATAAAAAAAAATGGGATTATCGTATATATATCTTAACTTGTTACAGGTAAGAGATAAAGATTTGGTATTTCGAAAATTCGATGATGAAGTAAATACAAAATATGAGATAATGCTAGAACAATTGCAAATTTAACAATTGTAACTTCAGGTTTTATTCTTGTAAAAGGTTATTGACCCACCCCTATGATTGTCAACGTATTTATCTATTCAGGTGTCTCATTTTCTCTGCAAATGATATCATAAATTCAGCGTATACAACATTCACAATACACTTAATAAATTCATCATCAGAAACTACTACTGGTGAATGTATCAAGCACCTTTTCTTGCCTTTACAGTTAGTACTGAAGATGACATGATAGTGATTATATCAGATGCTTTTTCGTGCCCTTAGTCAACGTTATTACCGAAGATGAAATGTTGATAACAGTATCAAGTACAATGCCTTGCCTTTACAATTAGCAGCCTCATTATTGAATATGAGAGTGATGATTTAATGTTTTATATATATATATATATATATATATATATATATATATATATATATATATATATATATATATATATATATATATATACTGTAGTACGTTTTGGCGGAGAAATATCTTGTTCAGGAGAACCTTCATTATAGGTATTTAAATACTCTAAGCATTTATATTTTTAACATAATTCTATTGTATTTTACATATGTTGTACCGTGGTATTTGTAAGTTACTCTCAGTTCTTTTCCTTCATAAATAACATAAAAAGTGTGTAAATTGTTCGTTTTTCTTTTTCATGTATGTATGTATGTATGTATGTATGTATGTATGTATGTATGTATGTATGTATGTATGTATGTATGTACGTACGTACGTACGTACGTACGTACGTACGTATGTATGTATGTATGACTTTATTTCCTCTTCAGAAGATATTTGATTTAGTAAATTTTTAGTTTTAAAGAAACATTTGGGACGTAGCTTGTCATTAAAGGGCCTACAGTACAATATATATATATATATATATATATATATATATATATATATATATATATATATATATATATATAATATATATAAACCAAAGTAAGGAACACGCAATTTGTAAACACATGAGTGAGAGAACTCGTTGCAAACGAGTTATATACGCAACATTGATTAAGAGAGGAAAATAAAAGAATTTGAATTACTTACATTCAACTAGAACGTTTTAAATGGATTATCATGTTCTCCCTCACTTAGAACACATGTAAATAATTTAACAGATAGAAATGAAATGGGTCAATATCCCTACTTTACTGCACAATCATAATATCAGATATCATTTTAAAGTTTAATTGCTCTTCTGTAAGTTGTGTATATTCCATTAGCCACCATACACATGGATGCCTGCCATGATTGATCATCCATATAATCAAAGATGTTCACTTTATTGCACAAAATGATATGAAGTAATGAGTCATGCATGTATGTATGTATGTATGTATGTGTGTGTATGTGTGTGTGTGTGTGTGTGTGTGTGGGTGGTCAGTTTATATAGATGGTTTAGCAATTTTTTCAAGAAAATGAGTAACGTACCAAGCGCAATGCAATCCAACAACAAATATGTCGATACCAAAGACAAAAATAGGTTAATACAGATATATCTCTTTAAGAAAATGTACATATTAGTTCATTTACATGCATTAAAAAGTCTGACTAATTTATAAATCTGTAAAATAATAAAACTTACCAAGCTATGATAGCCTAGAGGCTTGCTTTTGAGTGCATGTTTATAATTTAAATTCACTGCATTTTTCATTCGAGTTTTATGCAGTCAACATATTAATGAAAATAATAATATGAGATAGAATTACAACATGTTATTATCTTAGACTATACAAAGCAGCATTTCATTACAATAAATTATAAACTCTAGAAGTAATTTTCACATGAGAAGAACATGAATATCTAAGGCTTCTGTCAGTGTATGCACTATCATCCGTGGATTTCACCAATATACTTACTATCGAATGGATTTTCTAATTCTAACACTTTTAGTCACACATGTCATACATTTCAACATTACAGTAACAGTATGTTACAAAGAATCTGTCTATGTCTTTGTAGAATTTTATTATGCGTGGTCCCTTCATTTCTTTCTTCTTTGTTATCAGTGCCTTGATCAACTTGCCGTCCGTTGATATCTGTTGGACATTGAACGACCGGTTACCACACAGGAAAATGTTACCCTCTCTGTCAGTATCAATGCCGAGTGGTTCTTTCATGTCCCGATCGGTGTAAGTAAACAAGACATTCCACAATGTGTTGTAGGCAACCATTTTATTCCCACCATAATATGATATGTATATGATTGTTTCAGATTTATTTATTTTGACATAACGTGGCCATAATAGTTTCTCACTTTGATAATTGTCCGGTCGGAAAGTTCTGATCTCTGAACCATTTATATCTAATATCAGGGTACTATGTTCGTCAATTCCTGTAGTGATCACTAATTGATCCTTAATCACTCCTATACCCCAACACTGGAGCCTTGTTTTTATCTCTCTGACACTGTGCATCTTGTAATCTATGCCCAAGACAAGAATGGTCTTTTTTAAGGGTAAAGTCATGGCCATGTTGTTGTCAGGTAGGATGCAAGCATTCCATGGTTTGCCTTGGAGTTTCATGCTCTCTTGCAACTGAAAAGTTTCTCCATACACTTTAATTTTCTCATTGCCAAAATCGACAAAAATATGCTTCGCTCTTTGAAGTGTCAGAACATCCGATATGTGACATGCTGAATTATCATCAGGTAGTGTCACACTGAACTCAGATACTTTCACAGCTTTTCTGTCCTTTAACGGCGTTCCACTAAATACACTAACAGTCTCCGCTATCGGCTGCGATGGTGTTACTACAGGACATAGGGGTATGTTTGTTTTAGATCGGGTCACCGTTATTTGTCCAAATATATTTAAGTCATTAATCAAATCCTGTAGTCTTTTATTAACGTCTAACCCAATTTTGATATATTTCAATTCTTCTTGATACTCCGATATAGCTTTAAAATATCTGTTTTGATTCTTCTCCATGTTGTGGAGCATTATGACCTTCTGGACCTCTGACCCGTGGGTCATCACAAGATCAAGTTGAGCCAGGTCACTGCCAATCGCAGAACTCAAACTCTGTCCCCTGGCCTCTTGATTATGTAGGGTCAAATCTTCAGCTTTATGATTTCCTTCAACAGAAGCAATTAAATCATCCTCGAGTTTCTGTAGTTTGGCATTTAGTTCTGCTCTGAGACTCCGGATTTGCTGTAAAATGGCAGATTTGTCATTTTGAATATCATCGGCGTTTTCTTTTATCTTGCATGTTATTTGTTTCATATGCTCTCCGATATTACATATGTTGGTCTCCAAATATTTTGATTTTGCTTTCGCATCAAAAGTCTTTATCATGTCGTCAATCGGAATGACTCTTTCGCATTTTCTATGTTCAAGAAATCCACATGTATTACAACAAAGTGAACTGTGATCCATACAATAGAATTCGATGCTTTTATCGAGATGTTTAAGACATTTTTCTATGGCGGATAGCCTGGGAATCCTAATACTAGTGTCAAAGTCTGTGCTCAAATTGATAACATCGTGTGACATACGTGAAAGGGTTTCATTATGGTGGTCTTTACATAATGTGCACAGGAATTTTTTACAGTCTTTACAAAATGATTTTGCTGACGTTTCTCTATTCCACGTGGGACAAATATCACAGGATTTCTCACCAAACGTTTCCACTGCTACATCCAATACAGATGATACAATGCTGTTTACTGGAAATAACTCTGCCCACTGGTCGACACTCGCTGTGGTATCAGGTAATGTTGTGTCCGCCCTGCATACCGGACAAGGAAAACATGCCTGAGGAGTCCCCCTGTTGATCACCGTACTGTTAATATGTGACTGAAGACACAAATTACAATAGGTATGTCCGCATGGCAGAACTTTCGGTCTTCTAAGCGTCTCTTGGCAAATGGGACATTGTAAGACTTGAGCAAATCGTCCCTCTGTCGGTGAAGTAGTCGCCATTTCGTTCCAGTCTATTCACGACCTAAATTATTTTAAGGTAAAGATATGAAGGTTTCTTCCAGGTATTATCTAGTTTAAGTGATGTCATAATGCTATAAATAGCTCATGCAAATATATTCATCTAACCATGTGTATTTAGTGCCAGCGGTAAGGTAAACAAAAGGGTATTTATATTATGTGTCATTCTGCGGTAATAATATGAAGAAAAAAAAACAAAAGTATTTTCATCTCTCAAAATATGTGAAATCTATCTGATAAGCTCTCGTTCCTTTCCAGTCCTATTTCCTTATATATATATATATATATATATATATATATATATATATATATATATATATATATATATATATATACACTAACATACCGGGGACACACCTCCGAACGGGGACGTCCCCGTTTTGTAATAGCTGCTAATATGGACTGCCATGACCTTACTGAGTGATAAAAACCTTGAAATTAGCGTATCTGAACATGTCCCCATTCGGTCGGTATTTTTTCACATCATGTCATACACAACGATACACACGTCCTATTCAACCTAAAACCCCGTGTGTATCAGTCGATAAACCACGTCCCAGTTTACGCGGTAAAAATTCATACTGCTTCGTGTCAGCTCGCGCACTTTGCTTCAAATTACTAACTGAAGATACCATCGAAATCTAACAAGATTGAAATGAAGTATGTAAACAGACATGTATTTTTTATATATATATTTTTTAACACTGCTGATGTACAAATAATGTAAATAACAAAAACATTCATTTAAATTATGTTTGACTCGGCAATAGATTGTCAAACATCACTCAACCTTCCCTCTGTTAATCAGCATTGTTTCATTCTCTCTCTCTCTTTCTCTCTCTCTCTCTCTCTCTCTCTCTCTCTCTCTCTCTCTCTCTCTCTCTCTCTATATATATATATATATATATATATATATATATATATATATATATATATATATATATATATATATATATATATATTCTTAGATTTATTTGTGTGATCATTTGGATTCGGCGCCATGTTATATTCCTAGCACGAAATAATTAGCCAATCATTAGGAGCAAACAACACAGAGCCGAGTATTAATGAATTTGAACCATGCTAGGGTTCGTTAGTACTGAATTTAGGTTCAAGCCGAATGACTTTCCCAGTGTAACATAGTCCATATTAGAATCTAATGGTGTATAATAGTGTTGTGGTTGAAATGGCAACATTTACGGTAGGAAACCAGTAAACTACGCAATGGAATCAATAAGTTGGGACTTGTAAGGTACCGTTTATATGTCCATAGTAGAAAATAGTCGAAATAATATTCGCGTGATACGCCGGAAAATGTTTCAATTGACTGGCCTAGGGCGGCACAATTAAATAGTTCCCAGTTAGAAAGGGAATAGTAGTGTATTTTCTATTTCATAACGGGCTGGCGGTACGGAAATCTGATGATAATGAAGAAAAACCATGCAAAGGTGCGGTTAATGGACTTTTGGCCAAGTAGTTTTAACTGTGGTCACCAACTGTTTAGAGTAAAATTTATTAAATAAAGCAGACACGTCTGACTTTCCATTTTACAACTTAAGTTGTATGGGAGTCTTTGGAAATTTGGGGAAAACATATGACTTCCAGCGGATTCGCGCCAGGGTTTTGACACAGATCGGTCAAGTGTATACCCCTGTGCGTGCAACAATATATATTGTTACACGCACAGTGGAATACACTTGACCGATCTGTGTCTATATATATATATATATATATATATATATATATATATATATATATATATATATATATATATATATATATATATATATATAGAGAGAGAGAGAGAGAGAGAGAGAGAGAGAGAGAGAGAGAGCATTATAAATATACGGCAAAACGGAATGTGCTATCCCTGGATTATATAGAGAATGCTTGATAATTGTGGACAGAATTAATATTTAATACAAATAATACAATCAAACAGGTTAGAAATGTTTTAATTCGTACTCTGAGGAGATTTAAACCCTCGCCCGCGGGTGAAAAGGAACCCATGGAATATGACTTGGTGTGTTCAGGCAAAGCGAACGGTGCCGTTTACCCGCGGACCAAGGTTCAATCCTCTGTATAGTATGATTTTTTGTATCTAACCTGTATGATAGTATTATTTGTATTATATAATTTTAATAATAATAATAATAATAATAATAATAATAATAATAATGATAATAATAATAATAATACAAACACTGAACATGAAATTTCTGTTTAGTTTGTTAACATGGAATTAACTATGTACATGAGTTTGGAATAATGCGGTATTTTTTTTCTCATTTAACAGTTATGTAGAATCACAATACATATTTATAGAATGTCCCCCATTTGATTGTATAATGTCTGACACTGTGTGTATATTTGTGCGTTCCCATTCTGGTGGTAAAATTTCTGACACGTTATTTGCAGGATATCAACCTCAAATCAATTATAAATTTTATATATATATATATATATATATATATATATATATATATATATATATATATATATATATATATATATATATATATATATATATATATATATATATATATATATATATATATATGATATGCATGGTAAAATAAATCTTTCTTTCCCAAAGTTTGCTAAAATAACGATGTTTCCAATTTGATAGTAAAAATCTTATGTCCCCGTTGTGTATGTTTTACAAGTCTGTGTGTGTGCGTGCGTGCATGTATGTATGTATGTATGTATGTATGTATGTATGTATGTATGTATGTATGTATTGGCTGACTGCTAAGGCATTGATATATAGCTGAATAGATTCGTCTTTTGATATATAATAAAGACCTTATGTAAGCAGTTGGTAATGTTGGAAATACAAACATGGCTCATAATGGGTATACATGCTTTAGGTAGCAATTTGCCCACATGCCATAAAGATTGGACAGAGAAATAATTGTCCCGTGTAAAGGTGACCATATATACCTGTAAGAAAGGGTAATCTCGTCTTAGGTAAAGGAGATGAACCGAGTTTAAAACAATGCCATTATTGTCTGGATGTATGAAAGGAGAACATAAAGACTTATTTAAATAAGTAATATAGGATTACGTTACAAAGTGTTCCCTTGAAAATATATTATAATAACGATGTTCTTCACGGACTCTTGCCTTTCAGCGAATATTAAAGCATTGAAAATTTGCATGGTGAATACATCTTTCAAATCTAGCTTTAGTAAATATGGGGAATATATCTTGTACAACTAGCTTTTATAAACATTTTAGCATCACTGCAAATGTCAAGAAAACCAGACTTCAAAAGTATTGTAATGAGCAGGAAATCCAGCCGTTAATTTTGCTTAAAACAGTTACATTCGTCGTAAAGCTTTCGGGTGTAAAGCAGAGTGATTGGTAGTACTAATACATGTGGACATAGACCACAATTAATTTTACTATATGTTCTCTACATATATTTCTCAGTACTGACCTTTCCACAGTGTGACAATCAATACAAATCATATGTTAATCTAAAATACTTCCAAAGATGACTTCACGGTGAAATTCTTGTCAAGGGTTGATCGGCATTTTTTTGAGCTGCTGCACTGTAAACAGAGCAGCATGTAAACAGAACACATATTTCACTTCCGGATCATCACCATGGCCTTATTACTCCATGTGCACTGTCGCCAAATTACACACTGACAACCACTCTCTCTGCTCATATTCTTAAGAATAAACAATTACCTTTAAATCCATACCAAATATGCATCAATATAACTCTTCTACCACCACCAAAATGAGAGAGGAAAAAATGTTCTAAAAATAGACTGGAACTACATTCGTGGGTACTGAACTGGAAGTATTAATTGTGGTGTGATTCCATGTACTAGTGCCTCTATTGAGCTCCAACTTGGAATACGCCATTTCTCGAGAAATTGCGCGCAACAACTTGGAATTTCTAATTATTGCGCTATTTCTCGAGAAATTGCATGGCCGTTGGCTCCAACTTGGAATAGCAATTTCTCAAGATATTGCACGCAACAACTTGGAATTACACATAAATCGGCGTCCTTTTACTTTTGTAAATTCTAAGCATTATTTTATATTAGTTTTCATATATATATATATATATATATATATATATATATATATATATATATATATATATATATATATATATATATATATATTGATTTGACCTGATTTTTGTTTTCGGTATTTTTTAAATAACTTTAATTGAAATATGTTTCACAAAATATTTGTATTTGAAATATGTTTCGAAAAAATATTTGTGCTTGAAATATATGTTTGTAAAAATCTTTAATAAAAATAATACTATATTTAAATATAGATGTATTTTGTATACATTGTTTCTTCCTGTCTTCTGCCATTTTTTAAAAATTAATAATTTTGAATAGTATTGTAAATCTAGGAAAGGTCTTGGAACATATTAAACATTTTAAGGGACGATTTATATTGTCCCACTGAACTTAATTAGGGTTATTCCAAGTTGTTGCATGATGCTTGCATGCAACATTTTGGAATTTTGTCCCAGAAAGATGGATTTAAAGGTAGGAAAGGTCTTGATTGGAGATGTAGCACAAAATTAATATTTGGAACATATTAAACATCTCAAGGGACTATTACTGTTGCCCAATAGGGTAATATTTCACAGCCTAGGGTGTTTAATGTTACTTCAGTGAATGTTGTATGATGCATACATGCCATGTTTAAGAAATTAATCCTTTGAAATACTATTGTAAATCTAGGAAAGGTCTTCAAGGGAGTTGTTGCAGAAATAGACTATTTGGAACATATTGAAGGTCTAAAGATCTTGTTATTGTTGTCCCACTGAACTTAGTTGGGGTTATTCCAAGTTGTTGTATGATGCTTGCATGCAACACTTTGGAACTTTGTCCCAGAAAGATGGATTTAAAGGTAGGAAAGGTCTTGAGTGGAGATGTAGCACAAAATTAATATTTGGAACATATTAAACATCTCAAGGGACTATTACTGTTGCCCAATAGGGTAATATTTCACAGCCTAGGGTGTTTAATGTTACTTCAGTGAATGTTGTATGATGCATACATGCCATGTTTAAGAAATTAATCCTTTGAAATACTATTGTAAATCTAGGAAAGGTCTTCAAGGGAGTTGTTGCAGAAATAGACTATTTGGAACATATGGAAGGTCTAAGGATCTTGTTATTGTTGTCCCACTGAACTTAGTTGGGGTTATTCCAAGTTGTTGTATGATGCTTGCATGCAACATTTTGGAATTTTGTCCCAGAAAGATGGATTTAAAGGTAGGAAAGGTCTTGAGTGGAGATGTAGCACAAAATTAATATTTGGAACATATTAAACATCTCAAGGGACTATTACTGTTGCCCAATAGGGTAATATTTCACAGCCTAGGGTGTTTAATGTTACTTCAGTGAATGTTGTATGATGCATACATGCCATGTTTTAGAAATTAATCCTTTGAAATACTATTGTAAATCTAGGAAAAGTCTTCAAGGGAGTTGTTGCAGAAATAGACTATTTGGAACATATTGAAGGTCTAAGGATCTTGTTATTGTTGTCCCACTGAACTTAATCGAGGTTATTCCAAGTTGTTGCATGATGCTTGCATGCAACATTTTGGAATTTTGTCCCAGAAAGATGGATTTAAAGGTAGGAAAGGTAATTAAATATTAATTATGATCGTAAATTAGATGACATCAATACACTAATGACTCCGTGGTTGTAGATAGTTCTTATCCACTATGGGAAAAATATTGTGATAAAAGCGCTTGCTTTTTTTCTCCAAATAAATCAGATATTAATAAATTTTCTAAATCCTCCAGATTGGTTCATAATAAAAATTAAATAGTTTAATCTTCAAGAACTTGTGGAAAGAATCATCTGACAAGATAAAGTGAAAAGTAATAAATAAAAATTATAAAGAAGGGGGAATCGCAATGATTGATTTTAAAAAATGTAATTTGTTCACTCTAAATTACAGAAGACAAGACTTGTGTTGAAAAATAATTGTAAGGAAGTCCTTGGGATGGTTACCAATGTACAGGGAATATGAAATTAAAATATTTAAAAATGATTTTCCTTATGACCGTGACTTCGGTGGATGCTACATCTACCATCAGTAGTCAATACACTATTACAATTCAACTGTTTTCATAATTTCGCTGGGTCATTCATATTCTCTTCAATCTTAAATTAATAGATGTTATGTAAACATATTTTTTTTATTATTTGCGTACATCAAAATTAATTTGATAGGTTTATAAATGTTGATTCCAAATATAAACAAAACAAGTTTCAAAGATTTAATCACTGCTCAGCAATTGCTGTTGAGTTTAGAAAATATAGAAACTTCATTTTCGATGTCATTAATACAGTTTATACTATATTTGTACTTTGATGACTTTTTCACAAGTGAATGTCACAACCTGTCTTAAATTCCACTTTAAACCGATGAAAGCGAGGGGAAAATATACTTACTTTATGCTTTAACTTCGCCAATTTCGCTGACGAATTGTTGCAGAAACCTACAACATCTTGAACTTTCCCATCCAGAAAATTGAATACATTATTGACAAACACCTTTGTCACAGATTTATTTGTGGTCTTGCTTACGTATTTTTCCGTGCAAAACGATTCATAAATATCTATGTCAACATCCTCCATTCGTAACACTCTAATGAAACTCATGTTAAGCCAGCAGCTCGGTCTATTTATATCAGTTCGCATGGTCACGCAATTTCTCGAGAAAAAGCGCAACAACTCGGGATTCCGAATTGTTGCGTTATTCCAAGTTGGAGCCCAACACCTCTAATTCGTAGACGGGGTTACGACATCGCAACTAGGTGGGTGGGTGTTGTCAACATTGATGGACAATCTCAATTTATTCATTAATACCTACTGTTATTTGCTACCAACCGATGACTGGTATGAATCTCGGGTATATTTTATATTCCCAGATAAAATGATAATAAATCATTCATTTAACTCTTTCATTTCACGATGTTATTATGCCAGGAATGCATGTGGTATAACGGTACCAATTGCGCAAGTCCATGTGGGTGGAGCTTATGGTGTAGGGTTCATTGCAGGCAGAAATTAACAACAACACAACCTATGATTGGTGGATTATGTAAGAGTTGTACTTTCTGTTAGGCTTAAAAAATAGTTTAGCCTCTTGGCAACATGTGAATTTATGCTAATTCCTAAATAGATCAAATTTTGTATTTTTTTATGATTTTTTGAAAATATAATACATATGACTGAAAATAGGTAAGTTGTGACTAGATAACTCATACCCCTGTCTAGTTCCAGCAGAGTTATCTCTCTTAAATGCAATGGAGTACCTGGTTTTGTCATTGTCAAATTGACAATCTAACATTGTTCTCTATAACAGTGTGTGAGATGCATGCTAAATTAGGATAGAAAATATATTTATCTCTCCAAATATTAGCATTGAGGTCTATAGAAAAACAATTGGTACCGTGATACCATGTATAACTTTCCTAGGTATTAAGCCTCGTTTCCAATTTTGGGCACATTTGGAATACTCCCATCGTTATCACGTATTATAGTTAGAGGTCGCTTACGACATCACTAATTTGAAAGCTAAAACATTTAATTTGTACTGCAAAATTTTGACCACTGAGGAATAAATTCGCTGTATGCACACTTAGCTAACACAATGTGTCATATAGGTATTCAATTAAAATTCTTAATTTAAGTGTAGTTTTATTGCTATCAGTAGCAGAGTACGGTTGCCCCTGCAAGCGCGCGCTCGCAGAATTTTTTCCTGTGGTTGTTACCCAGCGAACGGCAGAATTTTCCCTGCCAAGCGCAGAATTCCGCGTGAGGTATAAAAGGCTTGTCAGCGTCTCCACTAGGACCTGTTCGGGTTTCCGAGGGTCACGGTACGAGCTCCTTACGTTAGGAAAGAGCGTGAGAAAATCTTTTACTATTATTTTACTACGAATACCATATAAGGAAGTGCGCAAAGATAAGGTAACTCTTTTGTTTATTATTTTCCGCGAATCAGAATTATAGTTATTTCACAATATCTACATAAATAAATGCAAAGAAAATAATGTTTCTTTTATAGAACATTTTGGACAGATCTAAACTAAGTTTTGATTTCTACATCTGTGTATTAAAACCTTTATAGACATTCATTCATTCATTCATTCATTCATTGTCATGTTTTAAATCAGCAACTCAGCTTACATATCTGCTTATCAGTTAAATAGCACTCAGACAGTATTTCATGATCCTGTGATGTCAAATCAAGTGTTTCTTGCAGACCTTGTTTAAATAATGATGTTTAGTACAATTCAATAGGAATAGGTTAGCAAAAAAAAATAATAATAATAATAATAATAATAATAATAATAATAAGTGCACGTTTGAATATAGAGCAAATGAGTGTTTCTCAAAGCTCTCTCTAATAGCTATTTGTTAAATTGTTAAGCTGTTGAGTGTTTCTCAAGGCTTTGTACATATGTTGTTAGTTATTTTGTTACAGCCACTTAGTGTTTCTCAAGGCTCTGTTTGAAATTAACCATATGAACTTAGTAAAAAGTTAGCCAATGTTCCAAAAAGTCCATCACTAAACATTAAGTTAAATAATAACATCTGAACATTAAATTTGGACATTGATAAATGTTAATATCAACTTCTAACCTAAAACTATTACTTAAATGACTATGTTTGTGGAATGGCATACAACCACTGTGATGTAAAACTTAATGAGTTATTATTTGAAGTGATGTATCTGATGTTTGAGTCTTAAATATTTTTAATACCATACAAGTCTGTGACTTAATAAACCACCTGAAACTTAAATCTGAGTCTGCATTTCATCACTAGTCCCATTTTTATTGTAAGGATTCCCCACTTGATAAGAGAATCAGAGACCTCTTCGAGTTAAGGTCAAAGTTTAACTGGGCCTTTTACTCTAATGAGAGTTTATCAGCCATAGCGAACATAGTGAGTCATTGAGTGGTCACCGGAAGTGTTTTATTACGGCCAACGCTACCCCGTAACAGTATAAATACATCCTTGGCACAAACTAGAGTTTTGTATAAATTCAGCCCCAAGGATAAATACGAGTAATTAATTGAATACTTAGACATATTATCAGGGATGGCGAAACTTAGCCATTATATCAGAGCTGGTGGATAAAAAAGGTTTTCCTAGATGCATATTCTCCACTCTTTAATATTTTTAATCTGGTTTTCTTTAAGACTTTCATACAGGAACCTGCAATCTTACCCTTCAAGTATATATTGATACAAATCCTCTTCCACCCCTCGCTCATACACACGTACACACATTATCAGAGTTTATGGTGATATTGGCACTACAGCCCCCCCCCCCCTCCCCCCGCCACCTCTTTTTCCGAGGTATACATCTAGACAGTTGGATTTGGATATGCGGGATAAATGAAGTCTTTTATTTCCATGAAAAAACTAACAATTGCGCCTTGAGAACGGACATAAGCCTACTGCACAAATAAAACATGGTCACTTTGGTCTCAAGCTTCAGCTTAAACAATTCATTTTTTAAATAACGTTACAAAAATTTGAACGATTTTGCCTAATGTTTTAACACTGAACGATTTGTATTAATTAGTTTCCGTTTTCACTAACTTTCTGAATTTGATTTGCTCGACTTCAGAAGTGACATCACGGCACTATGTATTACTTGTGTTTTTTATGCATTTTTTGTTCTAGATACATTTTTGTGGTCGCAGTCGCTTAAATTCTGCACGTTTTGTTTGCATGTCAATTACCTGGCTGTGCAGAATATTCAGGATTTCAGCTAGCAGCAGCAAGGGCGAATCAGACAACTTTTTAGAGGCGTCGATTTGGCAAACCGAGACTTTTCCAAAATCGAAAAAAAAAAGCGTCAATTTGGCAAACTAAGACTTCCTCGTAAATGCTTTATAGAGGCTCATGGGCAAAAAAAAAGACGCCACAATTGTTGTCGCGCCCCCCTGCTGCTGCTATGGGTTTAACAATCCTTGAAATCTTAAACGATTTTCACGATAAAAGTTGCTACGATTTCACAAACAGACTAATTTGTAAAACCTCACCTTGTAAATCAATTAAATTATTGGACTGGTCAGTGAGTTTGAAATTAATTCTCGTTAATGAATTATTATGACATCGCATATAGACTGGATTAGTGGGATCCTCAATGATTAGAAACCCTAGAGGAGCTGTTGGTGCAAATGAATATAGAATATATCCCTGCTGAGCTTGATTTGATCGTTGAAGATTTATTTGATAGCTGCCTTCGATAACATCACATACTAAATTCAATGCAATCACCGAGGATATATTGACGTTTTGAGGAGCGATATGCCTACCACCACCATCTGGGTCATTATTATACTTGAGGATTGTTGTTTGTTGTTTTCATTTGTTGAGTATCAAAGAAAATATTTCTTAAATAAGATCATTAACAGATTTTTTTTTTAGTTCATTTGCGTTATACTCAGGAAACTTGAAATTGGGTAAATCAGCTTCTTTGATATTGTAACCAGTTAGGAATTTTTGTTTATCTCCCTTCTTGTCATCAATTATTAATTGAATTATTCGTTTGTTGATATATTCCATGATGGATGGATACAAGCTGATTTAATATTCTAACATATTTTATGATCTCATTACGTGGCCTTGTTATATCAGAGAGATGCTCTTGGAAGCTCCGTCGTAGTAGTTCTAGTTGTGTTCTATGTAATTGATTAATCTCTTTTAAATAATCAATGATGTTAGTTAACGTAAATGTAATTACAATGGATGAATCAGGAGTTTTCTCAAAAACAAAATACCATTGTATGGTATTGTTATCAAGAAATACAACTCTATGAGAGGTTAATGTTGCATTTTTTATATCAGATAAATCATCTCGATATGATGGGTTGATTTTATGATATGATTTTTCGTCTGTGACATAATCAGATTTTTTGGTTTGGGTATTTGATAAGATGCCTCAGGTGGGTTTTCAGGCCATCCTAATATAGTTTTAATAGAACTATGATAGATATCTACGACATAACTGGGTGAGTTTATCTCAATTGCAGATGATAATGTTGGCTCGTGAACTGTTATAGCGATTTTCGATTCATTTCCAGTAATTGATTTTATTGTACGTTGAAATTCGTTATTGATTTGTTCAATTTGGTATGACCCAGATGGTAGCGAAACAACGTTCCAGTCTGGAGTACCATCGGGTTTATTCTTATTCGCAAACACCAGGGAATTATTCGGTTGTTGACCGCCAAATGCTACCGACCTAATATTAGGCCAACTGTGATACACTAGTAATTTTGCGAACACTATCTCCTTCACGGGAATCGGAGTAGGGAAATTCACACTGAATTCAGGATTGGTTGAGGTTATTGATATCATACTTGTTTTCACCGGGTTGGTATTTTCCGCTATTTGTTGAAGTAATTCTTGCGATGTTGTCATTGTTATTATACTCATGTTGTCGCTCTAATTTTGACATCGCGGAATCATAAACACGTACCATCGCGCTGAATTCACTATCTGATAATAATGTATCATCGAGTGACGACGATATCATCGAGGATAATTATAAGTACGCGGTTGACACAATATGGAATTTAACTACATAGTCTTGTAGTTTGCGCTGGCTACACGATGAAATTTTTTTTATTATTGAAATAATTCCAGCGATTGTTGTTGCCGCTGCTATACAAATTGGAACAGCTATCGGAGCAATCATTGTCACCAGGGAGAGTAAAATACCAGCTCCGGTGATTACACCACTCACCGAGTACATGGTAACATCAATTGCGGTGATTCTTCGTCGGTATTTTTTTTTACTTGAAACCCTTCAGTGAGTGTTTTGAGTTTAGTTTGAAATTCTCTGACCTGATCATAGCGATATTGCTGTGAGGACATCTTATTTATTACAACAGAATTCAATTTAGTTATTTACCTTAAAAATCCGCTACGAATTCCACATACCATGTTACTGATGTATCAACCAAACTATAATCCGTGGTTGTTATCGTAAATCGTTCAGTTGTATCCTTATCGATAATCGTTGATATTATATTGTTGACCCCAGATGAACTCGTTGATGAAATATTAAATTGAGCTGTTGATGTCACTAGTGTTAATCGATAAATACCCCTGACGGTTGCAGTGATACTTAATATTGTCGTGTCCACATAAATGATCCATACGGTATTTATGATATTTTTTTTGTTCGTGAGGAATTTTTGTTTTTTCAATGATTGCTATCATCCTCGGAAAATCATTTTTGTTTGCCTCGATGAAGTTTTTCATATCTTCGATGGATTTTTTAATATCAGGAATTTTTATTTCAATTTTATCCAGCGTGGTTGCAAAATATTTATCAATGATATTTTTATGAAATGATGTAAACTTTTCAACGTGATCTTCATATCTGGATTGAAGTGTTGCAAACTCTAACATAGAAGTTTTTATCTCTGTGAGCTTCGGTGCGGTCACTGGAGGATTACCAGAAAATTCTAACACGGGTTTATCAATATTGTCCATGATGGATTTTTGTAAATCAGTAAATTTATTAAATGTATTTATATGATCGTCATACTTATCATTGAGTGATTTCAATGAATTCGCCGACGATATATAATTGTTATCGAGTGTTAATATTGTATCTGTGATTGTTGAAACATGTGCGCCTGGTTTGAGTTTACCCTGATTGGAAAACAACGCGATAGTATCTTCTACTGCGTTGCGTTGTTTAACTAAAATATCATCCAGAGAAACATTACTCATTTTCAATTTACCCTGACGATCTTGAAATACAACTCTTTCATTGGGATCAAAACTTGCTAAGTTCAACATCTCAGCTATTTCATCTTCGATTATTTTTTGTACATCACCGGTTGCAGATATTTCCGTGGTGGGTTTTTTCAACATTGATAGAGATCTTCCCCAAATATCAACCATTGTTATTGTAAAAATCTTTGATTTTCTAATTACTTTCTCTCTCTAAAAAGCGACATTCAATGCTTCTATGCCGCATATGGGTGGGTCATATATATAGCTCATCAATAAACTCTCAATATGTTTTGATATCCATAATACCGCCTTGAAATAACCGCATACAGATATCAGCTGCTTCATTAATTATTTCCGGTGAGTTATTTCCAGCTCGTTTCCCTCCTATAAGAACCTTTAATCGTGCTATATCGCTAAGAATATTACCAGGACAACGAATAAGACCACTACCTGAAACTCTGTTTTGGGTTCCACTTGAATATCCATGTCCTGTTGTACCAGTTGCACCTTTTTTAGAATCAGCTTCTGATATTTGCTGGGTGGGTTGGGATACAAAAGGCGCAACAGGTATCGGTGGGTTTTCTATTTGAGATATCAACCTTTCAAGTTTCTCAAATTCTTTATCATTGTGTGGTAGTTGAGACATACCGATGTTTGCTCAATATAGTTTTTCTTCCAAGTCTCCCTACTAGTTATAGCGTCTTCATATCCTTCATTCATATATTGTTCTCTTTTACCCTTTGGAAATGTATCAACGATAAATTGAGCAAATTCTTTATCAATCTTAAATTTTTTGTTAATATCATTTATCACATCGCTTTTAAATATCTTTTTAGGGTCAATATTTCTTCATTCTGTTTCACCCCTTTGTTCTTCTTTCTCTTCTTTTCTTGCAATAGCACCCTCTTCTTGTTCTTTAATAATATCGCCTTGATGTTGTTCAATTTCTTCTCGAAGTTGTCGTTCTTGTTGTTCTCGTTGTCTTACAGTAGCTACTATATCACCAGGAAGTTTTTGTAAAGATTCTTTTGTTGGTCCAGTTTAATGTGCAATTTGTTCAAGCACAGGAAGAAGAGGTGTTTTTTTTCCTTTTTTCTTCCTCGGGGATATCTTCGTATATCGCTCGCTCAGTGGTTGATATTACCCCTTTGGTTGCCGTGGTTACTGGTTTAAACAGATCATCAGTTCCTGTTATAAAACCAGTCTGAAGACTCAGTCTATCTTTTAGTTTCTTTCTAACAGAATCGCGGATTGGGATGAACTTCTTAATTGCGCCTAATCTTTCACGCGCTAATCTAGTCGTTAGCGATTCGTTTACCATTATAAAGAAAACGCCAGCGTTTTTAAATGTAGTGAAAAATGACCAAAACATCAATGAAAAATGCAACAAAAATAACCAAAAATAAAAAAAATAATCTACAAATTCATTCACGGTGAAGAGCACACACATACCTGTTAGGTGAGTAAGAGTTCTACCTGTCCCTTGTATTGTATATGTCACTGGTGACTTTGTCACCATGGTTAGAACTTATTCTGTTGAGGTTACCAAAGTGGTATTTTCAGTTTGGAGTATAATATCTCTTATTGTTTTAACCCTCAAATTAATTGTGCGTTTGATTTCATATTACTGCCCCAATTCTTTTCTGATTTTTTCGACAACAGTGAATAACGGGACAAACTTATTGACGTCGTTACAGAATACAAGGGAATCGCGAATAGCATTCTGGATTTTCTTTATAAAAGCGTACCTTTTTGGTAATACGTATTTATTATTCATAGCGCTGTATTCAATATCTCGAAAATTAGAAAGAATCTGATCAAAATTTAATTTATCTGATAATTGAATTCCTTGATTTTTCAAATTTGAAATTTTCAGTTATGATCTCATTGATATTTTCAGAATTCATTTATATATAATAATATATATTTCTAATTTGAAAAATTGATATTGATATATAAAATATATCATACAAAAACAAAACCAAACATATGAACTCTGTTCGTGCTAAGGTGTGTATTCATCTTAACACGCCTAGAGATATTAAGCGATGATAAACTCCATTTGGAACCTCTCAGGTGTTATTCACATCGGAGAGACCCAGAAGTTACATATATGCGACAACACATACCGTAGGAACCCCTCAGGTGTTATTCACATCAGTCATGACCGGGCCCAGAGTACCACGAAATATAATCTCCAAGAGGGGATCTAACTCGCCAAATAGCGAATTAGAACTCCAAGAAGATATGCTTAGTGAATGGACGTCACATGATATATACAATAATTTACATTAGTACATAGGACAGCAGAAGGACAACAGGGGCGCACATAGACATATCTCCAGTGAAATTTCTAAGCGAAACGAAATGTTAGAATATTCAGAATACTGTCTATGTATTTTGTACACCTTCCCCAGAATTAATTTCCCGGGGGTGCAAAATCACACCGTCACGTATTTGACGTGACGGGAGGTGTACATGAAGTACGTTTGGGCTGGCGCCACCACTCACATAGAAAAAACCTCTAAATCGGTACCGTCGACAATATTTCTGTTACGAGAATCGAACCAAGGGCCTCGGGACGAAACCGCAACGCGTTACGAATACGCTAAATTCGATATCTACAAGTAAATGCTTTTGATTACGATATATGTGTACCAATCCGAAAACATTGAAAAAACATCAAAAAAAGAATACAACTGTTTGTAATACTACATATTTGATTCGTTTTCTTACAGATTATATCTCCATTGAGAATCATGACAGTTTAAACAGTAAAATATGGTTAAAATGTCTTTCTTTCCTAAGCTCTATTTGTTCTAAATGGACAATTAAACAACGAGTCTTATTATAGTGAATAGAAAGACAGACTGACGGAAAGACACAGACAGAAAGACAGAAAGACAGACAGACAGATAGACAGATAGATAGATAGATAGATAGATAGATAGATAGATACACTGTATGAAAAGTTGCCTTTACAAATATTTAAGTTATACTTAAATACAAGTAAAGATGTAAAATGTATCAGTATCACCTTTACAATATCTTTACATAACAAAAAGATGAAAGTTCATCTTTTGTCAATGTAAAGACTATAAAAGCAGTTGATTTGTCTTTACAAAAATGAAAGGCATTGAAAGTCTGACTTTACAGATATTAAATCCAAACTAAACTGCAAGCTTTCTGCCACATGCTTACATACTTTAAATAGTTTGTCCACTTTGTTTCATTTAACTTAAGGACAGATGGTATAGTTAGGTCAACCAGAGAGATTTGTTTAATGGGACTGTTCCATCAAAGATACAAGAAATCCAGATAAAAGTGACAATGATAACAATTACAAATGATCAATAGTTAAATAACTGTATTGCAATCATTACATCAAAATGTACAGTTAACATCAGAATCAAACAGTATCTTAATTGATATATTTTTATACATGATAATGGCCAATATTTATAAAAGAACAACAAAGGGGTTAAATAGCTATTAAAGGAAAGCAATTATTTGTGAAATACATTTTATTAATATCTATATTGCCAAAAATATCTAACAACTAGTCAATGCCACATTAATCAGTTCCATCTCTTGAAATCAATGAATTATTCTTTGTAAATCCTGAATGAGTCATTTGCTTGGTGAAGAGAATATTTATGTGATTCTTGGTCCCTATATACCTGTATACGTATCAGCCATTTAGGCTACATATACATGTACAGGTGTCGGACATCCTTCACAACCCTCTAACACCCACAGGTTCCTAAGGCATTCCTTTTCAACAAGAAAAAATTCAGAGCTGGGTTGGTGCAATGTGCTGTGACAGGACTTGCCCCCGTTATGCCAAAGATTATTTTATATGTACAATAAAATTGTATTTTAACCTATGTATTGTGTATTATTTAAATTGTAATTTAATTGGTTAGATATAGTTTGAATAACGCACAATGCATCCTTACCTGACCCCTTGTTTGGGCCCCTCTTTGTCTGTGGTGGTTCTGCCAAACACGAGGTCAGTTACAAATTTTAGCTATGTTCATGTTGAACCAATCAGATGACGGAATTAGAACACGTGATCTAACATTCGTCAGCTGGTTTGAGGCAGTGATACATTAGCTTGGATGCAACAAAGACGTGCCTTTCAGTGCTAGCGTTACACTAAATTATTAACCAAGGTTACAGTAGTGAACAGACATCTCCATCGACATGAAGTTTTCCTGATTTGTCAATTCTTCATGCAAAAGATTACTGTCCTTTTTGTGCACTTGATAACTGGTATACATAGGGATATGGTGGTATTGCATTGGTTGCAATGGAGATTATAAAATCTAGAAGAAACCATCAAACTTGAATCACCATTCACCACTGCTGGGATGGAGTATTAAAACCAGACTCACTGGTAAAAAGTGTTGAATGTGTAATGTAATGCCTTGTTGCAGGTATTTACACACAATATATACTCTGATGCAAATCAAAGTTATTATCACATTTACAGTAGAAAATCCTTATTTTGTAATGACTAATAAAAGATAATACTTTCTACAACTTTAATTTTTGTAAAGGTAAATTGCAGTATATACTAATTAACGTAAAGACATGTAATGTTAAACTTTAATGAGATTTTACGACTTAAATTTGGTCTTTTTGTCACCTTTTAAGAAATGGAATTATTTCCTTTAATTACTTAATGGAACAATTTACAACATCTTTACAAACTAAAAGTTATTCTTTCATGCACCTTTTGTTCATTGGAAAAGTGGGCCATTTATTTGCATTTTAGGACCCTAAAATTGCTTGTAAATATCATCTTTAATACCTTTAACTTTTTCCAAAAATTTGTATTAAAGTTAAGTAAAGGTCAAGCAAAGTTTGTCTTTCTTTATCTTTTAAGTGCTAGTAAAGACATCTTTTCAAGCAGTGATATATAGATAGATAGATAGATAGATAGATAAATAGATAGATAAACAGACAGACAGACAGATATATAGATAGATAGATAGATAGATAGATAGATAGATAGATAGATAGATAGATAGATAGATAGATAGATGTTTGTTTGTTTGATTAGGATTTTTAACGTAGCTTTAACAATTTTTCAGTCATAATCCATTAACTGTGGTCAAAACGTTTATATCACGGGTCAACATTAGTTGGTTACAGGCAGTAATTAAATATTGTAGACGAGATCTGAAGCTACAAAATGACTAGGATATATCCAAATTTGTTTGACTGCTGTAAGATTGCATTTATATTGATCCCCTAGCTGACTGACAGACATAGTATTAACAGCTGTGGAAGTGCAAATCGATAAAGGCATGCCGTAGCTAACGTTACTGGGACATCAAAAGCCTTATTGATTTGTCTTAGAACAGGCGCTCAGGGTGCGGACATTAGACAGGGTTATTTAAAGAACACGGAAATTGTGAAAAACACTTGCTATTGTTTGATACGGAAACGCTAGCGTTTCTACGGCAGGTTCATACTATAACACTGGAAACTGTGGACATCCATTGCATAACTTTTAATCTGTGTACTGAGACAAAGTTTGCCTGACATAAAATCAACCAATTGAATTTAATTGGAAAAACCCATTGAAGGTAACTCTTTCATAAGCTATACACATACCTGCACGAGTTATCTCCCTTTGGTGTTATACACAGAATACAAAATAGAATTCATACGTAAACGAATTGAATTCTGTTTTGATATTTTTTAGAAAAAGTGGATTGAGTTTTATTCTCTGCAACAAATCGTACTGAGGCTCTACAAATATCGAAATACCTACTGGCTTCATTCATTGGTTGAAATGTTTTTGCTTCGTTAGTTTTTATATTAAATGATTTTATAGGCCTGGCATTTTTCGAGTTTTTTCCAGTCTCACCTAGATTGGTGTTTTCACTCTGAGAAATATCTTGTAGATTTGATAAAGAAGTATCCTCGGGTATCACTTGTAGTTGTTCACGAGTAAATCCCCGCTGAGGAGTAGTTGAATCCAACCTACAGATTGCTGGTCTACCCGTAGATCGTGTTATACTAGATATTTTATGTGCAGTAACACTCCAAATATGATCAGTAGCCCTTTTTTTACCACCTTCAAGCTCTCCTGGTTCATATAAATATCTAACAATGACATTACCGAGTATTGGTTGTTTTGAAAAATCATTTTGCGGTTTTACGGGTATATACTTTTTTTTAATCGCATTGTTAGGTTTCATATTAATTGTTCGAGTAATCTCATTATTAAGCGCGGTAATTACGCCTGGTAATATCTTAACCCATTCACGAGATCGTTTATCCTGAATGAATTCCTTCGCGTATTGATATCCAAATAACCGCTCAGCAAGCGTCCGATTAAATCGTTCAACAATTGCCTGGTCGCGATGTAATGCAGTATGTCCTCGTCTGATAGTGACATTATGATGCTTCATTGTTGATAACACTGCACCCTGAAATTCCTTGCCAGGATCAACTTGTAATAGATTTGGCCAACGCAGAGGACCCCTTCGATAAATCCTTTCAAACGCAAAAGCAACTTCAGTTGATGATTTTGTTTTTAGCGGCTCTGCTTGTTTGTATCGACTCGCAACATCAACTACGGTTAGCGCGTACTTGTAAAAACCATCATGCTTCAGAAATAATATATCAGCTTGATGAACTTCATTTGGTGAGCTGATATCAAAATGTGAGAAGTTAATTTGTTTAGGCGGTGGTAGATAAATTTGCCATATCGCCTGTTTGGATAACCAATCCGCTGCAGTAGTATTTTTCACCTTTGCGGCGCTAGCGAGTTTACCAATTGCTGCTTTACCCCTCCAGTATCCTCTTGGAGAATAATAAATATATTCCATGTTGTTATTAATTACCAGCACCCAACATTAATTTACCCTTCATTGACGATTTTATCAGAAATGAAGCCAATTTTTCTTTGAAGGATTTATCAGTGATAGAATTCAACGCGTGAATCAATTTCCTATCTGCGATATGTCTATGTTGAAGATTGCTGCTTTTATAAGCAACATCACATCACGAGCATGACACGACTTATCAATAGCGTTTATTGGGTTTTCACCGGGTCGGGGTTGGTTTTGATCATCGAGTCTGATAATAAGTCTGGTCCCGGGTCCACAATAATTATACCCTGGAATGTGTTATTCTCCGGGATATTTTGCTGCAATATCACCTCTTCGTTTTTTTTTAAATCATCAGAAATGCTAGCATTTCCTGCAGATTACATAGAAACAAATCTAAATTTTTTAGTACTGCATTGTACACACTTACCAGAAAGTGCTGATCTGTTATTTTTAGTTGTAATCGTCGTCAAGTCGTTTGTGCCAGTACGCTTCTTACATTTCACACAATATAGATCCATAATATTTATAATAACATGAATGTAATTGATTATTCAGCTACCCGACGACGGGAACCTATTAAACACCATGCCATGTTGCCAAATTCAATTAGAATGACTATAATAGGACCATCTGGAAGTGGCAAGACGCAACTGCTACTTAATTTAATAACGAGATGGATGAAATAGAACAAGTTGTATTTAATAGCCCCGAGTGTAGATGATCAGCGATGCTACGAAGTGTTAAAGGATTACAAAGAAAAGGCAGCAGAAATCAATGGCGAGGGTATTATTGAATTTATAACCGATATCGAAGAAGCACCGAGCATTGATGATATTAATAGAAGTATTAACAATTTAGTCGTATACGATGATGTGATGTTAGACAATCAAAAAAAAATCCCGCTAGGATATTTTCCAGAGGCAGGCATAACAACACTGACGTGATATATGTCACTCAACGATAAACTCAAATACCAAAAGTGATCAGAGATAACTGCAATATTCTTGCTGTATTCAACGGAATTGATACACATACGCTACGAAATATTCACCAGACTTGGTGCGGCGGTGATATGGATTATAATCTCTTTAGAAATTTCTTTAGTCATGCTCAGTCAATCCCGCATGGATTTGTAACGATAAATTTGCATGATCCTAGATCAAGATATCGTATCGGACTTGATAAAATATTCGGTTGAAATCGTAGCAACTTTTATCGTGAAAATCGTTTACGATTTCAAGGATTGTTAACCAATAGCAGCAGCAGGGGGTGCGACAACAATTGTGGCGTCTTTATTTTTGCCCATGAGCCTCTATAAAGCATTTACGAGGAAGTCTTAGTTTGCCAAATTGACGCTTTTTTTTCGATTTTAGAGAAGCCTCGGATTGCCAAATGGACGCCTCTAAAAAGTTGTCCGATTCGCCCCTGCTGCTGCTCAGCTGGGGGAAAAATAAAACTAACCAAAGCTATTTTGGCTATTCCCTCTTGTTAATGCGTGCATTTCAAACAATTATTTATGACTACCATTTTAAATAAGTTATTCTGCAAATACTTCATTTATTTCATGATCATACGGAAATTACCTAGCGATGAACCAATCGTATCAGCATGCATAAATAAGAAGAATGAATACGAATAAAGATATATCCATCGTATTTCATGTCATCATAATTCTTTTTATTTCAATATTGTGTACATTTAAATCACATTTTCTTCTTAAAAAATTAATCCAACATATACCCACATTAAGTTAAGACCGAAGAAGTTACAACGTTTATGTGAAGAGCAAGTTATAAAAACAGGAATGAGCATATTTTGTTTACAAGGAAATATTTGTTGGAGTCGAGAGCTGAATATTCCAGTACAGAGACGAAATTTACCGTGAACACATTGGTTTCCATTAGTTATCATTTATGACCCGAATACTATGTTGTAATAATGTCGTTATGACAAATGTGGATTGTGAATAAGTATTTGTTTAATTATACAAAGCATGTTTCGGTCAAATGAAGGTCATTCATCGACAAATCTGAAAATGGTCGTTTCCACATCCATGTTATGCCATACATAATTATCGAGGAGTTCAGACAAGTTGAATCACGATGCAAGAGTTACATAACATTTTATTCAAACCTTGAAGAGCATTCTGATGCAAAGTTCAAGATTAGAATCTAAACACTCAGCTTCTTTAAACCAAAATACTCTCTTATTTCCAACATTTATCCAACACAAAATTAGATAAATAAAATGTAATCTGTTGATAATTGTTTAATGTACACACAAGTGTTGTTGTGCTATTATGCATTTAATCTAATTTGTCCATTTAATAAACTCGCTGCTTGTTAAATAATTGTAAACATATTGAAATTCAAATCAGCATCATAACTTGAATGAAACACATAATCAAGCAAGTTATTTAACCGTATTTCACTCTTTCTATTTGTTCTTTCGAGCCCAATGTGTTTTTTAGAAAATGTGATTATTGTTTTTGTTGCGATGTCTTCTGAAAGTGTTTTTGTGCTCCGTTTTTGGCAAGAGCATCATACTGTTTGAAGGCCATTAAAGCGGAAAGTGCCCCATTATGTTGCTCTCATTGCCAGCCATGATGCCTTGTTGCCAGTTAATTGCATTGTTTCCAGCTCTGTTGTCCTGTTGCCAACTACGAGACTATTTTGTCACTCACGTTGCTCATTTTCATACTCCGAGGCCTTACTACTAGCACATATATACAGAAAGAGAGAGAGAGAGAGAGAGAGAGAGAGAGAGAGAGAGAGAGAGACCCACTCAGTTAGATTATCCTGACACCAGGCCGACTAGTCCTAGCACTAACCTCCTACTGCTCAACGCCAAGCGTGACAGCTGCAATTATATTTGTTATAAGAAATTTGTATTACTTGGTATAGGCTCGAACCAGCGACGTCCCCCATCCGAAGCGGACGCTCTAACCACTTAGGCAACCGTAGTGTGGACTATATTACGAGGAACTGACTAATGCTTGCAACATAACTGTGGCGAAGTCATGCCCACACACACACACACCTTTCCTCCACTCGTCCCGTACCTCCATCTTTTTGTTATATTGACATCCTTTTATCCATGTCTTCATCTTCATCGTAATTATTATTATTATTATTATTATTATTATTATTATTATTATTATTATTATTATTAATACGATCATTCATAACCTTATTTACCTTGAATAACAAAAGGGAATATAACGGAAAGTTTTACCTTTCCTTTTTGATGAATGTAAGAAATAAAAAGAAAAAGCGTAATTTCTTTATTTAAATCGACTTGAAGATGTGATGCTTTATACTATACCGGGCTTTAAACTTAAATTGAGACACACTTCGCTCTTTGTTCATAAATCATTATGAGCTCAGTTGCAAAAGATATATTATGCACGAAAATAGATGGAAAAACAGATACTTTTCAAAATGTTTAAATGCTGCTACCGACGTTATAAATGAAACTTATTGTGCCATGAAAACACAGTGCCATTTCAATCGCTAAGAATAAAGCTGATATAACAAATATGGTTTCTAGAGACAACCATGCCCATCATTTCATTGCTAGCAGAGTTTAGCATTCGAGTTCAGTAATTTATTGATTTTAGAATATGTTTTATTTATAGGAATTGTAGGGGTATCTTTTTATACCTACGTGTAGGTGCATAACTGAGTGTCGCAATAAGCTGGATGACTGCATAAAATTTACTATAGGGGGTTTCACGGTTACTAGCTCACCAGAGGGCGTATCGGTGCAGCTCACTTCCGGATAGTTCAATAATTAGAGATGGCAGACGTAGATCAAGAAAATTTGACAAACCGCTCACATTTTGCAAACAGGATCGATATCTCACTATCTTAAAATGAAATTCTATCAATATTTGATAAATTGTTGTTACATCTTTATTTTTTTTCTCACTAACTTGCGCTGCAGCCAGCTTTTAAATAAATGTTTTCTGCCCGTTTCAGATCTTCATTATCTTTCCATTACTACATTATGTACTAGTTTGTGTTATTTGATTGTGCAAAAGTGTATTGCTGCGTAAAAAGTTCTTGCAATTTATCTCGCTTGAAGAATGTTGAAAAGATGTTTTTTTTTTTTTTACAGTTTTAATCATAGCAGTAAATATATGTTGAACGACAACAAAAAAGTTCTAACTTTTTAAAGTTCTTTTATTAATGATTTAGACTGTTGCATACTGGGATTATGTGATTAATATAAGATTTTGTTTACAACTAGCTTGCCCTTTGTGTGCTGTTAGGTATAGCCATATATATGCATACGCAAATAGAAGAATGGGAAAAACCCAAGGTAATTATAAGGAACATAAATATGTTGTTTTTTTTTTGTTTGTTTTTTTTTTTGTTTTGACTGTAGAGCGATAATTGTACTGGGTCATATTTAATACTTTACCAAGATTTCGTTAAAGATTATGTGAACAAAAAAACTTGTTTAAGATCGCGACAATTAAAACATTTTACGAGTGCTTGTAATTTCCGCCTCCATTTTTGAAAGGCTGATTTACATACAGCGCGGAAGCAGTGTAGGTGAACATATATTTTTGATTGAACGTCATTTTTGAACAATAAAGCTTCCTATGAAACAAGAAGGTCAATAACGCCAAACCGAAGCCTCTAACTAACTGAGAGTTTCTCTAATTAGGTTAGTTTATTTTGTTACTTTATCCTGTCGTATTTGCTTTCTCCAATCTTTGTATGTGTGTTTACTTTACCCATATGACGTTTCATTCAAGTCGCAACCTCTCTGCTGCTTTTTTGGTTTGAGTAATTAAATCATTATTATATCAATAATATGGCACCAGCTATGGAATCTTATACAGCTAGATTAACTATGGAATCTTATACAGCTAGATTAGCTATGGAATCTCATACAGCTAGATTAGCTATGGAATCTTATACAGCTAGATTAGCTATGGAATCCTATACAGCTAGATTAGATATGGAATCCTATACAGCTAGATTAGCTATGGAATCTTATACAGCTAGATTAGCTATGGAATCTTATACAGCTAGATTAGCTATGGAATCCTATACAGCTAGATTAGCTATGAAATCCTATACAGCTAGATTAGCTATGGAATCTTATACAGCTAGATTAGCTATGGAATCTTATACAGCTAGATTAGCTATGGAATCTTATACAGCTAGATTAGCTAATGAATCTTATACAGCTAGATTAGCTATGGAATCTTATACAGCTACATTAGCTATGGAATCCTATACAGCTAGATTAGCTATGGAATCCTATACAGCTAGATTAGCTATGGAAACTTATACAGCTAGATTAGCTATGGAATCTTATACAGCTAGATTAGCTATGCAATCTTATACAGCTAGATTAGCTATGGAATCCTATACAGCTAGATTAGCTATGAAATCTTATACAGCTAGATTAGCTATGGAATCTTATACAGATAGATTAGCTATGGAATCTTATGCAGCTAGATTAGCTATGGAATCTTATACAGCTAGATTAGCTATGAAATCTTATACAGCTAGATTAGCTATGAAATCTTATACAGCTAGATTAGCTATGGAATCTTATACAACTAGATTAGCTATGGAATCTTATACAGCTAGATTAGCTATGAAATCTTATACAGCTAGATTAGCTATGGAATCTTATACAGCTAGATTAGCTATAAAATCTTATACAGATAGATTAGCTATGGAATCTTACACAGCTAGATTAGCTATGGAATCTTATACAGATAGATTAGCTATGGAATCTTACACAGCAAGATTAGCTATGGAATCTTATACAGCTAGATTAGCTATGGAATCTTATACAGCTAGATTAGCTATGGAATCTTATACAGCTAGATTAGCTATGGAATCTTATACAGATAGATTAGCTATGGAATCTTATACAGATAGATTAGCTATGGAATCTTATACAGCTAGATTAGCTATGGAATCTTACAAAGCTAGATTAGCTATGAAATCTTACACAGCTAGATTAGCTATGGAATCTTACACAGCTAGATTAGCTATGAAATCTTATACAGCTAGATTAGCTATGGAATCTTACACAGCTAGATCAGCTATGGAATCTTAAACAGCTAGATTAGCTATGGAATCTTATACAGCTAGATTAGCTATGGAATCTTATACAGCTCGATTAGCTATGGAATCTTATACAGCTAGATTAGCTATGAAATCTTATACAGCTAGATTAGCTATGGAATCTTATACAGCAAGATTAGCTATGGAATCTTATACAACTAGATTAGCTATGGAATCTTATACAGCTAGATTAGCTATGGAATCTTATACAGCTAGATTAGCTATGGCATCTTATACAGCTAGATTAGCTATGGAATCTTATACAGCTAGATTAGCTATGGAATCTTATACAGCTAGATTAGCTATGAAGTCTTATACAGATAGATTAGATATGGAATCTTATACAGCTAGATTAGCTATGGAATCTTATACAACTAGATTAGCTATGGAATCTTATACAGCTAGATTAGCTATGGAATCTTATACAGCTAGATTAGCTATGGAATCTTATACAGCTAGATTAGCTATGGAATCTTATACAACTAGATTAGCTATGGAATCTTATACAGCTAGATTAGCTATGGAATCTTATACAGCTAGATTAGCTATGGAATCTTATACAACTAGATTAGCTATTGAATCTTATACAGCTAGATTAGCTATGGAATCTTATACAGCTAGATTAGCTTTGAAATCTTATACAGCTAGATTAGCTATGGAATCTTATACAGCTAGATTAGCTATGGAATCTTATACAACTAGATTAGCTATGGAATCTTATACAGCTAGATTAGCTATGGAATCTTACACAGCTAGATTAGCTATGGAATCTTATACAACTAGATTAGCTATGGAATCTTATACAACTAGATTAGCTATGGAATCTTATACAGCTAGATTAGCTATGAAATCTTATACAACTAGATTAGCTATGGAGTCTTATACAGGTAGATTAGCTATGGAATCTTATACAACTAGATTTGCTATGGAATCTTATACAGATAGATTAGCTATGGAATCTTATACAGCTAGATTAGCTATTGAATCTTATACAGCTAGATTAGCTATGGAATCTTACACAACTAGATTAGCTATGGAATCTTATACCGCTAGATTAGCTATGGAATCTTATACAGCTAGATTAGCTATGGAATCTTATACAGCTAGATTAGCTATGGAATCTTATACAGCTAGATTAGCTATGGAATCTTATACAGCTAGATTAGCTATGGAATCTTATACAGCTAGATTAGCTATGGAATCTTATACAACTAGAATAGCTATGGAATCTTACACAACTAGATTAGCTATGGAATCTTACACAGCTAGATTAGCTATGGAATCTTATACAGCTAGATTAGCTATGGAATCTTGTACAGCTAGATTAGCTATGGAATCTTATACAACTAGATTAGCTATGGAATCTTGTACAGCTAGATTAGCTATGGAATCTTATACAACTAGATTAGCTATGGAATCTTATACAGCTAGATTAGCTATGGAATCTTATACAGCTAGATTAGCTATGAAATCTTATACAACTAGATTAGCTATGGAGTCTTATACAGGTAGATTAGCTATGGAATCTTATACAACTAGATTTGCTATGGAATCTTATACAGATAGATTAGCTATGGAATCTTATACAGCTAGATTAGCTATTGAATCTTATACAGCTAGATTAGCTATGGAATCTTACACAACTAGATTAGCTATGGAATCTTATACCGCTAGATTAGCTATGGAATCTTATACAGCTAGATTAGCTATGGAATCTTATACAGCTAGATTAGCTATGGAATCTTATACAGCTAGATTAGCTATGGAATCTTATACAGCTAGATTAGCTATGGAATCTTATACAGCTAGATTAGCTATGGAATCTTATACAGATAGATTAGCTATGGAATCTTATACAGATAAATTAGCTATGGAATCTTATACAGCTAGATTAGCTATGGAATCTTATACAGATAGATTAGCTATGGAATCTTATACAGCTAGATTAGCTATGGAATCTTATACAGATAGATTAGCTATGGAATCTTATACAGCTAGATTAGATATGGAATCTTATAAAGCTAGATTAGCTATGGAATCTTATACAGCTAGATTAGCTATGGAATCTTATACAGATAGATTAGCTATGGAATCTTATACAGATAGATTAGCTATGGAATCTTATACAGCTAGATTAGCTATGGATTCTTATACAGCTAGATTAGCTATGGAATCTTATACAGATAGATTAGCTATGGAATCTTATACAGCTAGATTAGCTATGGAATCTTATACAGCTAGATTATCTATGGAATCTTATACAGATAGATTATCTATGGAATCTTATACAGCTAGATTAGCTATGAAATCTTATACAGATAAATTAGCTATGGAATCTTATACAGCTAGATTAGCTATGGAATCTTATACAGATAGATTAGCTATGGAATCTTATACAGCTAGATTAGCTATGGAATCTTATACAGCTAGATTAGCTATGGAATCTTATACAGCTAGATTAGCTATGGAATCTTATACAGCTAGATTAGCTATGGAATCTTATACAGCTAGATGAGCTATGGAATCTTATACAGCTAGATTAGCTATGGAATCTTATACAGCTAGATTAGCTATGGAATCTTATACAGCTAGATTAGCTATGGAATCTTATACAGCTAGATTAGCTATGGAATCTTATACAGCTAGATTAGCTATGGAATCTTATACAGCTAGATTAGCTATGAAATCTTATACAGCTAGATTTGCTATGGAATCTTATACAGCTAGATTAGCTTGAAAGTCACTAGAAGCAATTAAGAAATATCTTTCAGTCCGTGATTATGTCAGACAAAAATTACAATATGTCAGGAATGTCAGGTGGAGTTTGCAGAGGGTTCAGAAGAAGTATTTAAATCGGTAAGAAAATGACGATCCACAGTTTCTTGAACATAAGGAGAGAGTTGCAAATGAACACGAAATTAGAGTTTGCAAGAGACATTAACAAGAAGAGGGAGGAACCTAAAGTGGTATTTCTATTCAAAGAAGTGATTTTATTTTTTGTCCTAGCAACATTTTTTCTGATTTTGAATGATTAGAAATTCTGATCGGAGCAAGACATGCGGGAAATAATTCTCCAGAAATTAAAAATGAGATATCTAATTTTTGTTAACTTTTATTCACAGGCGGTATCATGGATATAAATGTTTATCGTTCTCTCATTGATGAAATTGCTGATACTTATCACCGTGATTAAATAAAGTAAATAACAAATAAGATGGTTATACACAATGCTAAACTTGGACCGATCATGGTCATGACGATATATTCGAGATTACCTACTTATAAAGCGATCTACTGTGTTGGACTCGGTGATGTTGTTCAGGTTTTAGTCAGATGGATAGCTCCATAAACTATACCAATTGCAAATCAACTAGGAATGAAAGCTATTGATGTTTTGCGTGACGAGACAAGTGGTGCTATTGGTGATGTTGCTTGGTATACCGTTTTCAGCAATCAATAATAAATTACCATGATTTATACAACAAAAACCACCGCCAATAAAATTATCCAGCATTGCAACTATGCCTGCAAATGTCAGTAAAAGATTAATCGAACTGCAAATTAAAAAGAGTTTTCTGATGAAGCATAAGAACATACATGTAACTGCAAATTTAATAGCAGGAAGGGGTCGTTGTGTTAGACGATAATAGTTACAATAACATGTTTAAATGTATGTCGCATCCAGCATTCGCCATGGATATGCCAGTACTTAAAGATGAATCGATGCGTGATTATCAATTTTATATGTATGTCGCATCCAGCATTCGCCATGGATATGCCAGTACTTAAAGATGAATCGATACGTGATTATCAATTTCATTCTTATGACGCACGACAACTAAATCACTGTGGGAGAATTGAACTGCAAGTTCTGTACACAAGTAGATATTTCATAATTTGAGTGATGGTTTTGTTAATAATCGAATTATGGAATTTGTTTGACAGCGCTACATATATGATTGATGGAAAATATTTAATCAATTTGAAAAGATGTTGATGTCGCTACACCAATAATAGGATTAGCGATTTATTTTGATGATCACACAAGACCATCTGCTCCATCAGTGATGTTTGCTGAAAATATTACCAACAATGCTGATCATGTTCAAAATATTAAATTACACCAATAAAAAAAAATTACTGCAACAAATCTACAACCAGATGATTTTTAATTTGTAGGCAGACCAGTTGATGATATTTTTGATATTATAAAATAATATTAATTCAAAGTAGTGGGGGGGGACTAGAAGATTTCCATGTGTAATTCCACTGTGTCATATTTTTGATTTTGTAGAAATGTTAGAAGGGTTATTCTCGAAGCTAAAGATACGATTGTACTTGTAAGAAAAGGTGATGATAATGGCACAATCTGGCGGGACATTGTTGTTGCTGATGCTGGTAAAGTAAATATATCAAAACTTTTACTGTGGATGCCTGTTAAGACTCCAACGATTGCTAAAGAACAAACATTACTTGCTTGTATGGATCAAGGTGGTAAATCAATATTATCGTGGTTAATATTGAGCACAGAGTGCATTCAAAGCACCGTACGAGGCGTATTTACCTGGCATCACAACATGGTGTTTCTTTGCCACGATAAATGTTATTGCTTTGCTATATGAGCCGATTAAACAATCAACAACATAGTCATATGATATTTGATCAACTCAGAGTTAATGATGTTACATTAACAATAAATGGCCAACAAGAACCAGATGAGGACATTTTGTTAGATTGTTCCTCTAACCAGCACAATGAAATTGAAACCCGTATAATTAATATTGATATTATTTGTGGCCATGGAACTCATTGGGTGCATATATACTAACAAAATCTTCTGAAGTTATGTTGATGATGTTGGAGCAAAACGACGAAGTAACATTTGAAGTGGAACCTGAAGAAAAAAAAAGAATCGGCTTGATTTATCGTTGGTGTTCTGAATTAATTGCTAAACTACCACCTATTTGAATATATAGAGTTGCCCAATGAACATGCACCAATACAGACACAATCAGATGCCTGGATGGTAAAATAAAATAAAACAAATAGTTGATGAATATACACTTAAAATAAATATCGCAGACATGTAGTTGCCGTTGATATAACTGTAAATCGGTGTCAGCTGTTATCGCTGGAACCGGTGTATTGCTTTCATCAATAGCATCGCTAGTGTTGGCACCAGTATTGTAACAAGTTGTGTTTCATCTGCAACAAATACTGTCGTTCTTAACATCATTGCCAAAATATATAAATGTAGCGAAAGCAATTACAAGAGTATATAATAATGTTGCACAGAGCGACTCTAGCATACTCATATTAAACTTCATTGATACCATCATGTCTTAGTGACGGAATAATATCAGATATTGTGTTTACCGAAATGATCGAGATTGTGTGTGTGTGTGTGTGTGTGTGTGTGTGTGTGTGTTTGTATGATATTTTGTCACTATAAATCTCAGCAAATCCTGTAATCCATCTTACTGAACTCTATATTAATTATGAGTGAACATAATTTGCACAGCAGCAAACGTTTCAAGTTTTGTAAAACTGCATAGATTGATTTATTCTCGTAAGGACTTGTTGAGTATATGGAAGAGTCGTTTAGCGCCTTAGTACTAATGGTGGTAATTATGAAAAATATGAAGCACAAGACGTTGAAACTGGATAAAACAAATTAGGAACAGTCATTAATTCTTGATTTGGATATACTTTGCAGTGCAGATGACTGGACATGTAGCCACTTCCATTTAATTCTGAGATTTCTGTATCAGAAATATTTGGCAAACAGCATCTATGGAGAATGAAGCTGTCGTGAATAAAAGAGCACTAATTATTACTATATATATGTATGTTTTCATTTGTGTCATCTATGACGAAAACTAAAATCATTTCAATCTATTGGCGGTTGACTTAATGTCAATATAAAACAAAATAGCTTAATTTTATCCATTTTAACATGCATATTAAAAATTATTAAAAATACGTATAACATACACTTGAGATGTAGAGAACAAATGACATATATTTTAAAATGTATACGTATTACATCCATCTTGGAGTTATGATTATGATTTGCGAAAATATAATTCACTTTAAAAACGTAATCTAAGTTTCATCTAAAAGAAATTAATAATTTTTTCTTTATCTTGGACACGGCAATATGGAACACAGCATTAGAACGTGCAAAGCAAATCACAAGAAAATCAAAAATATACTTATGAAACCTATTTTAAGTAATTTAATAGAGTTTTATAAGTCTTTAATCAATCACCATTGCATTAAACAAAAGTTTTATGCGGAATTCGAAAACTGGAATAATATTTTCTATGATTCATTAAGAAACGGCTGACACATCAGTACAACGCTGACTATTGGCTACGTCATCGCCTTCCATCTTGGATTTTCATCAGGATTTGAACTGTGATTCACTTAGAACCTTTTTGTGATAGGAATTTAGTTTCAATTCTTGAATTACAATTTAGATTTAATTCTTAATACCTTTCTATTTTCTCATTTTTCACTTTGTATTCTTGGGAAATAAATTATTTGTTACATTGTACAAAGCTTGTTGTCTTCAATCTTTTCTGTTAATTATTTTTAGAGCACAGAATCTAAACTATATCTGTACTCTCTAGGTACGGGCCAGTACCATTATATATAGAAGAGAAAATAACTGATCCGTCGCAAAATAATCCCGGAAAATATTTGCGTAAATATGAGCTTTTTCTCAGATTCTGATGTTTTCGTTTAATCGAGATACAATCTGTAAGTTAAGCATTAAAGAAAATTGTTCACTGTGAAAATGATCTGATTAGTATACATTAAACATTCTGTGTAAGTTTTCAACTGGCAAATAGTTATTGAAGGAAAGCAAAACTTTGAATATTAAATTGATCTCATAAATCAGCAGACGGCTATTTACATTTGAATAGATTTTACAGTTTGAAATCCGTTTCATTTTTATTTATGTGAAACATGTAATAGAGTTATTTGTTATCCACTCTATTTATAGTCAAGAAACCGAGCTCAAACGTATGTTAACTCGGTCTCTCTCATTCTCTGACCCACCCACACAACTTTGTTTACCTTCAGCATGAGTAATATGACGAATGTGAAAATATTCATTCATAGTACAGGCCAATCGGACAAATACATATCCTAATATGCTGGTGCCGTTCCTATTCATATGACGTTTGCTTACTAAAGCATACGAAATATATACTATTTTACAGATCACATGAAACCTATAATTAAGGATAAATATTACGTGCACTTGTTTACTTTAATATTTGGTTCACATGTTAGGTAAATATTTAAAAAATCATATTTCTGTGTTTAAAGATTGTCTACATCTCATTTACTTTCTCTAGTCAAAGTGATAATAAGTCTCACAAAGGATATTAACAATATTTGAGTCACTTCTGGACCTGGTCTGTACGACTTAAAATCTCAGGTGCATTCCTGCGTTCAGATCATCATTTAGTTTTAGTAATCGGAATTCATTCGTAATATCTTCACGTACAGACACATTCTGAGAATGGATAGATTCTCTCAAGGTCTTCTTCAAATTTAGACCGGCTGATGTGGGGTCCTAATTTAAGGTCTCACTTGAAATTATTTTTGTGAATTTTCATGGGATTAAGATTATAGGAAAACGAGAATATTGTCCTAATACTAACAATACAAATAAAACGATTCAACGATTTCTGTATGGTTTTAACTAAATATTCGGGTTAGTTCTGAACACTACTCCAACCTCTCCTTGTGGCGTTCAATTTTGCTAAAAATGATATGGAATATCTTCTTACGACAAGGTGGCTCAGCAGTAAGTATGGGTCTCGTAAATGTTTGAAGTATTATAACAAACTGTCATGCTTGAAATCTCCCCTTATTCATCTCGATTTTGTAATATTTACATCTGTCGCAGGCAAATATAAATACGTAAACCAAGAAGGCTGTTCGTTTGTAGCCCAAGTTACATATTTGATCCCCAGTGCTAGTCCCACTGGACTTTTTGACTTTTCTCTGTATTAAAAACAGTATATGCGGCATAGAATTATATTAGTTTCATGAAGACTGTTTTGACAATAATCACCCTCATTTACTCGAAGCGTGGAATAACACCTGCTCATTTACTTAATGCGTGTAATAACACCTACTCATTTCCGCTGCGGAAATTATTGTACACCATCAAGGGCATGATGCTGGTAGGTATGGAATTAATAAAATAAAATAATTCAGACAGGCTTAAGGTCTCGGACTGAACACTTCATGTTAGTCTACTCTAAAAGTAATCCAGAATTGTGCCGAATGCCGTGTTTTAATATATATTTTGTTGTTGATCAACATGCATCATCGCCTCTAAAGTAATGCATTTGCTGTCGACTAACTATCCCTACGCCGACAAGCTTTGGGGACAACTATGTTTGATACGAGTATAGCAAAATAGTTCTAACAATTGACCCCATTATGTTCACATGCAAAATCTAATACATGCCTTGATCGTAAAATGAACCTAGAAAATGTAATAACATGTGTTTTAGAAGAAAGTACAATTGCCAATGATGACTGGGGGAAACATCATATGTTTCGGAGATGCATCGGGTTTACTAGTTGTCATGTTACTTAGCTTGGAAGGTTGGTAAAGCTCGCATATAGTCCGCAACTCCTTTATCTAGTTGCAATGGAGATTGAAAAAACACTAGGGCACTTTATGTTTGCATAGTTAGCAGACATTCAATGCATTGTTTGATGGCAATTCTAAACTATGCGTGCATACGTATGTATGTATGTATGTATGTATGTATGTATGTATGTATGTATGTATGTATGTATGTATGTATGTATGTATGTATGTATGTATGTATGTATGTATGTGTCTGTGTGTGTGTGTGTGTGTGTGTGTGTGTGTGTGATTGTGTGTGTGTGTGTTTGTGTGTGTATTTATTTTTGTATGTATGTATGTATAATAATAATAATAATAATAATAACAATAATAACAATAATAATAATAATGACTTTGTATTACGCCTAATCTTTAGAGGCTCTAAGCGTTTTGCAACATATATAATGATATGACTACAAAATAGAAACCAAAAAAAAACCAAACACCATGAAATTAGAAAAGAAAATGCTGAAAATATTTGTTAGAAAACATGATGAGGTCTTTAAGTGTGTTCTTGCAGTCGAAAACGCTGTTTTAAGAGCAATCTTGAAAGATATCACTGTGTCATTATATATAATTTCAATGGGCAATTCGTTCCACGTTGATGGGCCCTGGTATGCAAAAGAACGTTCTCCATATGACTTCCTTTTCATCATGGGAATAATGAGTACACGATTGTTAGAAGAAGAGTGTAAGTACCTTGCTGGTGTGTACACATGGGTGAGACCAGATACGTTTGTTGGACTGGAGTCCGTCTGTGACACGTAGTACGGACAACAAATTTTGTGTTTGATCCTGGATCGAATGGATAGCCAGTGTAGGGTACAGAGCAGTGTGGATGTGTGCTCGGATTGTGGTACTCTAAAAATGATCCAAACAGCTTTTTTTTGAACTTTTTAAAGATTCAGGAGTAGATATTGAGACGAACCAGATTTAAGTGAGTTACAATAGTCCATTCTTGAAAGTACTAATGAACACACGTGTTTTAGTGGCATCAGCTGAAATATATTTGCGAATGGAACTGATGCGTTTGAGCTCAAGATATGCAGCCTTGCATATGTTCATGACATGTTGGTGCAAAGTTTTATCATCATTCATCTGCAGCTTGTTACAATTCCTCATGATTTCACATCAGAAATGCACATCTGTGCTCCTTGGATGGTAGCATCAACTTTAGTTGATGGCTAGATTTGTATGTTTGGGTGTCATCAGCGTACAATTGGCGAGACACTGAATGATAATATATGACACTGGAGAGCTGCTGAGTTTATAGAATTAAGAAAACATGTATGTATGTATGTATGTATGTATGTATGTATGTATGTATGTATGTATGTATGTATGTATGTATGTATGTATGTATGTATGTATGTATGTATGTATGTATGTAAGTTTAAATTTACAAGGGAAAGAACCTTGTCAATATTGATGTTACGATTCATAAGAGTTATACCGCTTGAGAAGCAAAACATTTTAATATTTGACAAATTAGTATTTTGAGTCGCACCCACCCACCCGCACACATCCACTCTCTCTCTCTCTCTCTCTCTCTCTCTCTCTCTCTCTCTCTCTCTCTCTCTCTCTCTCTTAGTTTACGTTATATGTAAAATTCGTTTATTTTAAAGATTTTTTTCTTCACAAAATATTGAAATAAAAATTATTAAGATAACAAAATATACCTTTCTTTATAATATACTTATTCGCCTGTTTCCCATCAACATACAAGAAAGTGTACTTTCGAATTTAGGACGTGATCTTCACAGCTACTATTTTGTTACAGCGACAAAAATTACTGGAACCTAACCTCACAGATGTAAACAATAAGTTGACTACATAATGATTCAGCTTGAACTGTTTATTGGGTTATTTTTCTTAACTAAATATAATCCCTAGATATTATTTCACAATGGAGGAGTAATGTTTTAACTTTGTAATACTTTTCTTCCGAAACATTTTCAATGATTTTTGTTCAAATTGATGATTGGGATCAGACATTATGTTATCACAAAGTTGAAACTGACTAAGTAGTCATGCTTGTCTCAAACATTTCAAGATGAAATAATCCTACATAGTTTTAGCCATGATGGGATTCATCTACAGAGAGCAGATTGATTAAAAAGAAGATATAAACATTGAAAAATGCACACGATACGAAAACAACCAGAATACAACCCATATTTGCCTTAAGCAGGTTCATATTCTCTCATACATAACACGAACGTTGATAGCAATAGTGGTAATAGTGAAATAGCAATAGTGATAATAGTGAAATAGAAATAGTGGTACGTGGTCTCTTTGTGTAGATTAATAATCACAACGAGTTATCTATGCAATGATGCAATAAAATTGAAACATTTGGACATTTGCTTGCGTTATTGTTGTCATGGAGGATATGTATGTATGTATGTATGTATGTATGTATGTATGTATGTATGTATGTATGTATGTATGTATGTATGTATGTATGTATGTATGTATGTATGTATGTATGTATGTATATAATAATAATAATAATAATAATAATAATAATAATAATATGAATGCTGGATTAGGGGTGGGGATGGGAGGGAGATATAGTTATCAAACAGATCCAATGGACATATGCAGCTAATTAGCTGATGGTTATACAGCTATTTAGTAAGAAGGAGTCTTCCGTTTAATGATCATATATTTGGTTAAGCATATGAAATAACATTACAATATATACTTTACAACAAAGGCACGTGAATGCGTAAAGTCATGTGAAGGACCATTCATCTAAATAAAAGAGATGGTTAGTTATGGGTTTTTCATTCCATACAATAATAAAAGTTATAATAATAATAATAATAATAATAATAATAATAATAATAATAATAATAATAATAATAATGATGATATAATAATAATAATAAATAATAATAATAATAATAATAACGGTAATATAATAATAACGACATAATAATAATAATAATAATAATAATAATAATAATGATGTAATAATAATGATAATGATATAATAATAATAATAATGATAATAATAATAATGCAACAATAATAATAATAATAATAATAATAATAATAATAATGATATAATAATAATACTAATAATAAAAATAACGATAATATAATAATAACGATATAATAATAATAATAATAATAATAAGATTAATAATAATAATAATAATAATAATAATGATAATAATAATAATAATGATAAAAATAATAATAATAATAATAATAATAATAATAATAATAATAATAATAATAATAATAATAATAATGATAATAATAATAATAACAAGGGCAATAATAATAATAATGATAATAATAATAAGAAGAAGAATAAGAATAATAACAACGATAATATAATAGTAACGACATAATAATAATAATAATAAAAATAATAATAATAATAATAATAATAGCAATAAAAATAATCTTTATTTAACAACAAATAACACTTTTAATCATGAAATATCCCACCTGCCACGAGGTACTAAGAACATGTCCGGGTTACATTATGATTAAGCCTAAAAAAATTGATATACACGCATTCATACATTTATCTATATTGTGATATAGGATATACAATTTATCAATTTAACCTTTTTTATACAGTGTTATACAGTGCATTGGTATTAAGGCCATTAGGATACAAAGTATCTAACTTATGAATCCAGTCAGTTTCTTTTACGAGTTTATTCATGTCTCCATGCATAATATCTATTGGCATGAAAGAAAACACGAGTAGAGATTACTGGTGTTTAAGTGTGTTGATATATATGAAAACTGAGGATCTCTATAATTATATCTCTATAATTATATCTTATGTTTATAATAAAGCTTAACATTATATATATATATATATATATATATATATATATATATATATATATATATATATATATATATATCAGTCAACATTGCAAATATAGATACAACACACGGTATGCATGCTTCTCAGCAGCCATATAAACATTTGTAGCATAAAACATTTGAACATGCTTTTGAATACATCAATGTAAGTACAAACAATGTTTAGCCACATCAGTGTATTCTTTTCACATGCGCACAATACCTCCCGATAATATATCTGGATATTCTAGTATTATTCATTACTCGGAGACTATAAAATAAATTTCGTTTTACATATAGTCAGTGATTTTTATGCTTATTTTCGAGTCAGATTACTATAAAAAATTAATATTTGATGTGGTATGTTGTTTTTGTCTGTCAAAGTGGTGTAAATGTGCCCATTTAAATTCCATGTGTACTATTTAAAAGTCTGGTACTCTGATTCATTTCACGTTATGATCAAAATATCAGTATTGTTCAGAACGAGATCAACCAGTCTGATAACAGCTCACTTAAGATAGACTAATTGTTTTGTTTAGTTAAGGATTATGCTTATGATAGCATATGAACATTTTAGTTGGGTTTTTTATGTAGCGGAGATCACGGCATTCATTTTGAAAGGACACAATATTACGTTCATGGTGGATTTTTCGCGAACTTTTTACACAACCGAGACAGTCGATAGTACAACTTTACCAGGAATTCGCCTAGAGTGCGAAATGAAACAGTCCAAAATTTTATGTTGCCTACAGTTTAAAACTTGGTCACTGGAAAAATCGCTATGTACTGCATTGATCGTGACTCGAAATGACCGTTCCAACCATTAGCTGTATATTCGTATCTATCGATTCCGTTCTTTTCAGTCTCTATGCTGTGTTGCATATATATAACTGACAAAAAATTTGACCATCGTTATTATAAATTTTCTTGTTTCATTGAGGAATGATTTTGCATTTGTTTGGTCTTCTATTTAGAACGTCTTACCCATTCTACCAGGATGAAGACAAACTGACGCTATAAGTTTATCGTATGGCTTAAACTTTAGCAAAGTACGATAATGTGGTCCAACAAAGTTTTGATTTCATTGCTCTGGTTTATCCTCCCCACTTGACATACACATACTTTAGCTCCTTTTTGATACACGATGAGCAGAACAGGTTGTTGTCTTAAGAATTTAAAATTTGGATTTTAGAGCTTTGGTTTATCCTCTCCACTTGGCATAAATTCAGTTTACCCGTTTTTGAAGCACGCGTACTATAACAGGTCGTGGTGTTAAGTATTTAATGCAAGATTAACTCTTGATGATCTTAATATCTGTGCTCTCCTTAATCTATCGGCTAGAAACATTCCACTGATGAAGCAGACTACAGCTAATAAGGCAACGACGATGGAAATTACTACCGACAGTACAGACGCTGACATAGAATACGTTCCTTCTTGATAAGGAGTCAACACGTATGTAGCCTCTTTTCTTGGAACATTTTGTTCAATATCCTTTACGAAAACAGTGTCTTCATCTATTAAACCGTCGTGATCATCATCTTTTCCATTGTGTAGTTCCTCGTCTATCCTGTTATCACAATCATTGTCAATTCCATCACCGTTACCGCCATTAGGCGGTGTCGTTTTTACGCATGCGTCATAAATGTTGGTAATACGCATGCCCATCTTATATATTCAACAGGAATTTTGTTGTCGCCATGTTATTGATGAAAAGACTGGATATCGATTATGGTTAACTGTTTTGACTAAATACGGTGAATCAATTTGTAAGTTAGGTACTAGAAACAAACCCCATACTGAAACCAAGGGTTGTATATACCTACGTGAAGGTGCATAACTCAGTGTCGCAATGACTACATAAAATTTACTATACTGGGATTATGTGATTAATATATGATTTTGTTTACAACTAGCTCGCCTTTTGTGTGCTCTTTGGTATAGCCACTAATATGCGTTAGCAAATAGAAGAATGGGAAAAACCCTATGTAAGAATAAGGAAGATATATATGGTTTTTTACTGGAAAGCGAGAATTGTCCTGAGTCATATTAATACTTTACCAATATTTTGTTTTAGATTATGTTAATAAAACTTGTTTACGATCGCGACATAATAAAACATTTTACGAGTGCTTGTAATTTCCGTCTGCACTTTTGAAAGGCTGTTTTACATACAGCACAGCAACAGTGAGGGTGAACAATCCTTATTGATGGAAACTCATTTTTGAGAAAAAAAGCTTCCTACGAATTAAAAAAAAAATGGTCGATAACGCCAAACCGAAGCCTCTAACTAACCGAGAGTTTCTCTAATTAGGTTAGTTTACTCTGTTACCTTATCCTGTCGTATTTTGTTTCTTCCAATTTTGTATGTGTTTTCTGTTTACCTATATGATGTATCTTTCAAGTCGCACCCTCTGTGCTGCTTTTTTGGCTTGAGTAATTAAATCATTATTATATATCAAATAATATGGCACTAGCTATGGAATCTTATACAGCTAGATTAGCTTGAGAGCGACTAGAATCAATTAAGAAATATCTTCCAGCCCGTGATTCTAACAGACAAAAATTACAAGAACGTCAGGATTCTCAGGTGGAGTTTGCAGAGGGTTCAGAACAATTATTTAAATCGGTAAGAAAGGTTACTGAAAGAGTTTCATAGGCTACTGAAGGTCTTTGTCCAACGTTAGAACAAACTACCACAGTGACTGGCAAAACTGCGAAATAAACTAAGAAAAGAGAAAGACTCTTACGAGACTTTTGGGCTATATAGTTGCTGTTCTGCTTCATGGTACGGAGGAAGGAATACTTAAATCAACTATTGCTGAAATAGTTGAAATTGGAAGAAAAGAAAAAGGAAAAGAGAAGGAGATAAAAAGTGTTTATTTGGCTGAGAAATTTAATAAAGGAGTTGTTGACGATATTAAAAATATTAAAATGAATATATTAACTGATCTTGTAGCGAAAGGGTGTCTAAATAGAGGTTCAATTCTTAAACCTAATTATGTTAACGTAGATTTCCATAAATATAAAAAATGGTTGTATCGTATATATTTTAATATGTTCCAGATAAGAGATAAAGATTTAGTATTTCGAAAATTCGATGATGAATTAAATACAAAATATGAGATAATACTAGAACAATTGCAAGCTTAACAATTTTAACTTCAGGTTTTATTCTTGTAAAAGGTTATTGACCCACCCCTCTGATTGTCAACGTATTTATCTATTCAGGTGTCTCATTTTCTCTGCAAATGATATCATAAATACAGCGTATACAACATTCACAATACACTTAATAAATTCATCATCACAAACTACTACTGGTGAATGTATCAAGCACCTTGTCTTGCTTTTAAATTTAGTACTGAAGATGACATGATAGTGATTATATCAGATGGTTTGTCTTGCCCTTACAGTCAACGTCATTATCGAAGATGAAATGTTGATAACAGTATCAAGTACAATGCCTTGCCTTTACAATTGGCCGCCTCATTACTGAATATGAGTGATGAATGATTTAATGCTATGTATATATATATATATATATATATATATATATATATATATATATATATATATATATATATATATATATATATATATATATATATATATATATATATATATATTATCTTGTTGTGAAGATCCGTTAATATAGGGATTTAAATACTCTATGCATTGATATTTTACAACATAACTTTATTGTATTTTACATATGTTGCACCTTGTTATTTGTAAGTTAAATGTAATTTTTTTTGTTTATAAATAACACAAAATAAAGTGTTTACATTTCTCAAGTTGTTCCCTTTTCATGTCGGTCTGTCTGTCTGTATGTCTGACTGACTGACTGACTTTATTTCCTCTTCAGAAGAAATTTCATTTAGTAAATTTTTCGTTTCAAAAAAAGTTTGGGACATAGCTTGTCATGAAATGACCTACAGTACACTATATATATATATATATATATATATATATATATATATATATATATATATATATATACATATATATATATACATATATATATATATATATATATATATATATATATATATATATATATATATATATATATATATATATATATATATATATATATATCAACCAAAGTAAAGAAGACGCAATTTCTAAGCACATGAGTGAGAGAACTCGTTGCTATATACGCAACATAAATTAAGAGATTAAAATAAAAGAATTTGAATTACTTACATTCGACTGGAACGTTTTAAATGGATTATCATGTTCTCCCTCACTTAGAGCACATGTAAATAATTTAACAGATAGAAATGAAATGGGTCAATATCCCTACTTTACTGCACAATCATAATATCAGATATCATTTTAAAGTTCAATTGCTCTTCTGTACATTGTGTCTAGTCCATCAACCACCATTCACATGGATGCTTGCCATGAATGATCATGCATATAATCAAAGATGTCCACTTTCTTGCCCAAAATGATATGAAGTAATGAGTCATGTATGTGTGTGTGTGTGTGTCTCTCTGTTTGTGTGTGGTCAGTTTATATAGATGGTTTATCAATTTTCTCAAGAAAATGAGTAACTTACCAAGCGCAATGCAATCCATCAACAAATATGTCGATACCAAAGACAAAAATAGGTTAATACAGATATATATCTTTAAATAAATGTACATATTAGTTCATTTACATGCATTAAAAAGTCTGACTAATGTATAAATCTGTAAAATAAGAAAACTTACCAAGCCATGATAATCTAGAGGCTTTCTTTTGAGTGCATATTTATAATTTAAATTCACTGCATGTTTCATTCGAGTTTTATGCAGTCAACATATTAATGAAAATAACAATATGAGATAGAATTACAACATGTTATTATCTTAGACTATACAAAGCAACATTTCATTACAATAAATTATAAACTCTAGAAGTAATTTTCACATGAGAAGAATATGGATATATAATGCCTTTTTCAGTGTATGCACTATCATCCGTGGATTAGACCAATATACTTACAGTGGAATGGTTTTCCTAATTCTACCACTTTTAGTCACACATGTCATACATTTCAACAACATCACATTTATAGTATGTTACAAAGAATCTGTCTATGTCTCTGTAAAATTTTATTGTGAGTGGATTCTTCTTTTCTTCCTTCGTTGTTATCAGTGCCTTGATCAACTTTCCGTCCTTTGATATCTGTTGGACATTGTACGACAGGTAACCACACAGGAAAATGTTACCCTCTCTGTCAGTATCAATGGCGCGTGGTCCTTTCATGTTCTGATCGGTGTAAGTAAACAAGACATTCCAGAATGTGTTGTAGGCAACCATTTTACTCCCCTTATAATATGATATGTATATGATTGTTTCAGATTTATTTATTTTGACATAAAATGGCCATAATAGTTTCTCACCTTGATAATTGTCCGGTCGGAAGGTTCTGATCTCTGAACCATTTATATCTAATGTCAGGATACTATGTTCGTCACTTCTTGTAGTGATGACTAATTGATCCTTAATCACTCCTATATCCCAACACTGGAGCCTTGTTTTGATCTCTCTGACACTGTGCATCTTGTCATCTATGCCAAAGACAAGAATGGTCTTTTCCCAGGGTAAAGTCACGGCCATGTTGTTGTCAGGTAGGATGCAAGCCTTCCATGGATTGCCTTGGAGTTTCATACTCTCTTGCAACTGAAAAGTTTCTCCATACACTTTAATTTTCTCATTGCTATAATCGACAAAAATATGCTTCGCTCTTTGAAGTGTTAGAACATCCGATATGTGACATGGTGATGTATCGTCTGCTAGTTTCACATTGAACTCAGATACTTTCACAGCTTTTCTGTCCTTTAACGGCGTTCCACTGAATCCACTAACAGTCTCCGCTTTCGACTGCGATGGTGTTGCTACAGGACATAGGGGTAGTTTTGTTTTAGATCGGGTCACCGTTATTTGTCCAAATGTATTTAAGTCATTAATCAAATCCTGTAGTCTTTTATTAACGTCTAACCCAATTTTGATATATTTCAATTCTTCTTGATACTCCGATATAGCTTTAAAATATCTGTTTTGATTCTTCTCCATGTTGTGGAGCATTATGACCTTCTGGACCTCTGATCCGTGGGTCATCACAAGGTTAAGTTGAGCCAGGTCACTGCCAATCGCAGAACTCAAACTCTGTCCCCTGGCCTCTTGATTATGTAGGGTCAAATCTTCAGCTTTATGATTTCCTTCAACAGAAGCAATTAAATTATCCTCGAGTTTCTGTAGTTTGGCATTTAGTTCTGCTCTGAGACTCCGGATTTGCTGTAAAATGACAGATTTGTCATTTTGAATATCATCGGCGTTTTCTTTTATCTTGCTTGTTATTTGTTTCATGTGCTCTCCGATATTACGCATGTTGGTCTCTAAATATTTTGATTTTGCTTTCGCATCAAAAGTCTTTATCATGTCATCAATCGGAATGACTCTTTCGCATTTTCTATGTTCAAGAAATCCACATGTATTACAACAAAGTGAACTGTGATCCATACAATAGAATTCGATGCTTTTATTGAGATGTTTAAGGCATTTTTCTATGGCGGATAGGCTGGGAATCCTAATACTAGTGTCATAGTCTGTGCTCAAATCGATAACATCGTGTGAAATACGTGAAAGAGTTTCATTATGGTGTTCTTTACATAATGTGCACAGGAATTTTTTACAGTCTTTACAAAATGATTTTGCTGACGTTTCTCTATTCCACGTGAGACAAATATCACAGGATTTTTCACCAAACGTTTCCACTGCTACATCCAATACAGATGATACAATGCTGTTTACTGGAAATAACTCTGCCCACTGGTCGACACTCGCTGTGGTATCAGGTAATGTTGTGTCCGCCCTGCATACCGGGCAAGGAAAACATGCCTGAGGAGTCCCCCTGTTGATCACCTTACTGTTAATATGTGACTGAAGACACAAATTACAATAGGTATGTCCGCATGGCAGAACTTTCGGTCTTCTAAGCGTCTCTAGGCAAATGGGACATTGTAAGACTTGAGCAAATCGTCCCTCTGTCGGTGAAGTAGTCGCCATTTCGTTCCAGTTTATTCACGAACTAAATTATTTTAAGGTAAAGATATGAGGGTTTCTTCCAGGTATTATCTAGTTTCAGTGACGTCTTAATGCTATAAATAGCTCATGCAAATATATTCATCTAACCATGTGAATTTAGTGCCAGCGGTAGGGAAAACAAAAGGGTATTTATATTACGTGTCATTCTGCGGTAAAAATACCCAAAGTATTTTCATCTCTCAAAATATGTTAAATCTATCTTATAAGCTATCGTTATATATATATATATATATATATATATATATATATATATATATATATATATATATATGTGCGTGTGTGTGTGTGTGTGTGTGTGTGTGTGTGTGTGTGTAAAACCGGCGAAACTGGGACATCAGTGTGAATTCACATTAACATACCGGGGACACACCTCGAAACGGGGATATCCCCGTTTTGTAATAGCTGCTAATATGGACTGCCATGACCTTACTGAGTGATAAAAACCTTGAAATTAGCGTGTATGAACATGTCCCCATTCGAACGATACACACGTCCTGTAAAACCCCGTGTGTATCAGTCGGATAACCACGTCCCAGTTTACGCGGTAAAAATTCACACTGCTTCGCTGTCAGCTTTGCTTCAAGTTACAAACTTAAGATGCTATTGAAATCTGATACGATTGAAATGAAGTATGCAAACAGACATGTATTTATTATATATATCTTTTTTTAACACTGCTGATGTACAAATAATGTACATCACAAAAACATTCATTTAAATTATGTTTGACTCAGCAGTAAATTGTCAAACATCCCTCATCCTTTCCTCTGTTAATCAGCATTGTTTCTCTCTCTCTCTCTCTCTCTCTCTCTCTCTCTCTCTCTCTCTCTCTCTCTCTCTCTCTATATATATATATATATATATATATATATATATATATATATATATATATATATATATATGTATTGTAAGAAATTTGGAGTATGCATTTCACAGCGCCCCGTTTTTAAGCAATGCTTAGATTTATTTGTGATTATTTGGATTCGGCGCCATGTTATATTCCTACCCCAAAATAATTAGCCAATTATCAGTAGCAAACGTCACAGAGCCGAATTTTAGTGAATTTGAACCATTATAGGGTTCGTTAGTACTGAATTTAGGTACAAGCCGAATGACTTTCCTATAACATAGTCCATATTAAAATCTAATGGTGTATAATAGTGTTGTGTTGAAATGGTAATATTTCCGGTAGGAAACCAGAAAATTACGTAAAGGAATCAATAAGTTGGGACTTGTTAGGTACCGTGTATGTGTCCATAGAGGAAAATAGTCGAAATAATATACGCCTGATAAGCCGGAAAATGTGTGGATTGACTGGCCTAGAGAGACGCAGTTAAATAGTACCTAGTTAGATATGGAATACTAGTGTATTTTCTATGGCATAACGGGCTGGCGGTACGGAAATATGATGATAATGAAGCAAAACCATGCAAAGGTGCGGTTAATGGACTTATGGTCAACTAGTTTAAACTGTGTTCAGCAGTTGATTAGAGTACAATTTATTAAATAAAGCAGACATGTCTGACTTTCCATTTTACAACTCAAGTTGTATGGAAGTCTTTGGAAATTTGGGGAAAACATATGACTTCCAGGAGAGAGAGAGAGAGAGAGAGAGAGAGAGAGAGAGAGAGAGAGAGAGAGAGAGAGCATTATAAATATACGACAAAACGGAATGTGCTATCCCTGGATTATATAGAGAATGCTTGATAATTGTGGACAGAGTTAATATTTAATACAAATAATACTATCATACAGGTTAGATGTTTTAATTCGTACTCTGAGGAGATTAAAACCCTCGCCCGCGGGTGAAAAGGAACCCATGGAATATGGGTCGGTGTGTGCAGGAAAATCAAACGGTGCAGTTTACCAGCGGACCATTGTTCGATCATCTGAATAGTACGATTTTTTGTATCTAACCTGTATGATATTATTATTTGTATTATATTATATTATAATAATAATAATAATAATAATAATAATAATAATAATAATAATAATAATTATACATACACTGAACATGAAATTTCAGTTTAGTTTCTTAACATGGAATGTACTACGTACATGAGTTTGGATTAATGCGGTATTTTTTCCTCATTGAACAGTTTTGTAGAATCAAAATACTTATTTATGGAATGTCCCCATTTGATTGTATAATGTCTGACACTGTGTGTATATTTGTGTGTCCCCATTCTGATGGTAAAATTTCTGACACGTTATTTGCAGGAAATCAACCGCAGATCAATTATAAATGACGTATATATACATCATATGCATGGTAAAATGAATCTTTCTTTCCCAAAGTTTGCTACATTAACGATGTCCCCAATTTGATAGTAAAAATCTTTTGTCCCCGTTGTGTATGTTTTACAAGTCTGTGTGCGTGCGTGCGTGCGTTATGCATGCATGCATGTATGTATGTATGTATGTATGTATGTATGTATGTATGTATGTATGTATGTATGTATGTATGTATGTATGTATGTATGTATGTATGTATGTATGTTTGTATGTATGTATGTATGTATGTATGTATGTATGTATGTATGTATGTATGTATGTATGTATGTATGTATGTATTGGCAGACCGCTAAGGCATTGATATATAGCTGAATAGATTCGTCTTTTGATGTATAATAAAGACCTTATGTAAGCAGTTGGTAATGTTTGAAATACAAACATGACTCATAATGGGTATACATGCTTTAGGTAATAACAATCTGCCTACCTGCCATAAAGATTGGACAGAGAAATAATTGTCCCGTGTAAATGTGACCATATATACATGTAAGAAAGGATAATCTCGTCTTAGGTAAAGGAGAAGAACCGAGTTTAAAACAATGCCATAGTTGTCTGGATGTATGAAAGGAGAACATACAGACTTATTTAAATAAGTAATATAGGATTACGTTACAAAGTGTTCCCTTGAAAATATATTATGATAACGATGTTCTTCACGGACTCTTGCCTTTCAGCGAATATTAAAGCATTGCAAATTTGCACGGTAAATACAGCTTTTACAACTAGCTTTAGTAAATATGGGGAATATATCTTGTAGAATTAGCTTTTATAAACATTTCAGTATAACTGCGAATGTCAAGAAAACCAGACTTCAAAAGTATAAATACATCCTTGGCACAAAGTAGAGTTTTGTATAAATTCAGCCCCAAGGATAAATACGAGTAATTAATTGAATACTTAGACATATTATCAGGGGTGGTGAAACCTAGCCATTATATCAGAGCTGGTGGATGAAAAAGGTTTTCCTAGATGCCTATTCTCTACTCTTTAATATTTTTAATCTGGTTTTCTTTAAGACTTTCATACATGAACCTGCAATCTTACCTTTCGAGTATATATTAATCTAGACAGTTGGATTTGGATATGCGGGATAAATGAAGTCTTTTTTATCCTGAAGGAACTAACAATTGCGCCATGAGAACGGACATAAGCCTACAGCACAAGTAAAACATGGTCACTGTGGTCTCAAGCTTCAGCTTAAACAATTCATTTTTTAAATAACGTTAAAAAAATTTGAACGATTGTGTTTAATGTTTTAACACTGAACGATTTGAATTAATTAGTTTCCGTTTTCATTAACTTTCTGAATTTGATTTGCTCGACTTCAGATGTGATATCACGGTACTATGTATTACTTGTGTTTTTTATGCATTTTTTATTCTGGATACATTTTTGTCGTCGCAGTCGCTTAAATTCTGCTACGTTTTGTTTGCATGTCAATTACCTGGCTGTGCAGCACATTCATGATTTCAGCTGCGGAAAAAATAAAACTAGCGAAAAGCTATTTTGGCTATTCCCTGTTATTAATGCGTGCATTTCAAACAATTATTTATGTCTACCATTTTAAATAAGTTATTCTGCAAATACTTCAGTTATTTCATGATCATACGGAAATCACCTAGCGATGAACCAATCGTATCAGCATGCATAAATAAGAAGAATCAATACAAATAAAGATATATCCATCGTATTTCATGTCATCATAATTCCTTTAATTTCAATATTGTGTACATTTAAATCACATTTTCTTCGTAAGAAATTAATCGAGCATATACCTACATAAAGTTATTACCGAAGAAGTTACAACGTTTATGTGAAGAGCAAGTTATAAAAACAGGAATGAGCATATTTTTTACAAGGAAATATTTGTTGGAGTCGAAAGCTGAATATTCCAGTACAGAGACGAAATTTACCGTGAACACATTAGTTTCCATTAGTTATCATTTATGACCCGAATACTATGTTGTAATAATGTCGTTATGACAAATGTGGATTGTAAATATGTATTTGTTTAATTATACAAAGCATGTTTCGGTCAAATGAAGGTCATTCATCGACAAATCTGAAAATGGTCGTTTCCACATCCATGTTATGACGTACATAATTACCGAGGAGTTCAGACAAGTTGAATCACGATGCAAGAGTTACATAACATTTTATTCAAACTTTGAAGAGCATTCTGATGCAAAGTTCAAGATTCCATTTATGAACTTAGAATCTAAACACTCAGCTTCTTTAAACCAAAATACTCTCTTATTTCCAAACACTTATCCAACACAAAATGAGATATATAAAATGTAATCTGTTGATAATTGTTCTTAATGTGCACGCAAGGATTGTTGTGCTATTATGCATTTAATCTAAGTTGTCCATGTAGTAAACTCGCTGATTGTTAAATAATTGTAAACATATTGAAAATTCAAATCAGCATCATAATATGAATGAAACACATAATCAAGCAAGTTATTTAACCGTATTTCACTCTTTCTCTTTATTTGTATTTGTTTTTTAGTAAGTGCGATTATTGTTTTTGTTGCGATTTCTTCTGAACGTGTTTTTGTGCTACGTTTTTGGCAAGAGCATCCTACTGTTTGAAGGCCATTAAAGCGGAAAGTGCTCCATTATGTTGCTCTCATTGCCAACAGCTATGATGCCTTGTTGCCATTTAATTGCATTGTTTCCAGCTCTGTTGTCCTGTTGCCAACTATGAGACTATTTTGTCACTCACGATGCTCTGTTTCCTACTCCGAGTTCTTGCTACTAGCTACATATATATACAGAGAGAGAGAGAGAGAGAGAGAGAGAGAGAGAGAGAGAGAGAGAGAGAGAGAGAGAGAGACCCACTCAGATTATCCTGACACCAGGCCGACTAGTTCTAGCACTAACCTCCTACTGCTCAGCGCCAAGCGTCACAGCTGCAAGTACATTTGTTATAATAAATTTGTATGACTGGGTAGAGGCTCGAACCAGCGACGTCCCCCATCCGAAGCGGACTCTCTAACCACTTAGGCAACCGTAGCGGGGACTATATCAAGAGGAACTGACTAATGCTTGCAACATAACTGTGGCGAAGCCATGCCCACACAGTCACACACACACACACACACACACACACACACACACACACACACCTTTCCTCCACTCGTCCCGTACCTCCATCTATTTGTTATATTGACATCCTTTTCTCCATGTCTTCATCTTCATCCTAATTATTATTATTATTATTATTATTATTATTATTATTATTATTATTATTATTGTTACTATTATTATTATTATCAATACGATCATCTTAATCAATATGAGAAAATAGACATAATTTATTAATTGCAGTGCCATCTTGTTTATAACCATATTTACCTTGAATAACAAAAGTTGAAAATATCGGAAAGTTTTACCTTTTCTATTTGATGAATGTAAGAAATAAAAGCAAAGAAGCGTAATCTCTTTATTGGAATCGAAATGAAGTTGTGATGCTTTATACTATACTGGACTTTAAACTTAAATTATAAACAACAGGATAAAAAAATAAACGAGAATTTGACATTGATGCTGAATTAATAACCACGTTGAAACAACAACAAAATAATCACTGCGCGAGTTGCAATTTTATAATGAGTTGGAGTTGGTCGGATAAAGACTCTCGACAATTTACCGTAGACAGAAAAAATAGCAGCATTTGGTCATACCAGAGATAATGTGATGCTGACTTGTATTGAGTGCAACAGACGCAGAGATGCTAGTTAAGACCACGCGGTGGTAATTGAGTATCTTCCGGTGTCACTTGTAGCTGTTGTCAAGTAAATCCACGTTGAGGAGCAGTTGAATCCAATCTATAGATTGCTGGTCTACCCGTGGATCGTGTTATGCTCGATATTTTATGCTCTTTTTTTACCAACTTCGAGCTCTCCTGGTTCATATAAATACCTAAGAGTGACATTACCGAGTATTGGTTGTTTTGAAAAATCTTTTTGTGAGCTTTTAGGTATAGACTTTTTCTTAATCGCGTTGTTAGGTTTCATATTAATTGTTCGAGTAATCTCATTATTTAGCGCGGTAATTACGCCTGGTAATCTCTTAACCTATTCACGAGATCGTTTATCCTGAATAAATTCCTTCGCGTATTGATATCCAAATAACCGCTCAGCAAGTGTCCGATTAAATCGTTCAACAATTGCTTGATCGCGGTGTAATGCAGTATGTCCTCGTCTGATGGTGACATTATGATGTTTCATTGTTGATAGAACCGCACCCTGAAATTCCTTGCCAGGTTCAACTTATAATAGATTTGGCCAGCGCAGAGGACCCCTTAGATAAATCCTTTCAAACGCAGAAGCAACTTCAGTTGATGATTTTGTTTTTAGCGGTTCTGCTTCTTTGTATCGACTTGCAACATCAACTACAGTGTTTGTAACCACTATCATGTGGCAGAAATAATATATCAGCCTGATGAACCTCATTAGGAACGGTCACATCAAAATGCGAATATTTAATTAGTTTAGGCGGCGGTAGATAAATTTGCCATATCGCCTGTTTAGATAACCAATCCGCCGCTGTAGTATATTTCACTTTCGCGGTGCTAGCGAGTTTACCGATTGCTGCTTTGCCCCTCCAGTATCCTTTTGGAGAATAATAAATAGATTCCATGTTATGATTAATTACCAGCACCCATCATTAATTTACCTTTCATGGCGGATTAACCATGAAGCCAATTTTTCTTTGAAAGATTTATCAGTGATAGAATTCAACGCATGAATTAATTTCACATCTGCGAGATGACGTTGTTGTAAATCACCGTTCCGGTAAGCTATATCATGTACCCGACACGCATCATCAATTGCATTTATCGGATTTTCTCCCGGGTTATGATTATCCTGACTATCAAGTCTGATATCTAATCGTGTTCCCGGTGCACAATAGCTATATCCTGGAAGATGTTTTTCACCTGGATACTTCGCCGTTGGTAACCCTGGAAGTTTAGCTAACTTGGCGGCGATATCACCACCGCTTTTTTTATTATAACAAATCGATATTTTTTTTATCCCACATACCTCACACTTACCAGTAACCGCTTCTCGGTTATTTTTCATGGGAACATTTGTCAGGTCAATAGTTGGTGTACGCTTCTTACATTTCACATAATTTAGATCCATAATACTATTATTGTTATATCTAATGGAAGTGATCGATTTCTCAGCGCTAAAGAGAAAACAACAAGCAAAACATCACGCTATGTTACCAAACTCTATCAGGATGATTATTATCGGACCATCCGGTAGTGGAAAAACTCAGTTACTGCTCACAATGATAATGAAATATATCACCTAGGACAAATTGTATTTAGTTGCCCCGAGTGTGGATGATCAGCATTGTTATCATGTATTAAAAGATTATAATGAAACCGTTTCAGAAGCTTACGCCGTAAACGTTATTGAGTTTATCACAGATATCGACGAAGCGCCATCCGTGGAAGACTTGGATATCGGAGTTAACAATCTTGTTGTGTAGGACGACGTGATGTTGGAACAACAAAAAAAACCTGCCATGATATTTTCCCGAGGGCGCCATAAAAATACTGACGTGATATATGTCACTCAACGTTACACACAGATCCCGAAGGTCATCAAAGATAATTGTAATCTGTTGTGTGTATTTAACGAAGTTGATACTCATACGTTACGAAATATCTGGCAGACTTGGTGCGCCGATATGTATTATAATCGATTTCAAAATTTCTTTAACGGCGCCAGAGCCACCCCACATGGATTTGTAACGATAAGCATACACGATCCTCGGACACGGTATCGCGTCGGATTAGATCGTATGTATGGCTAATTTTGTTAACCCGTTAGCAGCAACGGGGCTGCGACAACATTGACGTCGTTGTAAAATCTTCGATTTTCGAACAAGCGTTGGTTTACCCGTGGACGCTTCTTTTAAGTATTTACGACTCCTCTCTCTGTAATGAGACTATGCCGTTGTAAAATCCTAGATTTTTAAGCAGCCTTCTTTTGTGAAATATTTTTTCGGTTTGAAATAGTTTGGCTTGAAATCCTTTAGGATTTACTGTATGGTTTCTGTTTCCGTAGAAGCCTGATTTTTGTTTGAAAACTTAGTCTGATCTCTCTCTATATAAAGAGACTCTGTAGCAGCATTTTTTGTGAAATAGTTTCGGTTTCCGTAGAAGCATTTTTTTTGTTTTAAAACTTGGTCTGTTCACCCTCTCTGTTGCTCTTTCTCTTTATTTGTATCGTTCGAGCCCAATGTCTTAGTAAGTGTGATTATTGTTTTTGTTGCGTCGTCTTCTGAAAGTGTTTTTGTGGTCCGTTTTTGGTAAAAGAATCTTTCTGTTTGAATGTCATTAAAGCGGAAAGTGCTCCATTATGTCGCTCTCATTGCCAGCTATGATGTCTTGTTGCCAGTTAATTGCATTGTTTCCAGGTCTGTTGTCTTGTTGCCAACTATGAGTTGCTCTTTTTTCCTACTCCGAGACCTTGTTACTAGCTACACACACACACACACACACATATATACAAACAGAGAATGAGAGAGAGAGAGAGAGAGAGAGAGAGAGAGAGAGAGAGAGTCAGAGAGAGAAAGAGACCCAGTCAGATTATCACCAGTCCGACCAGACCTAGCACTAACCTTCTACTGCTGAGCGCCAAGCGAGGCAGCTGCAAGTACATTTCTTAAAGAAATTTGTATGACTTGGTAGAGGCTCGAACCAGCGACGTCCCCCATTAGAATCGGACGCTCTAACCACTTAGGCAACCGCAGCAGGGACTATATCACGAGGAACTGACTAATGCTTGCAACAGAACTGTGGTGAAATCGTGCCCACACAGTCACACACACACACACACACACACACACACACACACACATTTCATCCACTCGTCCTGTCTTCATCGTCATTATTATTATTATTATTATTATTATTATTATTATTATTATTATTATTATTATTATATATTATTGTTATTGAGAATACGATGATCATTTTCAGAAGAATATATTTGTCTCTTGATCCACTGAATCTTAATCAATATGATAAAATAGACAAAATTTGTTAATTGTAGTGCCATCTCAGTCATAACCAGATTAACCGTGAATAACAAAAGGGGAATATAACGGAAAGTTTTACCTTTTCTATTTGATGGATGAAAGAAATAAAAACAAAAAAGCGGAATATTTTCTTTATTTGAATCGACTTGAATATGTGATTCTTTGTACTATACCGGACTTTAAACTTAAATTCACACAACTTCGCTCTTTGTTCATAAATCAATTTTAGCTTTGTTGCAAAATATATATTATGTACGAAAAGAGATGGAAGAACAGATACTTTTCAAAATGTTTTAATGTTGCTACCGACGTTATAAATGAAACTTATTGTGCCATGAAAACCCAATGCCATTTCAATCGCCTATAAAGCTGATATAACAAGTATGGTTTCTAGAGACAACCATGTCCACTTTGTCATTGCTAGCAGAGTTTAGCCTTCGAGTTCAGTAATTTATTGATTTTAGAATATGTTTTATTTATAGGAATAGTAGGGGTATTTTTTTATACCTACGTGTAGGTGCATAACTCAGTGTCGCAATGACTGCATACAATTTACTATACTGGGATTATGTGATTAATATATGATTTTGTTGACAACTAGCTCGCCTTTTGTGTGCTTTTAGTTATAGCCATTAATATGCATTAGCAAATAGAAGAATGGGAAAAAACCCAAGGTAAGTATAAGGAACATATATATGGTTTTTACTGTAAAGCGAGAATTGTCCTGAGTCATATTAATACTTTACCAAGATTTTGTTAAAGATTATGTGAACAAAACTTGTTGACGATCGCGACAATCAAAACATTTTACAAGTGCTTGTAATTTCCGTCTGCACTTTTGAAAGGCTGTTTTACATACAGCACAGCAACAGTGATTGTGAACAATCCTTTTTGATGGAACGTCATTTTTGAGAAAAAAAGCTTCCTACGAATTTTTTTTGTTAAAAATGGTCGATAACGCCAAACCGAAGCTTCTAACTAACCGAGAGTTTCTCTAATTAGGTTAGTTTACTTTGTTACCTTATCCTGTCGTATTTTGTTTCTTCCAATTTTGTATGTGTGTTCTATTTACCCATATGACGTATCTTTCAAGTCGCACACTCTCTGCTGCTTTTTTGGTTTGAGTAATTAAATCATTATTATAGCAATAATATGGCACCAGCTATGGAATCTTTTACAACTAGATTAGCTATGGAATCTTATACAGCTAGATTAGCTATGGAATCTTTTACAACTAGATTAGCTATGAAATCTTATACAGGTAGGTTAGCTTGACAGCGACTAGAATCAATTAAGAAATATCTTCCAGTCCGTGATTCTGACAGACAAAAATTACAAGAACATCAGGAATCTCAGGTGGAGTTTGCAGAGGGTTCAGAACAATTATTTAAATCGGTAAGAAAGGTTACTGAAAGAGTTTCATAGGCTACTGAAGGTTTTTGTCCAACGTTAGAATAAACTACCACAGTGACTGGCAAAACTGCCAACTAAACTAAGAAATCAGAAAGACTTTTACGAGACGTTTGGGCTATATAGTTGCTGTACTGCCTCCTGGTAGAGAGGAAGGAATATTTAAATCAACTCTTGCTGAAATAGTTGAAATTGTAAGAAAAGAAAAAGGTAAAGAGAAGGAGATAAAAAGTGTTTAATTGACTAACTAATTTAATAAACGAGTTCTTGACGAAATTATAAATATTAAAATGAATCTATTAACTGATCCTGTAGCGAAAGGTTTTCTAAATAGAGGTTCAATTCTTAAACCTAATTATGTTAACGTAGATTTCCATAAATATAAAAAAATGGTTGTATCGTATATATTTTAACATGTTATAGGTAAGAGATAAAGATTTAGTATTTCGAAAATTCGATGATGAAGTAAATACAAAATATGAGATAATGCTAGAACTATTGCAAGCTTAACAATTTTCACTTCAGGTTTTATTCTTGTAAAATAATATTGACACACCCCTCTGATTGTCAACGTATTTATCTATTCAGGTGTCTCATTTTCTCTGCAAATGATATCATAAATACAGCGTATACAACATTTACAATAAACTTAATAAATTCATCATCACAAACTACTAATGGTGAATGTATCAAGCACCTTGTCTTGCCTTTACAGTTAGTACTGAAGATGACATGATAGTGATTATATCAGATGTTTTTTCTTGCCCTTACAGTCAACGTCATTACCGAAGATGAAATTTTGATAACAGTATCAAGTACAATGCCATGCCTTTACAATTAGCCGCCTCATTATTGAATATGAGAGTGATGATTTAATGTTATATATATATATATATATATATTTTACATATGTTGTACCGTGGTATTTGTAAGTTACATGCAGTTCTTTTCCTTCATAAATAACATAAAAAGTGTGTAAATTGTTCACGTTTTCTTTTTCATGTATGTATGTATGTATGTATGTATGTATGTATGTATGTATGTATGTATGTATGTATGTCTGACTGACTGTCTGACTGACTTTGTTTCCTCCTCAGAAGATATTACATTTAGTAAATTTTTAGTTTTAAAGAAACTTTTTCGACATAGCTTGTCATTAAAGGGCCTACAGTACAATATATATATATATATATATATATATATATATATATATATATATATATATATATATATATATATATATATATATATATAAACCAAAGTAAGGAACACGCAATTTCTAAATACATTAGTGAGAGAACTCGTTGCAAACGAGCTATATACGCAACATAGATTATGAGAGGAAAATAAAAGATTTTGAATTACTTACATTCGACTAGAACGTTTTAAATGAATTATCATGTTCTCCCTCACTTAGAACACATGTAAATAATTTAACAGATAGAAATTAAATGGGTCAATATCCCTACTTTACTGCACAATCATAATATCAGATATCATTTTAAAGTTTTATTGCTCTTCTGTAAATTGTGTATATTCCATTAGCCACCATACACATGGATGCCTGCCATGATTGCGTGCCTTGATTGATCATCCATATAATCAAAGATGTTCACTTTCTTGCCCAAAATGATATGAAGTAATGAGTCATGTATGTATTATGTGTGTGTGTGTGTGTGTGTGTGTGTGTGTGTGTGTGTGTGTGGTCAGTTTATATAGATGGTTTAGCAATTTTTTCAAGAAAATGAGTAACGTTCCAAGCGCTATGCAATCCAACAACAAATATGTCGATATCAAAGACAAAAAAAGGTTAATACAGATATATCTCTTTAAAAAAATGTACATATTAGTTCATTTACATGCATTAAAAGTCTGACTAATGTATAAATCTGTAAAATAAGAAAACTTACCAAGCCATGATAATCTAGAGGCTTGCTTTTGAGTGCATGTTTATAATTTAAATTTACTGCATTTTTCATTCGAGTTTTATGCAGTCAACATATTAATGAAAATAACAATATGAAATAGAATTACAACATGTTATTATATTAGACTATGCAAAGCAGCATTTCATTACAATAAATTATAAACTCTAGAAGTAATTTTCACATAAGAAGAACATGAATATATAAGGCCATTGTCAGTGTATGCACTATCATTCCTGGATTTGACCAATATACTTATTATGGAAGGGATTTTCTAATTCTAACACTTTTAGTCACACATGTCATACACTTCGATAACATCACAGGAACCGTATGTTACAAAGAATCTGTCCATGTCTCTGTAAAATTTTATTGTGAGTGGATTCTTCTTTTCTTCCTTCTTTGTTATCAGTGCCTTGATCAACTTGCCGTCCGTTGATATATGTTGGACATTGAACGAACTGCAACGACACAGGAAAATGTTACCCTCTCTGTCAGTATCAATGCCGTGTGGTCCTTTCATGTCCTGATCGTTGTAAGTAAACAAGACATTCCAGAATGTGTTGTAGGCAACCATTTTATTCCCAGTATAATATGATATGTATATGATTGTTTCAGATTTATTTATTTTGACATAAGATGGCCTCAATAGTTTCTCACTTTGATAATTATCCGGACGGAAAGTTCTGATCTCTGCACCATTTATATCTAATATCAGGATACTATGTTCGTCATTATCTGTAGTGATCACTAATTGATCCTTAATCACTCCTATACCCCAACACTGGAGCCTTGTTTTGATCTCTCTGACACGGTGCATCTTGTCATCTATGCCAAAGACAAGAATGGTCTTTATTGATGGTAAAGTAACGGCCATGTTGTTGTCAGGTAGGATGCAAGCATTCCATGGATTGCCTTGGAGTTTCATACTATCTTGCAACTGAAAAGTTTCTCCATACACTTTAATTTTCTCATTGTTCCAATCGACAAAAATATGCTTCGCTCTTTGAAGTGTCAGAACATCCGATATGTGACATGATGAATTATCATCTGATAGTTTCACATTGAACTCAGATACTTTCACAGCTTTTCTGTCCTTTAACGGCGTTCCACTGAATCCACTAACAGTCTCCGCTTTCGGCTGCGATGGTGTTGCTACAGGACATAGGGGTAGTTTTGTTTTAGATCGGGTCACCGTTATTTGTCCAAATATATTTAAGTCATTAATCAAATCCTGTAGTCTTTTATTAACGTCTAACCCAATTTTGATATATTTCAATTCTTCTTGATAATCCGATATAGCTTTAAAATATCTGTTTTGATTCTTCTCCACGTTGTGGAGCATTATGACCTTCTGGACCTCTGACCCGTGGGTCATCACAAGGTCAAGTTGAGCCAGGTCACTGCCAATCGCAGAACTCAAGCTCTGTCCCCTAGCTTCTTGATTATATAGGGTCAAATCTTCAGCTTTATGATTTCCTTCAACAGAAGCAATTAAATCATTCTCGAGTTTCTGTAGTTTGGCATTTAGTTCTGCTCTGAGACTCCGGATTTGCTGTAAAATGACAGATTTGTCATTTTGAATATCATCGGCGTTTTCTTTTATCTTGCTTGTTATTTGTTTCATGTGCTCTCCGATATTACGCATGTTGGTCTCCAAATATTTTGATTTTGCTTTCGCATCAATAGTCTTTATCATGTCATCAATCGGAATGACTCTTTCGCATTTTCTATGTTCAAGAAATCCACATGTATTACAACAAAGTGAACTGTGATCCATACAATAGAATTCGATGCTTTTATTGAGATGTTTAAGACATTTTTCTATGGCGGATAGGCTGGGAATCCTAATACTAGTGTCATAGTCTATGCTCAGATCGATAACATCGTGTGAAATACGTGAAAGAGTTTCATTATGGTGTTCTTCACATAATGTGCACAGGAATTTTTTACAGTTTTTACAAAATGATTTTGCTGACGTTTCTCTATTCCACGTGAGACAAATATCACAGGATTTCTCACCAAACGTTTCCACTGCTACATCCATTACAGATGATACAATGCTGTTTACTGGAAATAACTCTGCCCACTGTTCGACACTGGCTGTGGTATCAGGTAATGTTGTGTCCGCCCTGCATACCGGACAAGGAAAACATGCCTGAGGAGTCCCCCTGTTGATCACCTTCTTGTTAATATGTGATTGAAGACACACATTACAATAGGTATGTCCGCATGGCAGAACTTTCGGTCTTCTAAGCGTCTCTAGGCAAATGGGACATTGTAAGACTTGAGCAAATCGTCCCTCTGTCGGTGAAGTAGTCGCCATTTCGTACCAGTTTATTCACGACCTAAATTATTTCAAGGTAAAGATATGAGTGTTTCTTGCAGGTATTATCTAGTTTAAGTGACGTCATAATGCTATAAATAGCTCATACAAATATATTCATCTAACAATGTGTATTTAGTGCCAGCGGTAAGGTAAACAAAAGGGTATTTAAATTATGTGTCATTCTGCGGTAATAATATGAAGAAAAAAACTCGAAGTATTTTCATCTCTCAAAATATTTGAAATCTATCTTATAAGCTCTCGTTCTTTTAAAGTAGTATTTTCTTTTTTATATATATATATATATATATATATATATATATAAATATATATATATATATATATATATATATATATATATATATATATATATATATATATATATATATATATATATATATATGTGTGTGTGTGTGTGTGTGTGTGTGTGTGTGTAAAACCGGCGAAACTGAGACATCGATGTGAATACACACTAACATACCGGGGACACACCTCGAAACGGGGACGTCCTGTTGAACCTAAAACCCGTGTGTATCAGTCGATAAACCACGTCCCAGTTTACGCGGTAAAAATTCATACTGCTTCGTGTCAGCTCGCGCACTTTGCTTCAAATTACTAACTGAAGATACCATCGAAATCTAACAAGATTGAAATGAAGTATGTAAACAGACATGTATTTATTATATATATATTTTTTAACACTGCTGATGTACAAATAATGTACATAACAATAACATTCATTTAAATTATGTTTGACTCAGCAGTACCTTGTCAAACATCTCCCATCCTTTCCTCTGTTAATCAGCATTGTTTCATTCTCTCTCTCTCTCTCTCTCTCTCTCTCTCTCTCTCTCTCTCTCTCTCTCTCTCTATATATATATATATATATATATATATATATATATATATATATATATATATATATATATATATATAGATAGATATATATATATATATATATATATATATATATATATATGTGTATATATATATATCTATCTATCTATCTATCTATCTATATATATATATATTGTAAAAAATTTCGAGTATGCATCTGACAGCGCCCCGTTTCTAAGCAGTTCTTAGATTTATTTGTGTGATTATTTGGATTCGGCGCCATGTTATATTTCTAGCCCGAAATAATTAGCCAATTATTAGGAGCAAACGTCATAGAGCCGAGTATTAGTGAATTTGAACCATGCTAGGGATCGTTAATACTGAATTTAGGTCCAAGCCAAATGACTTTCCTTGTGTAACATAGTCCATATTAAAATCTATTGGTGTATAATAGTGTTGTGGTTGAAATGGCAATATTTACGGTACGAAACCAGTAAATTACGCAATGGAATCAATAAGTTGGGACTTGTTAGGTACCGTGTATGTGTCCATAGTGGAAAATAGTCATATGCATGGTAAAATAAATCTTTCTTTGACAAAGTTTGCTAAAATAACGATGTCCCCAATTTGATAGTAAAAATCTTATGTCCCCGTTGTGTATGTTTTACAAGTCTGTGTGTGTGTGTGCGTGCGTGCGTTCGTGCGTGTGTTTGTGTATGTATGTATACCCAGGAGAAAAACAACTTCCAGGGTATAATTATTGTGGACCCTGGACCAGACTTGATATCAGACTCGATGATCAAAACCAACCCCGACCCGGTGAAAATCCAATAAACGCTATTGATAAGGCGTGTCATGCTCATGATGTTGCTTATAAAAGCAGTAATCTGCAACATAAACATATCGCAGATGTGAAATTAACCCATGCGTTGAATTCTACCACTGATAAATCCTTCAACGAAAAATTGGCTTCATGGTTGATAAAATAGGCGATGAAGGGTAAACTAATGTTGGGTGCTGGTAATTAATAACAACATGGAATCTATTTATTATTCTTCAAGAAGATACTGGAGGGGCAAAGCAGCAATCAGTAAACTCGCTAGCGCCGCAAAGGTGAAAAATGCTACAGCAGCGGATTGGTTATCTAAACATGCGATATGGCAAATTTATCTACCACCGCCTAAAGAAATTAACTACTCGTATTTTGATGTCAGCGCTCCTAATGAAGTTCATCAAAGTGATATATCATTTCTGCTGCATGATGGTTTTTACTAATACGCGCTAACCGTAGTTGATGTTGCGAGTCGATAAAAACAAGCAGAGCCGTTAAAAACAAAATCATCAACTGAAGTGGCTTCTGCGTTTGAAAGGAATTATCGAAGGGGTCCTCTGAGTTGGCCAAATCTATTACAAGTTGATCCTGGCAAGGAATTTCAGGGTGCGGTTCTATCAACAATGAAGCATCATAATGTCACTATCAGACGAGGACATACTGCACTACACCGCGATCAGGCAATTGTTGAACGATTTATTTGGATATCAATATGCGAAGGAATTTATTCAGGATAAACGATCTCGTGAATAGGTTAAGAGATTACCAGGCATAATTACCGCGCTAAATAATGAGATTACTCGAACAATTAATATGAAACCTAACAACGCGATTAAAAAAAGGAAATACCCGTAAAACCACAAAATGATTTTTTCAAAACAACCAATACTCGGTAATGTCACTGTTAGGTAGTTATATGAACCAGGAGAGCTTGAAGGTGGTAAAAAAGGGCTACTGATCCTATTTGGAGTGTTACTGTATATAAAATATCTAACATACCACGATCCACGGGTAGACCAGCAATCTATAGGTTGGATTCAACTGCTCCTCAGCGAGGATTTACTCGTGAACAGCTACAAGTGATACCCGATGTTACTCAATTACCGCCACGTGGTCTTAACTAGCACCTCTTCGTCTGTTGCACTCAAGACAAGTCAGCATCACATTATCTCTGGAATGACCAATACTGCTATTTTTTCTATCCACGGTACATTGGCGAGGATCTTTATCCGACCAACACCAACTCATTATAAAATTGCAACTCGCGCAGTGATTATTCTGTTGTTGTTTTAGTGTAATTATTAATTCGGCATCAATTTATTTCTAACTTCAAAGATCTGTTTCGACCATTTCAAGATATATTCTTCGTCTAGATCAGGAAATTGTTTTCTGTAGTCGCTGATTATACTATCTGCGCTCGATATGATATAATTGCTTCACTGACAATCAGCGATATTAGCATTTTAGAATCAATCATATACCGTAATAACACTATTGGCATCCAGTGTGTTTCAGAGATGTGTCTACCAATCCAAATATAACAGCACGGATGAAGTCCTGTAGCCAATTCAAATGATACCACACGAGTAAATCCGGTTAAATCAAAATCAGGCAGTGGTCCATTAATAGCAACACGGGTCATTTCATGTGTGAGATGTCCAAATCGTTAAAAAACTCCCTGGATAACACGCAACTATATCAACTGAAATAATACTTTCAGAGGTGTATTTTGTATTCCATAATCCGCCATGGTTATATTCCACACAATTTGATTTGATATCTGATAGAAATTCAACTCTTGTTGGTTTCCACATGTTTTTCTTTCTCGCAAAATGAGCCGCAACTGACGGAATCGTAAAACAATTTGTTAATAATTGTTCGTTGTCTTCTGTTGAAAAACCACTAGCTACTTTTTTCATCTCATTGTGCAGGGCTTCAGTACGGTATAATTCTCCGTTTGGTCTTACAAATTGATCGAATTTACACTCTTCGTCTTCAAAACTGTGAAGTAACCACACTGACACAGGATCGTGTTTACTTAACTGATAAATAAAATCAAATTAATTTCCCGTGTAAAATTTTATTGTTCTATCCCGTGGAAATATCGTTACCGCAGGTGTCCACGCGTGTTCAATATGGTCAATAATTTTAATTGGAGCTCCTTTTGATTTATATTTCGATTCGTGTAATAACTCTCCTGTTATCGTCATTATGGTATTGGAAATCTTAATGATGTTTCTAATTTGGTTATATCTTGATTTGATGCTTCGTTCTTCCTAACTGTTAATTCCCATTCATTTATTTTTTTGCGTCTTAGATCAGTCAATTTGTTTCCACGCAGCGCATTTGTGAAGTGCTCTATTATTCGTTCTCCTACACAATTTATTATCTCTGACGAAGTCAACGGCGACAGTTTCATTGGTTTTAATTTTTCAATACTCGGTTAATCATTTAACGAATATACCCCGTAATCAACTGCTGTACAGGATAAGATCTTTCATAGTACGGTTTGTCAATCCCAGTCAGCAATCCTGGTTTGGAATCATGACTCAAAGTGATAGTTCTTTTATCTTTCAAGATTGGTTCAAATTTATCTCGAATAATCCAATTTCCCATTTCCGAACGGATAATGAATTTCACTCTAACAAAATACTTTTTCTTGTCAAGATGTGAGATTATAAGTGCTGCTCTTTCATCGTTCATGGTAGCATCAACGTCACCATCAATTCGAAATGTTGACCAACAGTGAGATGCTCCACCGCGTTTGAATTCATTAAAACAATCGCGGATTTTACCTATCATGCTTCTATCACTTTTTTAGACCCTTTGGTACATCTACTGAGACTCTATCGAGATTCAATTTAGCATTTTTCCAAGGCTTAATTTTAGATAATCTCTCGAACTCTTCCATATTATAATTAAAACGAGTATTTAAATAAAGAAATTATTATATAATGAACCATTGCAAATGGCTTATGATAGGATAAATAACCGCATGTAACAAATCATGCAGAAAGGAATTCTGTGGATATCATTTACAAAGCGTTCGTAACGGAAGTTATGGGCCCTTACCTTGCATACGATGTGGGGTAGGTGTGAGAGGAAAATTGCAATTGTGTCTGAGTTGCGGTGGTAAACGATTCAGAGAGTTAAAACGTTATTATGATAAACGAATAAATGGACCAAAAATTCCAGCCACATCCCGTGATTACCACTTATGAAGCGTCTTGTGACGGTATTGTCAGAAACCGCAGACTGAAGAATCCAGTTGGTATTGTGAGTAATCTTGGGTATCTTATGTTTCAAGCTGGGGGAAAAATGTATCTTAATCATCGTTTGTGTATGAGTGTTTTCATGGATTGATCGAACATGGTATTGTTATTGATCACATTGATTCCAACCCTAAAAACTCTTCTTTTGAATAATTTACAAGCTATTTCTTAGAGTGAAAAATCCAAGCGAGGAAGAACTGGTGCTTGTAAATCAATTAGGAAGAGACCTGTAAAATCATTTAATACAGAAAATAACGAGGAGAGGGTATTTCAATCTATGACTGAAGCCGGAAAATATATTGATATTTGTATACCCGCAGTACGATGTGTTGCAGAAGGGGTAAATGAATGAGCTCTTTCGAAGCGTTTTAAAAAAAAGGATTCAATTTGCATATATTTGAGAACACCAAAGGGAGATTACTCGTACAGGTATGTGTACGGCTTATGAAGGGGTTACCCAATGGATATTTCCAATTAAATTCCATTGGTTGATTTTATATCAGGCAAACTATGTCTCAGTACACAGATTAAAAGTTATGCAATGCATGTCCACAGTTTCCAGTCTAGCAATTTTCATCGTAAACGATTTTCACTATAAAAGTTGCTACGATGAAAGTCCTTAGGACAAAAATCCTTTTGGGATTTCACAAACAGACTAATTTGTAAAACCTCACCTTGTAAATCAATTAGATTATTGGATTTGTCAGTGAGTTTGAAATTAATTCTTGTTAACGAATTATTATGACATCGCATATAGACTGGATTAGTTGGATCCTCAATAATTAGAAACCCTGAGGAGCTGTTGGTGCAAATGAATGTAAAATATATCCCTGCTGGGCTTGATTTGATCGTTCAAGATTTATTTGATAGCTGCCTTCGATAACATCACATTCTAAATTCAATGCAATCACCGAGGATATATTGACGTTGAATGGAGCGATATGTCTACCACCGCCGTCTGGGCCATTATTATACTTGAGGATTGTTGTTTGTTGTTTCCATTTGGCAAGTATCATAGAAAAGTTTTCTTGAATAAGATCATTAACAGATTTTTTTAGTTCATTTGCGTTATACCCAGGAAACTTGAAATCAGGTAAATCGGCCTCTGTTATATTGTAACCAGTTAGGAATTTTTGTTTATCTCCGCTCTTATCATTAATTATTACTTGAATTATTTGTTTGTTGATATATTCCATATCGGATACAAGCTGATGTAATATCCTAATGTGTTTTATGATCTCATCACGTGTCCTTGTTATATAAGAGAGATGCTCTTGGAAGCTCCGTCGTAGTTGTTCTAGTTGTGTTCTATGTAATTGATTAATCTCTTTCGAATAATCAATGATGTTAGTTAACGTAAATGTAATTGTAATGGTTGAATCAGGAGTTTTCTCAAAAACAAAATACCATTGCATGGTATTGTTATCGATAAATGTAAATCTATCGGTTCATTTTGCATTTTTTATATCATGTAAATACTCTCGATATGATGAGTTGATTTCATGATATGATTGTACATCCGTGACATAATTAGATTTTTTTGGTTCGGGTATTTGATAAGATGCCTCAGGTGGTATTTCAGGCCATCCTAATATTGTTCTTTTAGAACTCTGATATATATCTACGACATAACTAGGTGAATTTATCTCAGTCGCGGATGATAACGTCGGCTCATGAACTGTTATAGCGATCTTCGATTCTGGTGTTCCAGTAATGGATTTTATTCTACGCTGAAATTCAGCATTGATTCGTTCGATTTGGTATGACCCAGATGGTAGCGAAACAACGTTCCAGTCTGAAGTTCCGTCTTCGCGATTCTTATTCGCAAACACCAAGGAATTATTCGGTTGTTGACCACCAAATGCTACCGATCTAATATTATTCCAACTGTAATACACTCGTAACTTTGCTAACGCTATCTCCTTCACGGGAATCGGAGTAGGGAAATTCACGCTGCATTAAGGATTCGTTGAGGTTATTGATATCATACTTGTTTTCACCGGGTTGGTATTTTCCGCTATTTGTCAAAGTAGTTTCTGCGACGACATTGACCCTGTCATTGTTATTGTTATTATACTCATGTTCTCGCTCTAATTTTGACATCGCGGAATCATAAACACGTACCATCGCTCTGAACTCACTATCTGATATTAATGTGTCATGGAGTGACGACGATATTATCAAGGATAATTGTGAGTACGCGGTTGACACAATATGGAATTTAACTACGTAGTCTTGTAGTTAGCGTTGGCTGCATGATGATATCTTTTTTGTTATGTTTGAAATAATTCCCGCGATTGTTGTTGCCGCTGCTATACAAATTGGAACAGCTATCGGGGCAACCATTGTCACCGAGGAGAGTATAATACTAGCTCCGGTGATTACACCACTTACTGAGTACACTGTAACATCAACTGCGGTGATTCTTCGTTGGTATTTTTTTAATTTTTATTTGGAAACCCTCACTAAGTATTTTGAGTTTAGTTTGAAATTCTCTGACTTGATCATAGCGATATTGCTGTGATGACATTTTATTTATTACAATAGATTTCAATTGAAACCGTTAGTGGTTTAGTTATTTACTTAAATCCGCTACGAATTCCACATACAATGTTACTGAAACCCTAGCCAAATTATTTTCAGTGGATGCTATTGTTAATCGTTCAGTTGTATCCTTGTCGATGATTGTTGATATCGTATTGTTGACCCCAGATGAACTCGTTGATGAAATATTAAATTGAGTCGGTGATACTAGTGTTAATCGATAAATACCCTTGACGGTTGCAGTGATACTTAATATATTGTTTTTAGGTGTCCACGTATATGATCCTTGTTGGATCGCGTACACATTATTTACGATATTTGTTTGTTAGTGAGGGATTTTTATTTTTCAATGATTGCTATCATCCTCGTTGCATCATTTTTTTTGTTGCTTCGATGAAGTTTTTCATATCTTCGATGGATTTTTTAATATCAGGGAGTTTTATGTCAATTTTATCCAGTGTGGTTGCAAAAAATTTATCAATGATATTTTTACGAAATGATGAAAACTTTTCAACGTGATCTTCATATCTGGATTGAAGTGTTGCAAACTCTAACATAGAAGTTTTATCTCTGTGAGCTTCAATGTGGTCACTGGAGGATTACCAAAAAATTCTAACACGGATTTATCGATATTGTCCGTGATGGATTTTTGTGAACTAGTAAATTTATTAAATGCATTTAAATGATCTTCATACTCTTTAACATGATCTGCGTATTTAACTTGAAGTGTTGCAAACTCTGATATAGAAGTTTTTATCTCTGCAAGATTTGGTGCGGACACTGGAGGATGTCCAAAAAATTCTAATAGTGGTTTATCAATATTGGTCATGATGAATTTTTGTAAACTAGTAAATTTATTAAATGTCTTTATATGATCGTCATACTTTTCATTGAGTGATTTCAATGAATTCGCCGAGGATATATAACTGTTGTCGAGTGTTAATATTTTATTTGTGATTGTTGAAACATGTGCGCCTGGTTTGAGTTTACCCTGATTAGAAAACTGCATTACGTTGTTTAACTAAAATATCATCAAGAGAAATATTACTCGTTTTCAATTTACCCTGACGATCTTGAAATACAACTATTTCATTGGGATCAACATTTGCTCAGTTCAACATCTCAGCTATTTCATCTTCGATTATTTTTTGTACATCACCGGTTGCAGATATTTCCGTGGTGGGTTTTTTAACATTGATAAAGATCTCCCCCAAATATCAATCATTGTTATTGTAAAAATCTTTGATTTTCTAATTACTTCGTTGACGTCTTCGTCGTTGCCAGCGACTACTTGTATATTCATTTACGACTTGATGAGGTGGTTTTCTTGATGATGAAATAGTGTCAAGGACATTCAATACTTCTATGCCGCATATTGGTGGATCATTCATTTGTTGTGTTGGTAGCGTAGAACACCAAGTCTTCATTTTATGAAAAGTGTTTAAGCGATTTATATAACTCATACATTCTTTAGGTTGCGCTAATCCATATGAATCTAAATAACGATTACACGCTGATCAATCACGTATGCAACCCAGTGGGTTCCGGGTCCCGTGCTGTTATCAAGATTAATGATACCGGTTTCAACGCTGTTTGGTTGTGCCGGCAACTGATCTTTCATAAAGACACCTCTAAAGTTTTTAATCGCTAGTTCTGTTTAGCAGCGTCGAGTAAATCAAAATTTGACATGGGAATCTAAGATTCTTGAACCAAAGGTTCCCGAGTTAGTAAACCGTTCCTAATCTCAGGCCCTCTCCGCTGTACCATGAATACGGTGTTCCTGGTAGTCTTAGACCCTTTCCCTTTTTTTGTATCCCTGTCCGGTAGCTTTCTTTAGTGCCATTCCTGCCGCGGTACCAACGGCTCATAACGCGGCCGCTTTAGCTACCGCCGGGGCTGCTGCTGCAATCAACGCTAGTAACTCAGCTAACAACGGAAATATACCACCTGATTTTATCATGTTTTTGATCGAAGCTGCAGAGAGAGAAAGAGAGAGAGAGAGAGAGAGAGAGAGAGAGAGAGAGAGAGAGAGAGAGAGAGTGATCTGAACACCTTTTTTATCTTTGAAAGCATCATTAAAGTGTTTTATTTGACGAGTTGTTAGCGAGAATTTATTCTGACCACCAGACATCTGATTGTGTTTCAGCGTTATCGTGGTTCCACATTTTTTAGTTGATTCTGATTGCAATTTTTAATTTGACCAGGAGTTAACGTAACACTAATATGACTATATGACATTATTAAAACTACTAGTAGTTTAAATAACAGATTGATCTAATTGTTACATTACATATTTTCCACCGGCGCATCGATTACTCTCATTCGTCCACCAACACCTTCGAGTAGCATTGATTTGTCGCTGAGAATGACAGCAACTGCTCTATATTCGGGGATAGCACCACGAAGTACATTAGCTCTAAAGTGTATATCAACGACAGATTGTCTTGTTAAATCAAGATGTTCCAGTGAAAAGTAATAAATCTGATATAATTTTTTAAAATCCAACTGTGATATTTGCAGACCAGTATCGATATTTTGATCGCGTCTCATATATGACAACAGACGATGATACACGCGTGCAATATGGTTTTGACCGTAATGAAGTTGTATGTCCTCGGATGGTTCCTGCTGGCCGTTATTCTCAGCGAAACGTCAGTAACTCCTAATTGATCAAATATCATATGGCTGAAGAGTTGATTGCCAACTCTCGCCATATCCTGCAACGCAATAAATATATGATGCGGAGCTGAAACACCTTGTTGTGATGCCAGGTTCCATGTAAATATACCGTTAACAGTTGATTGCTTAATATCTGCTGTTGTTGTTAGCCAACTTAGCAATGATTTTCCTCCTGTATCCATAAATGAAAGTAATCGATCTTCTGCGCCGAGTGCTGGAGTCATTATTGACATCCACAATGATAGTTTTGTTAAAATGACTTTACCGGCATCAGCAATTGGATTTGCAACGTCTGCTGGAACCCTCTAAATTGCATCATTATCATTACCCTTTCGCACAAGTGCTACTGTATACTTTGCTCCATAGAGAACTTTTCTAACATTTCTACAGAATCCAAATATATGATGCAGTGGAATCGCGCATGAAAATTATTTACTCCGCCCTTCCAACATTGACATGCATGTTGTAGCACCTAATTTAAAATTATCATCAGTATTTATAATCATATTCTCAACATCAGCATCAGCATTACGAGCATTATTTCTTAGTCGTCTTACAACAAATGGATTTTTTCCAATAGTATTTTTAGTATCCTTTGCAAACATAACAGAAGGGCCCGCCGATCTTGTATAATCATCGGAATATCTTGCTAAACCAACTATTGTTGTGGCAACATCAACATCGCGTTCTATAGACTCGATCTCTCTTCCATCAACTATATATCTTGCACTCTCAAATAGCGCCATGATACCATTATTGACAACACCGACTTGGATATCAACTGGGTACGGTGCTGGTACAGCAGAAGTATCAGCAGCTGTTTCAAGTTCTCCTTCTACTTCGATAAATGCTTCAGCGGCTAGAAAATATTTACTGGTATTATGAACTTGAATCTCGATTCTTGATCGAAGATCAGGTTGTAAGTGATAAGAATAAAATTGATAATCGCGTACAGAATCATCTTTACGCAATGGGGCTTATAAATCAAAAGCTGGATCAAGCGTCCGTTTGAATATTTTATTATATATTCCTTGATCAAAATCGCGATTTCTGTCGGGATCGTAAGCCACTTCCCGCTATCATGTTTGCGATATCATCTGGGTTGCTGGCTGCAAACGACGGAGTCGTTAACGATGCTAATTTCTGATCCGCTGCGCTATTTATTATTTTACTAACACTTGCAGGCATCACTGTTGTAGATGGTAACGCCATTATTGGTTTTCTTCGCCGTCGAACTAACGACATTAGTTTATCCTTTGCAGCGGAAAATGCTTTCCCGGCAACATCTCCAACAGCGATAATACCCTTATCACGAATAACATCAATAGCTTTCATTAATAATTGTTTTGCTAATGGCGCCACTTTTGGAGCCATTCTTGCAAATAACTCTGCAATGGTATTGCCGAGACCATCACCATAGTACGCTCTATAAACAGGCAATCGTGAGTTTACTACATAGACGCTGGTTGCTTTATAGTGGTTGTAGTGTATGATCATTTTATTATAAAAATACTAGTGTTTTTAAATGAATATCGTGAAATTCTTCGAATTTCCAATCCTACGGATTTTCATCGTAAACGATTTCCAAGAAATGCCTGCATTTCCTATGCTAATGAAAGTCAAAGAATTTCTATTTCGGTGATGAAAAATCCAAGGGATTTTCATTCACTATGATAATCGTGAAAATTCTTTTGATGCTCAACTAACTCATCAATAAATTCTCGATATGTTTCAATATTCATAATGCCGCCTCGAAATAACCGCATACAGATATCAGATGATATTTCCGGTGAGTTATTTCTAGCTCGTTTTCCTCCTATGAGAACCTCTAATCGTGCTATATCACTGAGAATATTCCCAGGACAACGAACAAGACCACTACCCCAAGCAGAGCTTGGAACTCTGTTTTGGATTCCACTTGAATATCCATGCCCTGTTGTACCAGTTGCACCTTTTTCAGAATCAGCTTCTGATATTTGCTGGGTGGGTTTGGATACAAACGGCGCAACTGGTATCGGTGGTTTGTCTATTTGAGATATCAATGTTTCATGTCTCTCAAATTCTTTATCATTGTGTGGTAGTTGAGACTTGCCGATTTTTGCCAAATATGGTTATTTTGCCCAGGTGTCCCTATTAGTTATAGCGTCTTCATATCCTTCATTCATATATTGTTTTCTTTGACCCTTTGGAAATGTATCAACGATAAATTTATCAAATTCTTTATCAATCTTAAATTTTTTGTTAATATCATTTCTCACATCACTTTTAAATATCTTTTTAAGGTCAAGATTTCTTCGTTTTGTTTTACCCTTTTGTTGTTCTTTCTCTTCTTTTTTTGCAATAGCACCCTCTTCTTGTTCTTTTCTTGCAATAGCACCCTCTTCTTGTTCTTCAATAATATCACTTAGTCGTTTAATTTCTTCTTGTTCAAGTCGTTCTTGTTGGTCTAGAAGTCGTGAAGCAGTTATTATATCACCAGGAAGTGTTTTTAACGATTTTTTTGTTTGTTTAGATCTTTCTGCTATTTTTTCAAATAAAGTAAGAAGAGGTGTTTTTTTCCTTATTTCTTCCTCGGGGATATCTCCGTATATTGCTCGCTTAGTGGCTGACATTACCCCCTTGGTTGCCGTGGTTATTGGTTTAAACAGGTCTTCAGTCCCTGCAGTAAAATCAGTCTGTAAACTCTATCTCGCTTGCAGTTTCTCTCGAACAGAATCGCGGATTGGTATAAATTTCTTAATTGCAACTAGTCTTTCACGCGCTAATCTAGTCGTTAATGCTTCGTTTACCATTATATAGAACGACAGATTGTCTTGTTAAATGTACGATAGAAAACGCTTGCGTTTTTAAATGCAGTGAAAAATGCCCCAAAAAATTACCAAAAATCAAAAAATTAAAAAAATCTACAAATTTATTCACGGTGAAGAGCACACGCATACTTGTTAGGAGAGTAAGAATTCTACTTGTCCATTGTATTGTATAGAACCTATTCTGTTGAGGTAACCAAAGTGGGGTTTTCGGTTTGGCGGATAATATCTCTTATTGTTTTAACCCTCAAATTAATTGTGCGTTTGATTTCATATTGCTGCCCCAATTCTTTTCTGATTTTTTTGGACAACAGTGAATAACGGGACAAATTTACTGACGTCGTTACAGAATGCAAGGGAGTCGCAAATAGCATTCTGGATTTTCTTTATAAAAGCGTACCCTTTTGGTAGTACGTATTTATTATTCATGGCGCTGTATTCAATATCTTAAAAATCAGAAAGAATCTGATCACAATTTAATCGATCTGATAATGGAATACCTTGATTTTTCAAATTTAAAATCTCAGTTATGATCTCATTGATATTATCAGAATTCATTTATATATAATAATATATATCTCGAATTTGAAAAATTGATATTGATATATTTATCAAAAATAAATAATATCATTATCATTCACACTGGGTAGTCTTTGTGTCTTTCATAGGGTTCATTCTGAATTATCCTGTGAGGGTTACCCTAGTGTGTGGCGTAGAGCTTTTGCATCCATGCAATTATTTATTTTGGGGGCGCCCATAGACATATCTCCAATGATATTTTCTAAGCGAAACGAAATGTTATAATATTCAGAAGACTGTCTATGTATTTTGTACACCTTCCCCGAAGAATTAATTTCCCGGGGGTGTATAAAATCGGGAGGTGTACATGAAGTACCTTTGGGCTGGCGCCACCAATCATATAGAAAAAACCATTCAAATCGGTACCGTCGACAAATTACGAGAATCGAACCATGGGCCTCTGGGCGACACCGCAATGCGTTAGGAATACGCTAAATCCGATATCTACAAGTAAATGCTTTTGAATACGATATATGTGTATCAATCATAGTTATTCTGTAAAGAAAACCAAATACTTGAAAAAAACAGAATACAACTGTTTGTAATATTACGTATTTGATTTGTTTTCTTACAGATTATATCTCCATTGAGAATCATGACAGTTTAAACAGTAAAATATGGTTAAACTGTCTTCCTTTCCTAAGCTCTAGTTGTTCTAAATGGACAATTAAACAACGAGTCTTATTATAGTGAAAAGAGAGACAGTCTGACGGAAGGAGACAAACAGACAGACAGTCATAATCCATTAACTGTGGTCAAAACGTTTATATCACGGGTCAACATTAGATGGTTACAAGCAATAATTAAATAATGTAGACGAGATCTAAGATTGCATTTATATTGATCCCCGCTGACTAACAGACATAGTATTAACGTATGTGGGAGTGCAAATCGATAAAAGGTATGGCCGTAGCTAACGTGACTAGGACATCAAAAAAGCTCTTGATTTGTCTTAGAACAGGCGCAGGGGGGGGGGGGACAACAATCGTGGCGTCTTATTTGTTTGCCAAATGAGCCGCTATAAAGCATTTACAAGGAAGTCTTAATTTACCACACTGACGCTTTTTTACGATTTCGAAGAAGCCTTGGTTTGAGACATTGGCGCCTCTAAAAATTTGTCCGATTCGCCCCTGCTGCTGCTCCATTGTTGTCTGAATGTACGAAAGGAGAACATAAAGACTTATTTAAATAAGTAATATAGGATTTCGTTACAAAGTGTTCCCTTGAAAATATATTATGACAACGATGTTCTTCACGGACTCTTGCCTTTCAGCGAATATTAAAGCATTGAAAATTTGCACGATGAATACATCTTTCAAAACTAGCTTTAGTAAATATGGGGAATATATCTTGTACAACTAGGGTCAATACACATGGTAAATACAACTTTAACAACTAGTTTTGGTAAATATGGGGAATATATCTTGTACAACTAGCTTTTATAAACATTTCAGCATAACTGCAAATGTCATGAAAACCAGACTTCAAAAGTATAAATACATCCTTGGCACAAACTAGAGTTTTGTATAAATTCAGCCCCAAAGATAAATACGAGTAATTAATTGAATACTTAGACATATTATCAGGGATGGCGAAACTTAGCCATTACATCATAGCTAGTGGATAAAAAAGGTTTTCCTAGATGCATAATCTCTACTCTTTAATATTTTTAATCTGGTTTTCTTTAAGATTTTCATACAGGAACCTGCAATCTTACCTTTCAAGTATATGTTGATCCAACTCCTCGCTCATACAAACGCACACACATTAAAAGAGTTTATGGTGATATTGGCACTACAGCCCCCCCTCCCCCCCCCCCCCCTCGTCACTCTTTTTCCGAGGTATACATCTAGACAGTTGGATTTGGATATGCGGGATAAATGAAGTCTCTTTGTCCACTGAAGGAAATAACAATTGCGCCTTAAGAACGGACATAAGCCTACAGCACAAGTAAAACATGCTCACTGTGGTCTCTAGCTTGAGCTTAAACAATTCATTTTTTAAATAACGTTACAAAAATTTGAACGATTGTGTTTAATGTTTTAACACTGAACGATTTGTATTAATTTGTTTCCGTTTTGACTAACTTTCTGAATTTGATTTGCTCGACTTCAGCGAAAGCTATTTTGGCCATTCCCTGTTGTTAATGCGTGCGTGAGAGAGAGAGAGAGAGAGAGAGAGAGAGAGAGAGAGAGAGAGAGAGAGAGAGAGAGACATAGAGAGACCCACCCACCCAGTCAGATTATCACCAGTCCGACCAGTCCTAGCACTAACCTTCTACTGCTGAGCGCCAAGCGAGGCAGCTGCAAGTACATTTGTTATAAGAAATTTGTATGACTTGGTAGAGGCTCGAGCCAGCGACGTCCCCCATCCGAAGCGGACTCTCTAACCACTTAGGCAACCGTAACGGGGACTATATCACGAGGAACTGACTAATGCTTGCAACATAACTGTGGCGAAGTCATGCCCGCACAGTCACACAGTCACACACACATACACACACACACACACACACACACACACACACACCTTTCCTCCACTCGTCCCGTACCTCCATCTATTTGTTATATTGACATCCTTTTCTCCATGTCTTCATCTTCATCCTAATTATTATTATTATTATTATTATTATTATTATTATTATTACGATCATATTAATCAATATGATAAAATAGACATAATTTATTAATTGCAGTGCCATCTCATTTATAACTATATTTACCTTGAATAACAAAAGGGAAATATAACGGAAAGTTTTACCTTTTCTATTTGATGAATGTAAGAAATAAAAACAAAAAAGCGGAATTTCTTTATTTGAATCGACTTGAAGTTGTGATGCTTTATACTATACCGGACTTTAAACTTAAATTCAGACACAACTTCGCTCTTTGTTCATAAATCAATTTTAGCTTTGTTGCAAAATATATATTATGTACGAAAAGAGATGGAAGAACAGATACTTTTCAAAATGTTTTAATGTTGCTACCGACGTTATAAATGAAACTTATTGTGCCATGAAAACCCAGTGCCATTTCAATCGCCAAGAATAAAGCTGATATAACAAGTATGGTTTCTAGAGACAACCATGTCCACTTTGTCATTGCTAACAGAGTTTAATCTTCGAGTTCAGTAATATATTGATTTTAGAATATGTTTTATTTATACTAATAGGAGGGGCATTTTTTTATACCTACGTGTAGGCGCATAACTGAGTGTCGCAATAAGCTGGATGACTGCATAAAATTCACTATACTGGGATTATGTGATTAATATATGATTTTGTTTACAACTAGCTCGCCCCTTGTGTGCTGTTAGGTATAGGCATATATATGCATACGCAAATAGAAGAATGGGGAAAACCCAAGATAATTATAAAGAACATATATATGGTTTTTACTGTAAAGCGAGAATTGTCCTGAGTCATATCAATACTTTACCAAGATTTTGTTAAAGATTATGTGAACAATAAATAAAAAAGAAGGTCAGTAACGCCAAACCGAAGACTCTAACTAACCGAGAGTTTCTCTAATTAGGTTAGTTTATTTTCTTACTTTATCCTGTCGTATTTGTTTTTTCCAATTTTTGTATATGTGTTTACTTTACCCATATGACGTTGGGTAATTAAATCATTATTATATCAATAATATGCCACCAGCTATGGAATCTTATACAGCTAGATTAGCTATGGAATCTTATAGAGCTAGAGTAGCTATGGAATCTTATACAGCTAGATTAGCTATGGAATCTTATACAGCTAGATTAGCTATGGAATCTTATACAGCTAGATTAGCTATGGGCTCTTATACAGCTAGATTAGCTATGGAATCTTATACAGCTAGATTAGCTATGGAATCTTATACAGCTAGATTAGCTATGGAATCTTATACAGCTAGATTAGCTATGGAATCTTACACAGCTAGATTACCTATACGATGATCATTTTCAGAAGAATATATTTGTCTCTTGATCCACTGACTCTTAATCAATATGATAAAATAGACAAAATTTGTTAATTGTAGTGCCATCTCAGTCATAACCAGATTTGCCGTGAATAACAAAAGGGGAACATACCGGAAAGTTTTACCTTTTCTATTTGATGGATGAAAGAAATAAAAACAAAAAAGCGGAATATTTTCTTTATTTGAATCGACTTGAAGATGTGATTCTTTGTACTATACCGGACTTTAAACTTAAATTCACACAACTTCGATCTTTGTTCATAAATCAATTTTAGCTTTGTTGCAAAATATATATTATGTACGAAAAGAGATGGAAGAACAGATACTTTTCAAAATGTTTTAATGTTGCTACCGACTTTATAAATTAAACTTATTGTGCCATGAAAACCCAATGCCATTTTAATCGCCAAGAATAAAGCTGATATAACAAGTATGGTTTCTAGAGACAACCATGTCCACTTTGTCATTGCTAGCAGAGTTTAACCTTCGAGTTCAGTAATTTATTGATTTTAGAATATGTTTTATTTATAGGAATAGTAGGGGTATTTTTGTATATACCTACGTGTATGTGCATAACTCAGTGTCACAATGACTGCATAAAATTCACTATACTGGGATTATGTGATTAATATATGATTTTATTTACAACTAGCTCACCTTTTGTGTGCTTTTAGGTATAGCCATTAATATGCATTAGCAAATAGAAAAATGGGAAAAACCCAAGGTAAGTATAAGGAACATATATATGTTTTTTACTGTAAAGCGAGAATGGTCCTGAGTCATATTAATACTTTACCAAGATTTTGTTAAAGATTATGTGAACAAAACCGACAATTAAAACATTTTACAAGTGCTTGTAATTTCCGTCTGCACTTTTGAAAGGCTGTTTTACATACAGCACAGCAACAGTGAGGGTGAACAATCCTTTTTGATGGAACGTCATTTTTGAGAAAAAAAGCTTCCTACGAATTTTTTTTGTTAAAAATGGTCGATAACGCCAAACCAAGCTTCTAACTTACCGAGAGTTTCTCTAATTAGGTTAATTTACTTTGTTACCTTATCCTGTCGTATTTTGTTTCTTCCAATTTTGTATGTGTGTTCTGTTTACCCATATGACGTATCTTTCAAGTCGCACCCTCTCTGCTGCTTTTTTGGTTTGAGTAAATAAATCGTTATTATATATCAATAACATGGCACCAGCTATGGAATCTTATACAACTAGATTAGCTATGGAATCTTATACAGCTAGATTAGCTATGGAATCTTATACAGCTAGATTAGCTATGGAATCTTATACAGCTAGATTAGCTATGGAATCTTATACAGCTAGATTAGCTGTGGAATCTTATACAGCTAGATTAGCTATGGAATCTTATACAGCTAGATTAGCTATGGAATCTTATACAGCTAGATTAGCTTGACAGCGACTAGAATCAATTAAGAAATATCTTCCAGACCGTGATTATGTCAGACAAAAATTACAAGAACGTCAGGAATCTCAGGTGAAGTTTGCAGAGGGCTCAGAACAATTATTTAAATCGGTAAGAAAGGTTACTGAAAGAGTTTAATAGGGTACTGAATGTCGTCGTGAATCGTTAGAATAAACTGTCACAGTGACTGGCAAAACTGCGAACTAAACTAAGAAAACAGAAAGACTCTTACGAAGATTTCTTTGCGACATAGTTGCTGCTCAGCCTTCCGGTAGAGAGAAAAAATACTTATAGAAGTTGAAAAAGCTCGTGTTGAAATAGGTGATATAGGAAACATAGATAAACATAAAGGAGATAAAGTAGTTGAATGGCTTCAACACTTAATGAATGTTTTGTTGACGATATTAAAAATATTAAAATATCTCCATTGACTACTGCTGTAGGAATAGTAAAGGGTGTTTAAATTGAGGTTCAAGTATTAAACTTAATTATGGTAACGTATATTTCGATATATATGAAAATGGATGTATCATATTTTGTAACAAGTCATAGGAAAGAGATACTGATTGAATGTTTCGAAAGAAGTAAATAAAAAAATATCAGATAATGCTACAACAATTACAAGTTTCTCAACAACGTCCTCAAGAACAACCACAACTTACTCAACAAAACATCTTGATAGGATTAAAATAAATTTACTCCTTATTCTAAGAAATTTATTTTTGATCGTCCAATAAAATCAGAAGTTATTTACTGCTCTATATGAAGTAAGAAATATTTTTTTTTTAGGATAAGGAACACATCAAAGTTGATGATCCAGAGTTTGTTGAACTTAATGAGAGAGTAGCAAATGAGCAAGAAATTAGGGTATCCAGGAGTCATAAACAAGAAAAAGGAGCAACCTAAAGTGGTATTTTTACTCAAGGAAGTGCTTTCCTTCTTGTCTTAACAACGTTCATTCTGATTTTGAATTATTCGACATTCTGATTAGAGGAAGACATGCTGGAAATAATTCTCCAGAAATTAACAATGAGATATCTAATATTTGTCAACTTTTATTTACAGGCGGTATCATGGATATTAATGTTTATCGTTCTTTCATTGATGAAATTATTGATAATTATCAGAGTGATTAAATAAAGTAGATAACAAATAAGATGATTATACACACTGCTCAACGTGGACCAATCTTGGTCGGGGTAATAAATGCGCGATTACCTACTTATAAAGCGACAACTAAATCACTATGGAAGAATTGAACTGCAAGTTCTGGACACAAGTAGATATTTCTTTACCGGATAAAGCATTTATTGAAGTAGAAGGTAAACTTGCAACAAATGTTGCAGCTGATACGCCATATGCATATAATTTGCGTGATGGTTTTGTTAATAATCGAAATATGGCATTGTTTGACAGCGCTACATATATGATTGATGAAAAATATTGAATCAGTTTAATAAGACGTTGATATTGCTACAACAAATATATGATAAGCGATTTATTTTGATGATTACATAAGACCATCTGCTCCGTCAGTGATATTTGCTGAAGATATTACCAGCAATGCTGATCATGTTCAAAATATTAAATTACGGCTATTTAACAAATATTACTGCAACTAATCTACAACCAGATGATTTTCAATTTGTAGACAGACCAGCTGATGATATTTTTGATATTATAAAATAATATTAATTCAAAGTAGCGGGGGGGGGGGGGGGACCAGAAGATTTCCAAGTGTAATTTCACTGTCTCATATTTTTGATTTTGTAGAAATGTTAGAAGGTTTATTCTCGAAGCTAAACATACGATTGTACTTGTAAGAAAAGGTGATGATAATGGCACAATCTGGCGGGACGTTGTTGTTGCTGATGCTGGTAAAGTAAATATATCAAAACTTTTACTGTGGATGCCTGTTAAGACTCCAAGGATTACTGAAAAACAAACATTACTTACTTGATTGTATGGATCAAGGTGGTAAATCAATATTATCGTGGTTAATATTGACCATAGATAGCGTTCATAGTACCGTTCGACGTGTATGTACCTTGCAGCACAACATGGTGTTTCTTTGCTTCGATATATTTTATTGTTCCGCTATATGAACCAATTAAACAATCAACAACATAGTCATATGATATTTGATCAACTCAGAGTTCAAGATATACATTAAGAATAAATGGCCAGAAACAACCAGCTAAGGACATATTGTTAGATTGCAGTACTAACCAGCACAATGAAATTGAAACCCGTATAATTAATCTTGATATTAGTTGTGGTCCTGGAACTCATTGGGTTGCATACACAATTGTTGCATGTGAATCTGTTTATATTGATTAGTACGGACTTCATCCGCCGATGTACTTTGTCATATACAAGTTAAATTCCGATCTGTTATTAACATTACCAACACAGACACAAACTGATCCTCCAATATGTGGCCGTGAAACAATTGCTATATTCGACGTTGCATCAAAATCACCCAAAGAACCTCATAAAATCGTGTACGATTATACAAGTAACCGCTGTAATTTTAAACAGATTTTAAGGTATAATGATTGATATTTACGAAAGAGCTTCCTCTAAACAAAAACAAACAACTGACGGCATATCGCACGAAAATGTAAATAAAATTATTAGTGATATAATATCAGAATTACTATATCATTCAAATGTAAATCCAAACGAAGTGGTTGTATTTCAAGATAAGCAAGGACGATTAAAAAAGAGTAATCTTTCATTACAAGATATTATCGTCAGAATTATCAGAGTAACAAAAAACAGCATAGTTGTGTTTGATAGTAAGAGCAAAATTAGGCCCCATGTTGCTATTTCAACGATATCAGATAATGTTCGCAGTCGAGTACAAAAATCCGGTGATACAATGACTAGTTGTCTCAGTATGACTAACAATAAAAGTACTGGTTTTGGAAATACAAATACAAACGATTACGCTGCAGCGAAGAAATACGTCGATGATAGAGACTTAGTAATGATACATGATAATGACACTCAATAATAAAGTAATCAATCTTAGATCTCTTTATAAACGTGAACATAAACATTAACGATTTTTTTTTAATTCAGTGGTTACCAATATTAAACTCGTTAAAATAAATAACCAACCGACGACGTAGTATATACAGTAGCGTCTGATCAGTATTGCGGTCATCGCCTAATAAATATATTATACATCGCGCAGAGGTTACCGTTATATACAGTTCTCAGTACTAAGTGTTAAAGTATTTACAATATCTACTAAAATACTAAAGCATTATATACTAACAAAATCTTCTGAAGTTATGTTGATGATGTTGGAGGAAAACGACGAAGTAACATTTGAAGTGGAACCTAAAGAAAAAAAAAAGAATCGGCTTGATTTATCGTTGGTGTTCTGAATTAATTGCTAAACTACCACCTACTTGAATATATTGAGCTGCCCAATGAACATGCAACAGTACAGACACAATCAGGTGCCTGAATGGCAAAATATAATAAAACAAATAGTTGATTAATATACACTTAAAATTAATTTCGCAGACGTGTAGTTGCCGTTGATATAACTGTAATTCAGTGTCAGCTGTTATCGCTGGAACCGGCGCATTGCTTTCATCAATAACATCGCTAGTGATGGCACCAGTATTGTAACAATTTGCGTTTCAGCTGCAACAGCAATTACTGTTATTCTTAATACATTGCCAAGATATATAAATGTAGCGAAAGCAATTACAAGAGTATATAATAAAGTTACAAGAGTATATAATAAAGTTAGAAGAGTATATAATAATGTTACAAGAGTATATAATAAAATTACAAGAGTATATAACAAAGTACAAGAGTATATAATAAAGTTGCACAGAGCGACTATAGCATATTCATATTAAACTTCATTGATACCATCATGTCTTAGTGACGGAATTATATCAGATATTTACAAAAATGATAAAGATTTTGTGTGTGTGTGTGTGTATTTTCTATGATATTATGTCACTAGAAATCTCATCAAATCCTGTAATCCATCTTACTGAACTCTATATTAATAATGAGTGAACATAATTTACAGCAGCAAACGTTTCAAGTTTTGTAAAACTGCAGAGATTGATTTATTCTCTTAAGGACTTGATGAGTATGTGGAAGAGTCGTTTAGTGCCTTAGTACTAATTGAAGGTAATTATGAAAAATATGAAGCACAAGACGTTGAAACAGGATAAAACAAATTAGGAACAGTTATTAACTCTTGATTTGGATATACTTTGCAGTGCAGATGACTGGATATGTAGCCACACCCATTTAATTCTGAGATTTCTGTATCAGAAATGTTTGCCAAACAGCATCCATGGAGAATGAAGCTGTCGTTAATAGAAGAGCACTAATTATCACAATATGTATGTATATTTTAATTTGTGTCACCTATGACGAAAACGAAAATCATTTCAATCTATTGGTGTTTGACTTAATGTCACCATAAAACATAATAGCTTAATTTTATCCATTTTTACATGCATATTAAAAATTATTAAAAATAATTATAACATACACTTGAGATGTTGAGAACAAATTACATATATTTTAAAATATATACCTATTACATCCATTTTGGAGTTATGATTATGATTTGCGAACATCTAATACATTTTAAAAACGTAACATAAGTTTCATCTCAAAGAATTTTTTTTTGTGCTTATCTTGGACACGGCAATATGGAACACAGCATTAGAACGTGCAAAGCAAATCACAAAAAAATCAAAAATATACTTATGAAACCCATTTCAAGTAGTTTAATAGAGTTTAATAAGTGTTTAATCAATCACCATTGCATTAAACAAAAGATTTATGCGGAATTCGAAAACTGGAATAATATTTTCTGTGATTCAACAAGAAACGGCTGACACATCAGTACAACGCTGACTATTGGCTACGTCATCGCCTTCCATCTTGGATTTTCATCAGGATTTGAACTGTGATTCACTTAGAACCTTTTTGTGATAGGAATTTAGTTTCAATTCTTGAATTACAATTTAGATTTAATTCTTAATACCTTTCTATTTTCTCATTTTTCACTTTGTATTCTTGGGAAATAAATTATTTGTTACATTGTACAAAGCTTGTTGTCTTCAATCTTTTCTGTTAATTATTTTTAGAGCACAGAATCTAAACTATATCTGTACTCTCTAGGTACGGGTCAGTACCATTATATATAGAAGAGAAAATAACTGATCCGTGGCAAAATAATCCCGGAAAATATTTGCGTAAATATGAGCTTTTTCTTAGAATCCGATGTTTTCGTTGAATCGAGATACAATCTGTAAGTTAAGCATTAAAGAAAATCTTTCTTTGTGAAAATGATCTGATTAGTATACATTAAACATTGTGTGTAAGTTTTCAACTGGCAAATAGTTATTGAAGGAAAGCAAAACTTTGAATATAAAATTGATCTCATCAATCAGCAGACGGCTATTTATTTACATTTGAATAGATTTTACGGTTTGAAATCCGTTTCATTTTTATTTATGTGAAACATGTAATAGAGTTATTTGTTATCCACTCTATAGTCATGAAACTGAGCTCAAACGTATGTTGACTCGGTCTATCTCATTCTCTCACCCACCAACACAACACTGTTTACCTTCAGCATGAGTAATATGACGAATGTGAAAATGTTCATTCATTCACAGTACAGGCCAATCGGACAAATACATACCTTAATATGCTGGTGCCGTTCCTATTCATATGAGCGTTTGCTTACCAAAGCATACCAAATATACACTATTTTACAGATCATATGAACCCTATAATTAAGGATAACTATTGCGTGCACTTGTTTATTTTAATATTTGCTTCACATGTTGGGTAAATATTTAAAAAAAAAAAATCATATTTCTCTGTTTAAACATTGTCTACATCTCATTTACTTTCTGTGCTCAAAACTGGTAATAAGTCTCACAAAGGATATTAACAATATTTGAGTCACTTTTGGACCTGGTCTGCACGACTTAAAATCTCAGGTGCATCACTGCGTTCAGATCATCATTTAGTTTTAGTAATCGGAATACATTCGTAATATCTTCACGTACAGACACATTCTGGGAATGGTCTCGTAAATGTTTGAAGTATTATAACAAACTGGCATGCTTGAAATCTCCCCTTATTCATCTGGAGTTTGTAATATTTACATCTGTCGGAGGCAAATATAAATACGTAAACCAAAAAGCCTGTTCGTTTGTAGCCCAAGTTACATATTTGATCCCCAGTGCTAGTCTAACTGGACTTTTTGACTTTTTTCTGTATTAAAAACAATATATGCGGCATAGAATTATATTAGTTTCATGAAGACTGTTTTGACAATAATCACCCTTATTTACTCGATGCGTGGAATAACACCTGCTGATTTCCGTTGCGGAAATTATTGTACCCCATCAAGGGCATGATGCTGGTAGGTATGGAATTAATAAAATAAAATAAATTCAGAAAGGCTTAAGGTCTCGGGCTGAAGACTTCATGTTGGTCTACTCAAAAAGTAATCCACAATTGTGCCGAATGCCGTGTTTTAATATTTATTTTGTTGTTGATCAACATGCATCATCGCCTCTAAAGAAGTGCGTTTGCTGTCTATTAACTATCCCAACGCCGACAACCTTTGGGAACAACTATGTTTGAAACGAGTATAGCAAAATAGTTCCAAACAATTGACCCCATTATGTATGTATGTATGTATGTATGTATGTATGTATGTATGTATGTATGTATGTATGTATGTATGTATGTATGTATGTATGTATGTATGTATGTATGTATGTATGCATGTATGTAAAGTTTAAACGTTGCAAGCGATAGAACCTTGTCAATATTGATGTTACGATTCATGAGAGTTATGCCGCTTGAGAAGCAAAACATTTTATTATTTGTCAAATTAGTATTTGAGTCGCACACACCCACCCGCACACACCCACTTTCTCTTTCTCTCTCTCTCTCTCTCTCTCTCTCTCTCTCTCTCTCGGAGTTTACGTTATATGTAAAATTCGTTTATTTTAAAGATTTCTTTTCTTCACAAAATATTGAAATAAAAATTATTAAGATAACAAAATATACCTTTCTATATATTATACTTATTCGCCTGTTTCCCATCAATATACAAGAAAGTGTACTATCGACTTTAGGACGTGATCTTCACAACTACAATTTTGTTACAGCGACAAAATTTACTGGAAACTAAACTTACAGATGTAAACAATAAGTTGACTACATAATGATTGATTGATTGATTGATATTTAACGGCGCACAAGCACTTTTAGGCTATTTAGCGCCATACAACAGGTTGTATTTAAACATGGTTAAAAATACTAAAGGTTTAATATCGACCAGCGATATAGAAAAAAACAAATAGTACAATATAAAATTGTAAGTTGTTGGTAACAGTAAAATATGAAGCTTCCCAATCAACGGGAGATGTAAATGGTGTATGTTGATGAAAATATGTTGTAAATAAGAGGTGATATTTGCATTAAATAAAAATGCACTAGGTGATGACATACAAGTTATGACTACATAATGATTCAGCTTGAACTGTTTGATGGGCTATTTTTTCTAAACTAAATATAATCCCGAGAAATTATTTCGCAACCAAGGAATAATGCTTTAATTTTGTTATACTTTTCTTCCGAAACATTTTCAATGATTTTTGTTCAAATTGATGATTGGGATCAGACATTATGTTATCACAAAGTTGGAACTGACTAAGTAGCCATGCTTGTCTCAAACATTTCAAGATGAAATAATCCAACATAGTTTTAGCCATGATGGGATTCATCTAAAGAGAGCAGATTGATTGAAAAGAAGATATAAACAATGAAAATGCACACGATACGAAAACTACCAGAATATAACCCATATTTGCTATAAGCAGGTTCATATTCTCTCATACATAACACGAAAGTTGATAGATATAGTGGCAATAGTGAAATATAAATAGTGGTAATAGTGAAATAGAAATAGTGGTAATAGTGAAATAGAAATAGTAGTAATAGTGAAATAGAAATAGTGGTACGTGGTCTCTTTGTGTAGGTTAATAATCACAACGAGTTATCTATGCAATGAATCAATAAAATTGAAAATTTGGACTATTTGCTTGCGTTATTGTTGTCATGGACGATATGTATGTATGTATGTATGTATGTATGTATGTATGTATGTATGTATGTATGTATGTATGTATGTATGTATGTATGTATGTATGTATGCATGCATGCATGCATGGATAGATGAATGGATGGATGGATGGATAGTTGGATGGAAAGAGGAATGGATTGATTAAAGAATACATGCATGGATAAATTGCATATATGGAAAGGTGCACGATGTTCTTATAATTGCCTTCTTCTTTGTGATTCGCACCATATTATAAAAATAATAATAATAATAATAATAATAATAATAATAATAATAATAATAAGAATAATAATAATAATATGTATGCTGGAGTAGGGGTGGGGATAGGTGGGAGTTATAGTCATATAACAGATCCAATGGACAAATGCATTTAATTAACTGATGATGATACAGCTATTTAGTAAGAAGGAGTCTTCCGTTTAAAGATCATATATTTGGTTAAGCATATGAAATAAGATTACAATATATACTTTACAACAAAGGCACGTGAATGCGTAAAGTCCTGTGAAGGACCATTCATCTAAATAAAAGAGATGGATAATTATGGGTTGTTCATTCTATACAATAACAACAGTTATAATAATAATAATAATAATAATAATAATAATAATAATAATAATAATAATAGCAATAATAATAATCTTTATTTAACAACTATAACACATTTAATCATGAAATGTCCCACCTGCCACGAGGTACTAAGAACATGTCCGGGTTACATTATGATTAAACATAAAAAATTAATATACAAGCATTCATACATTTATCTATATTGTGATATAGGATATACAATTTATCAATGTAACCTTTTTTAAATACAATTGTATACAGTGCATTGGTATTAAGGCCATTAGGATACAAAGTATCTAACTTATGTATCCAGTCAGTTTCTTTTATGAGTTTATTCATTTCTCAATGCATAATATCTAAATATCTATTGGCATGAAAGAAAACACGAGTAGAGATTATTGGTGTTAAAGTGTGTTGATATATATTTGAAAACTGAGGATTTCTATAATTATGTCTCTATAATTATGTTTATAAGAAAGCGATGATTACTCATTCTCTTTTCTTTGAAACTGTATATATATATATATATATATATATATATATATATATATATATATATATATATATATATCGGTCAACATTGCAAATATAGATACAACACACGGTATGCATGCCTCTCAGTAGTCATACAAACATTTTTAGCATTAAACATTTGAACATGCTTTTGAATACATGAATGTAAGAACAAATAATGTTTAGCCACATCAGTGCATTCTTATCACATGCGCACAAACACCTCCCGATAATATATCTGGATATTCTAGTATTATTCATTACTGGGAGACTATAAAATGAATATCGTTATACACATAGTCAGTGATTTTTATGCTTATTGTTCAGTCAGGTTACTATAAAAAATTAATATTTGATGTGGTATGTTGTTTGTGCCTGTCAAAGTGGTGTAAATGTGCCCATTTAAATTCCCTGTGTACTATTTAAAAGTCTGGTTCTCCGATTCATTTCACATTATGATCAAAATATCAGTATTGTTCAGAACGAGATCAAACAGTCGGATAACAGCTCACTTAAGATAGATTAATAGTTTTGTTTAGTTAAGGATTATGCTTATGATGGCATATGAACATTCTAGTTGGGTTTTTATATGTAGTGGAGATCACGGCATTCACTTTGAAAGGATACGATATTACGTTCATGGTGGATTTTTTTGCGAACATTTTACACAACCGAGACAGTCGACAGTACAACTTTACCAGGAATTTGCCTAGAGTGTTAAATGAAACAGACCAATATTTTATGTTTTCTACAGTTTTAAACTTGGTCACTGGAATCGCTGTGTACTGCAATGATCGTGACTCGAAATGATCGTTCCAACCATTAGCCGTATATTTGTATTTCTCGATTCCGTTCTTTTTCAGTCTCTATGCTGTGTTGCATATATATAACTGACAAAAACTTTGACCATCGTTATTCTAAGTTTTCTTGTGTCATTGAGGAATGATTTTGCATTTGTTTGGTCTTCTATTTAGAACGTCTTACCCATTCTACCAGGATGAAGACAAACTCACGCCATAAGTTCATCGTATGGCTTAAACTTTAGCAAAGTACGATAAAGTGGTCCAACAAAGTTTTGATTTTATTGCTCTGGTTTATCCTCCCCACTTGGCATACACTTACTTTAGCTCCTGTTTCATACACGATGGACAGAATAGACTGTGGTCTTAAGAATTTAAAATTTGGATTTTAGAGCTTTGGTTTATGCTCTCAACTTGGCATAAATTGAGTTTACCCTTTTTTGCAGCACACGTAATATAGCAGGTCGTGGTCTTAAGTATTTAATGCAGGATTAACTCTTGATGGTCTTAATATCGGTGCTCTCCTTAATCTATCGGCTAGAAACATTCCACTGATGAAGCAGACTACAGCTAATAAGGCAACGACGATGGAAATTACTACCGATAGAACAGACGCTGACATAGAATACGTTCCTTCTTGATAAGGAGTCAACACGTATGTAGCCTCTTTTCTTGGAACATTTTGTTCAATATCCTTTACGAAAACAGTGTCTTCATCTATTAAACCGTCCTGATCATCATCTTTTCCATTGTGTAGTTCCTCATCTATCCTGTTATCACAATCATTGTCAATTCCATCACCGTTACCGCCATTAGGCGGTGTCGTTTTTACGCATGCGTCATAAATGCTGGTAATGCGCATGC